>VZRU01010128.1:77160-94608 GCA_013398155.1 Pedionomus torquatus | reverse complement strand
CCCCAGCTCCCTCAGCCTCTCCTCGTAAGATTTGTGCTCCAGACCCCTCACCAGCTTTGTTGCCCTTCTCTGGACCTGCTCCAGCACCTCAATGTCTTTCTTGTGGTAGGGAGCCCAAAACTAGACCCAGTAGTCGAGGTGGGGCCTCACGAGTGCCGAGTACAAGGGGATGATCACCTCTCGGGTCCTACTTACCACACTGTTCTTGATACTGGCCAGGATGCTGTTGGCCTTCTTGGCCACCTGGGCACACTGCCTGCTCATGTAGTTCATGTTTCCTCATACAGGAAAATGCAGAGTGATATCTGGTGGAATAGTACCTAGCTGCAGGGAAAGCTGTTCTGACTTTTGATATAGTGAAAGTAGGTGAAGGAGAAATGAAGTGGAGGAATATGTCTTGAGTTCTGTGCTGTGTTGGGTTTTTTTGCTATAAGTGAGCAAAGAAACAATAAAAGAAATTAAGTCACCCAGTCTCCAGGGTTATTGTGATTGTCTTGCTTTTATAATGGGGTTTTCTTCAAGAAGTTGAAACTTCAAGTCTAAGCAGAGTTCTGGATAAATATGACTCATAAGGTCACATAAATATAGCAGGAAGGAAAAGCAAAGATCTGCAGTCTCTTGTCTGGAAGCGCTTGAAATTATGACAGAGGCATTATATGCACTTATTTTCTAGGATAAGGTAGCAGATGAATAAGATGCTTGAAAGGAAGACAACCTCATGTAGTTCTCTCTGTGCTACATTAGCAAATAATCACTTAATTCCTCAATTTAATGCTGAGAACCTCCAGCCATTCTCTGTCCTGAAAAATACATGGAATTTTCAGTTTTTCACGTCTCTGTATGTAGTCCCTGCTATAAACATCCGTAGCCTCCGTGGTTGCTCACCGAGTCAAAAATATTATTGAGCTGCCTTGTCTCCGATCCTTCATGCACACGTGATGAGCACAGACCTCAGTTTAATACAGGAAATGACACCAACACACAACAAGAAGATCAGCAAGTGACTACAGAACTCAGTCACCAAATTTACTTTTCTGCCAGTCCCTGGGAGATGTTACAGACACCATCAACACAGCAACAATACTGTCCATTTTAATAACGCATCACACTTTTCGCTCTCACCAAATGCCAACAGTAGAAGAAATATTTCTGTTCTTGACTATATTTAGTCTAAACAGGTAGCCACTGATGAGAACGCTTTTTCCCATCCTCATCCTAAGAGCATTATTTTTCAGGTGAGCCTCCATTGGTCCTTACCAAAGCCACAGACATCACTTAAGAATCAAAAGGAGACCAAAACCTTTTTCTGGTTATCTTTTCCACAAATTTTAACTCTTTTCCAAAGTTGCTAAAATTAGGGAAACAAAGGTTGCCCTGCTCGTCAAGTTTTCTACTATCAAAATGCACATTCTCATGCAGAACTCAGAGTGGAAAAAATACAGACCTTAAAATAAAATCAAATGAATGTATTGAACACATCCCAAATGGCACAACAGGTTTTCCCACTCTTCTTCATCAACCACTCTTACAGGCAGGCAGTCTCACCCAGATTTCACAGTCACTTTGGATCAGACACACAGCTATTACGTGGAATTCCTCAGCACATGAGCCTTCAAGCTCTACAATACACAAAGCTGTACTTCTAAAATAAATATATGCACAGCTGCAAACTTCTCACATCTGAACGTGTACCAAGACCTAATCTTTCCATTTATTAGCATACTGTATGAACTGTGTCTTGTTTGATACTGAGCATGTGCTCACTTTCAGGCAACCCACTAAGTGCACCTATTCCATTCCTCAGAACAGCATTCATAATATTAATAATGTTCTTTCATAGTAACTCTTACTTTGTAACCTGTAAGAACTGACTAGACTTAAACCACTGTCAATTCGTGCACAGTTCTTGGTGCCACAAACATAAACTGTCATCCTCAAATACTCACAAAACCAGGCCAACATTTGCTTCTATCACTACATAGGTAAATTCAAGGTATTAAAGTGGGAGATAAAGTTGCCTTACAACACCATCAGACAGTATTTAAATATTAAAGGAAGATAATCAGACATTGAGCACGCGTATGTCCCTTAGGCACAGAGCTCTCATTTTCCAGAACAAGATGATTTGTTGGGTAATGCTAGTGGTAGTTAACATACTGCCTCATAGTTTGTCCAACACACTCTCAGAATGCTAGAGTTCAATACTTCTTTTTTTTTTCAAAACTCTGCTTGGTGAGTGAGAAAGATGGATAGTCAGTCTTCATCACAAAGCTCATAATCATGGAAGCAGCTGCCTACCAGCATCCTGGGACTGCTCACTTAAGAAGAGGTATATAGGGCCTGTCTCTCCAAACTTGAGAGTCTAAAATGCAGAAATCTGTATCTTAACCAGTTGTCAAGTCTTCTTTTGTTGCCAACTGTCCTGGTTTGAGGTAAAACGAACCAATTTTCTGTTTTACAGTTTTACTTTCTTAGCTAGGCCTCTTCTAACTAACTAAACTCTGAAATTAACAGCATATTGTTCAGAACTCACAGTCTCACAGTGATAAGACCTGATTATACCAAGGGATGGTATGCAGAGAGTCCCTTGCTTATACTTATTGCTAGAACAACCAAGGTCAGGGAATTTTTATCATTTGTCCCCATGGAGGGTCAGAAATGGAAAAGCGTAAAGGGGTCCCACCTGCAAGGAGGAAACGGACAGGACAAGTGACCCAAAACTGACCCACAGGGGTATTCCATCCCATCCGCATCATGCCCCATATAAAAGCTGAGGGATCAAAAGGTCAACTCTCCTTCTTCGATGGCCAACATCCAAGGAGGACCCTGTTTATTCATTTACCTTTGATCCTGATCCAAGCATTCCTGACTCCAGATCTGGAATCCAGCTCCTGTCAATCACTGAGTCCAGTTTGGGACTTTTTCTGAAGCCTGCTGAGAGCTTGATACGGTTTTGTATATACTATATACTTTTTTTTTTTTTCTCTTTTCTTTTCTAAATTTCCTTTTTATTATTTATTATATTATTATTTATACTTTCATTAAAGTAGTTTAGTTTTTTCTAAACTCTTGAATCTCTTTAATTTCTTCCTCTCCTCTCTTTTTCCCAAAGGGGGGAGGAGGGGACATCTGTCAATCAGGTTTTGGTAAATTTGACTGAAACCACGACACCAACAAAATTAAATGATACTGTTAAGGCATATTTCATCCTACAGCAATGTCCACAGTTTACTCTTGAAGAAGCTGATTTTCTACATCAACTCTAAAGTGAATTGAAGTAGCAACTAAGAACACGAGAGTGACTTTCCTTCATAGGTCTATCTGCAACAGTGTCAGTCTTGCAGCAACCAATAATGAATTTAACATTTTGATCAGGACATTCACCCTCTGATGTACAACAGAACTTTCCATGAATAAAGCAAAAAAGATACATTTAAAAGGTTCCACTTCTGTCACTCTGTTACTGACTGATGACTAATTGGTTTGAAACTAATATTTTATTACTATTATCATTTGGAAACAATAAAGGGGCAAAAGATTCTCAGCATTAGTTATGAGAATGCAATTAGGCCCTAACACTATCCATTTTTAGTTTATTCATGCTGACTTTGTATGACCTTAGCATAAATTAAGAAGTGAGTCTTAGAAGAGAGTTTTTTATAAGACAAGGTTCTCAAGTTGTTTCCATTAAATGCTTTCACCAGACAGGAAATCAAATCGCAAGCTCCTACTAAGGAATTTGAAAAAGATTGAAAAATCTGCAAGAAAAAATCTACACTTTTTCTTAAAGGTAATATTAAATGCAAATCTAATCTAACTAAATTCATGCTTGCGATGTAAAGAAAGAGTGTGAAATGTTGCTATTCTTTTTAAAATTAAAAAAAAAAAAACCTCTGTATCTTTGACCATCTTGGCTACCTCCAGCCTAATGTAATAGCTGTTTTTTTTCTGAAACACCTAAACACACTGACCATCTGTCTTTTTACATTTTGTTAGCAGTAACAACTGTTCATTTAAAATACCAAGATACCTTGCTGGACGTTGAAGAATATGAACGTCCGGTCTCACAGCCATCCAAAGAGCTTTGTGGGACAAGAAACAAGGTCCAGCAGTAGCCAGAAGAAAGCTCATACCACAGGTACTCACCGAGCTGCCATCAGTAACCTCTAATCACTACACACTCTCTTAGCTGTCAAACCATCTTTATGTGGCCAAGGACTGCTGTAATCTCTCTATATTGACCCCCTCAGGGGTAATTAATCATGCTACCTATACAGGCAACCCTGAGATTTGGCTTTGCAAGTTCATCTGCTTCCCACATGTGAGCTGAGGAATAAACAAGACTAACTTTCCAGCATTTGAAGAATGTAAAGAGAGACAGATGACTGCACAAGGCAGAGGGAGTGTTACTCTATAAAATGGAAGATTTTTCAGCCTCACATTATACTGTTTGATTCCAGCTTACCTAACTATTAATGCTGCAGAGACCATCTACAGATCAGGAAAGTGGGATACTCTCTACCATTGGCAAGATGCAGATAATTAATAAAAAAGCTGACATCTACATTTACTACCATTGCTTTCTCACATGCATTGCAATTACAATTTAACAACTGGACAACTCAAAACTTAACAGGTCACAGTAACACAGAGATCAGAAAGGGGTAAAAATTACTGAAAGGAAAGTGTAATTTCTAAACTTTTGGCATGCAGTTTTGCATAATACACCTGTGCCTGAAGAAATAGGACTAGATTATAATAACATCTTTGAGAATTTCTTTAAGAAGACTGTATTTGAAGGCAAATTTAAATGGAGAGCCATTAGCAGTCATCAGGTTTTAATTGTAGAAAAAAAGCCTTCAGCAAAGTTAAACTTAATTGAAAGTAAAACTTGTGTTATTTAAACTTTGAGACTTCTTAGAGATATTTTGTTTCTGACTGTAACTAGACTCTCCATTCACATAATCATGTGTCAGATTAATATTTCAGACAATGGGACAGATCAGTCTTTCAAAAGAAAGAAAAAAAAAATACTTGCAGAAAGCAGCAGGGGTTGGATATGGCAATTTGAATATGAATCTGTTACTAGAGAAGTGTAAAAGAGTGAGGGAAATGTCAGGCTGAGGGTTGCAGAGCAGAAGCCATCTGCCACACTGGTGCTGTTGATTCCACAGCCAGGCTTTCGGCATCCTTGTGACAGATCATGAAGTGGCTCTATGCAAGAACACTGTCATGGTCCTCTCACCTCTGCAGGGGACATTCAGCCCATGGCAGACCCTTCAAGCACCCAAGCTTTCACTTGTGCCTCAAGCAGGAGGATTAACTCTGTTAACAGCTCCTTTTCCATTCTGCCAAGCTACAGTTAGAAAGTCCTTTGGGAACTACATCACTCAAAAGGATTCTTATCCTTCCTGGCTTTACCAGTAACCTCTATACTTTCATTTTGGCACCTTCCTTCAGTTGCATGTGTATAACTCATCTTATTTGCATGTGAGGATAAAAAAAAACACTCAAGCGGTTGGATTCCACAACAATGATCTTATATAACTTCATGTCTCTTCCAAACTGTGTCAGAGCCCAAAACTGGCCAGCCTCAGATATATGCACTTTGCTTGAGCCCAGTATCAAGAAAGAAATTCCATTCTTCAGAGATCGTACCACCTCTGAAGGACATGAGTCACTTTGCATCTCCTATAACTTGCCTCTAATGAGGTGCAAAAGTAAGATGAAGATTAAAAAAAGCCCCTGAATTTTCAAAAAGCCAAAAAGGATAAGCTTAGACATTCATTTCAAAATAAATTTAGCAGCTTCAAAGAAACTGTACACAATCTGAAAAGGGGAGGTATTAAGTTCTACATAAACTGTTCTGTCAGAATTCACTGACCTCGAAATCAAGCTCCTACAATCAAATTCTCTGTTATGAATTTGAAAGAGAATCCTAAAATTCTCCAGAAAATATTACTGATATCTCCAGAGTGCTTACCCGGAACTCCTTCACTTTGGCTTTTAACTGTAAGGGAAAGAATGTTCATGACTTTAAGAAAATAGGATAATTAAGCTTAAGGAAAAGAAATTAAATTCGATCACCTTTTTGCGATTGAGGGTTTTTTCCAAGAATTATTTTAAGCAGTACTTGGAAAATGTCTGAAAGCTTTTAAATTCTCATATGTTGCAGAGCTTCCTTGCTAGGAGCATTACTTGCCATTTTTTGTTCCTTTCTAATTATTTTCCTACCAAGATCTTTAGATCCAAAATACTTATATTCTCAGCATTTTACTTTATGTCATTAGAGTTTCACTAAATAAACCCAGGTGAGTGCTGAATTTCAGCCTGATATGACTACAGAGAAAATTAAAAGAAAACTCAAAGTCCTAAGAAAACCTTTCTAGTACTCAGGTGGAAAAGTCATGTGTCATCACACAAGGGAATTAGTTTGTTCTTTTTATTTTACAGTTGAAATAATTCTGCATCAGCAAGGAAAAAGGTGACCTTATACAAAGCCTGTCCTTCTTCCTCCTCTTCTTTTCAAGAAAGAAATCACACAACCACCGTTATAGGTAATGTAATTATCCATAACGTACTTGCATATTAACAGATCACACTCCTGCTCAGTGCTGTTATTTCCACTGAATTTATAACATGTGTAGATGGGCAGATTTCAAAACTGAAAAACTAAATAAAAACATAAATGTAACCAATAAAAAACAAATAAATAATACCATATATGTAAACTTCTGGAAATAAAAGACAATCCAACTATACATGTTCAAAGCCTTTAAAATTGGGAAGAACAATTGATCCGAGTCTGCAGACCTACTTCACATCATGACAACTGTCACAGGATCTTGACAATGGGATATTAAGGGGCCAGAGCCGTTTTTTAGACTTTGAGGCCTTAAAAATTTCCTGATTTTTCTCAGTTATAAAAAACCCTCACTAAATTTCATAATTATATGACTATTTTTGACACTTCTCCTTTCCTAACTGCAACATCATGTTATAGTTATAGGCATCTACTCAAGATCAGAATTCATTATCTATAAATTCATGATTTAATTGTAGGCAGGCTGACAAGACATTGTAGTAAGAGAGAGCCAGCTATCCTAGAGCATAAACAGCATTCATTGAAGGGGGAGCCAAGTGGGAAAAGAAAAAAAGTATAAAAAGACTGCCTAGTATCTTCAATATCAAAGGCAACAATACAGTTTCCCAAAACTGGAGTAAAATCTGAGTAGTTTTGAGAATATGAGACTACAAAAATTGAGAATCCCCACGGGAAATCATCAACCCAATACATAAAAAACTTCAAATTTTAGTCTCAGTCCCTCCTATAATCACATATTCATCAGACAAATTTACTGTCTCTTGATCCACCTACTCCATCCAGATTTCCATTTCACTATTATGAATGTGTTTATCTTCTGATGCTCCTGGCTGAGATGCTCACCAGCCCAGGGTTTTTTCCTGTTTCATGAGTTTCTAGAGTTAATAGAAAATGATCCTGACTGAAGGGCACATATAACTCAGTTAATTGCTTTACACTACAGTACATTGCCATTTAGAACCAGTCTGTTTCTTTTCATTGTAACAGCATGGAAGTAAATAAGCAATTTTCATACATATTACAAAAAATAAGCATGTCAGAGCTTAATCCATATTCTTGTGATTAATAGTGCAGAGAGCCTGGATAAAATGCACCTTACCTTATAAACACCATTCCATTAGTCCACTCATTTAGGTGTGAAATATATCCAGACTGTGGCTTGCTTGACATCAGGGGAATATAGCATAAGATATGAAAAGAAAGGCTGAAATAGTCTGCTTGGACCAAAATAACAGGTAAGAAGGACCCAAAACAATGTCTGTATTCATTATTTTAGGTGATGTCAATCTTAAAAGACCTATGAGTACATCACATTACTCAAAAAAAGTATATTTTCCATGCCTTGTTTATTAATGGACAGAAAAAACAGCTGAAAAAAATGAAACTGATTTTATTCACTTAGATTTTCATACTCCATTGCACATCCACCACCTAGCAAATATTTCATTAAGACAGATAATTACTTTAATGAAGATTAAGTATAATTTAAAATTCACATTCATCTTTATCTATCTATTGTAAGTCTGTATTAAACCTGAAACCGGTGTTCTTTAGTAAGATCTTGCCTTCCAGTCAAAGTCCCAGTCTGGTTGCCTTTGGTTTCTTGCTTTCTTCCTCCTTTTTTTTTTACCTCATCCATCAATGCCTTTTGCATTGGCCTTCAAAACTAAGAATTTCCACTGTTGAGTTAACACAACTTTTCTGACTCTCACTGACACATGCAGAATATTTGCATCAAAATGAGAAGAGCCAAAGTGCTGCACAAGTTGTTTGTGCATGCAGATATTTAGAAGAAAAAAGACTTTCAGATTATTGCTAAGGTAGATCTACTAATAGGAACATATGTGGTCTTCTCTATTGCCAGTTTTTTTTCCACGTATGAGGAACTGCTTAACAAAAAGCAGATTAAGAAGAAAATAAATCGAAGTACTAATCACAAATACAGAGTAAAAACAATTATAGACATGTTATAATTACATGCAAATAAGCACTAGGCACAGGTACCATGGTGAAATATTAAAGAAATGTAAATATGTTAAGGCAGAAAAATGTGTGTTTGAGATAGGAAGACACTTTTAGAATAATTTTCATAAAATTATAATTGATGACTTCATTGAACACAATCCCAAGTCCAATTAAACAGATGCTGAAAAAAACTCCTTTATTTTGCTGCATGATTTTTACTTCTTGTCTTTCTATATAACAGTTCTTGAAGGAACTTTTTTCTTTCTCTTCACTAAAATCATTTTGACATCTCAGCATGCTCCAAGAAGTCCTTTCCTCCACTGATGTAACAGTGCCTTCCCCCAGATGACCACCAGCACCCAGGTGTGTGAGGCAGTTCACTTTCAAAAGGAATTAGGCCAGCTTTCTCTGATGTCCAGGGAAGGATTCCTGTATTAAATACAAAATTTGATTCTGATACAACAGATCTGACACTTGTGCAACATTAATTTTTAATATAGTGAGAACTGGGGCTTTGATACTGAAGGTATTTAACTAAAACCAGCTAATAACAGAAAATCTGTGAGAAGAGCATCACATAGGAAGTGCCAAGTCATATTGATAATTTATGGAAAATCCCCACAGTATTTTTTTTTGAAGTTCCAGACTGGTGTATGAGCCAGCAGACAGCCTTTTTATTTAAGTTCTTTATTTTTTTTGTATGAGTACATGAATCTTAATCTGAATTTAATCTTTAAAACTGCCTAATCAGTCACTACCATAGGCTGCTACATACACATTACCAAGCAGTTTGAGCCTACTGTATTTTACAAATACTATTCACAACAGCATTGGATCAGGTTTTCCTTTTGTTGATCCACAAAAAAATAATTACATAAGATCTGGAGGGTACTTACTAAACTGTATGCTTATTGACAATTTTTGGAATCATTATAGTTAAGACATCCGATTAAGAAATGATCTGATGAAATTTGAGGGCTTGCCTTTGAGACTGGCACTTTTCCCAGTATATACGAGACAGGGTCAATGAATTACATTCTTATTTGAATCAATAATGAAGAAATGAAAGACGCTTTGTATTGTATTGCTTATCCTCCAGAACAGAAATATGCTTTATACCAATTGTCTTCATTACTTCTTCCCCTCGTCATGCCTTCCAGTGATCTCATTTGGTTTTTGTTCATTTCTATCACACAGTGTCTTCTAAGCTTTTTTAGTAATCAATAACTTAATTTTAAATTAAAAGCTTCAGAAATAAAGTGCAATGATATTATGGAACGCTTGCTGAAATTAAGCTCCCCCTTTCAAGGATATTTGCACTTCTTTTCGTTATATGATTTTGCTTAAGGGCTGTGCCGATGGAACCGCAGCTAGCAAAAGTGAGATTCCCAGAACTTGGAAAATTTGGCTTCTCACCCTGGTGAGGCCGTTATCAAACTGTGATACCTCAAAAAAAGTTGCTTTGGAGAGGAACAGAGACAGAAGGATGTGGTATCATCCTTCCTTTAACAACACACGCTTTGGTTAGTCTTTTTCTACAGTGTGAAGTCAAATGCTCTACAGCTGTGAAGAAGGTCTCATGCATACAAACAGGCAACTTCTCAAGTCAATTTCTCCAAAGATCAGTTTCCCCCAAATGCAAAATGGAGATAATAATACATAACTACCTTAGGGGGGAAAAAAAAAAAAAAAGACATAACAAAATGTTCTGACAGATGCAATAAGTGCAATATAATTATCACTGTTAATTAAGCTGTTACAAACCATGATCACACCTTATTTCCACCTAAATATTTCCTTGATTATATTCTGTTCTTTTTAAACACATTTGCTGCCATTAAATGCAAGATATATTATTTAATAATAATAGTGATTAATAGTTTGCATTTATATGGGTTGAATAAGTTCTTTCTACAATTCTTAGGAATACATCTGTATATTCTTTCCCAACATGCAGCTTCTGGAAAGTGAGTCAGCACTGAATAACTTATTTCCAAACTCTTCACACCATAAGAATGCTAATTCCTTTTTCTGCAGAACAGATTCTTTTAATAGGCAGAACAATTTCAATATAAACCTTTTAATTGCCTCCAAAATGCTGATTCGTATGTAACCTCATGCAGAACGCAAAATGTTGAGAAAGCCATCAACAGAAGACAATATTGAGTATTAAACAACAAGGAACCGTAAACTGTCACTAAAATTTCCTTATCATGTTCCCATGTGAAGTGAATTTGGGCATTCAAGAAGTAGTAAAGAAAACATGCTTGGGACTAATATCATATGAAAATATTTTCATTAGTGGTTTGGGGTTTTTTTTTATCCAGCTACAAGGAAAGGAAAGGAGAGGAAGGGAGAGGAAAGGAGAGGAAAGGAGTAATTATTTGATATTTCAGAAAGACACAAAACATAGTCAAAACACAGTCCCTGAATCTACACCAGTCTCTTCTGACAACTTCTTCATCTTGAGAACTTGTTAGCTGAAAGTTTGTTAAACCATCTTGTCAATCCTTCCTCTCACAAATAGCTCCCGGAAAAATATAGTACCTATGACCTACAAGAAACTACAGCTTCCAAAATATTGTCTACAGGCAGATATTCAGCTTTGAAATCTCTGTGAGTTACCTGCATGGTCTAACAAGCATGGTCTGTCATCAGTAAATGGGTAAAAGCAAACAAAAAAAACCTAACTGATACTGCAACTCTTTACAGGCTAAACCTGGAAGATCACTATTTAGCCTGCTTCTTAACATTTTCTCTCTCTTTTAGTACACCTTCTCATGCACACTTGTAGCTACCTTAAATCCTACCTGTTTACTTTCTGCAGGTGTTGTGTGTTGCTTTTTAACAAATTGATAGGTGAGAAAACATAGAGAAAGGAGAAAAGACAGAATTTGAATGCTGGCTTGGGGAATCAGCATACTCTTGTGCTTAAGTATAAAAGTATTAATGCACAATACATTGCATAGGGTCCTACTACCATAAGCAATTCTACAGGGAGTCTGCAAGGGTGGCACACAAATCTATTTCTTACATGCACTTGCACCAGCACTGAATCTGTGACCATCTTCACAGGACACCTAGACATGGCTGGAGTCTATCCTCCAGCTTGGCTCTGCTGCCCAAAGTGGGCCCCAGAGCACTCACCTCTTACAACCCATCAATTTCCACAAGGCAACAACTTTTATCTCATCACTGAGGAAACTTTACTCCCTTATGGGGAGTCATTCTGACTTGTATTTCTGCGTCCAGCCAGTTCAACCCCTTCTGTGGTCAAACTTACTTGCCCTCCATGCCAGGTCATTCTTTGGTCACAAATTAGCAATGCTGAGCAGGTATTTTTCCCCTTGATCAGGTATTACATATTCCAGGGAACAAATCGTAACAGGTCAAATTACATCGCAAATATTTCACTGTGTAGTTGAGAAGTGCAGAAGACAAGGGAGAAAAAGAAAAGGAGGCAGAACGTAAATATTATGGGTTCTTTCCATCAGGTATTACAAGCAGCAGTTTTATATTTGGAAGGAATGGAGAAGTAAGTTTGTTCACAGGGTCATAGTGTTTCTTTTTATTCCTTAGAAAACTTCAGTATTCAGTCACTTTCTTCCTCCATTTTTGTTGCATGGACACTCCATGCACATTTTATCCTCCTTTAAAAAAGAATCTGTGTCTCCAGGAGCACTACCATCTCTCTCCAACCTGATCATCATTCCAAAGTTATGCCAAACTTTGCATGGTTATATTAGAGACTGATATATTTCCAATTACTATCTAAACACTTATTATTTTGCACAAAATTGATGTCAACATTCATTAGGTGGAAATAATCTGTGATATATTCCCTTTCCCTCATATTGTTTTGGGAAGCTGAGTTAAGCATGCCACATCATGTCCAATACTCTGTTGAACATAAATGCAGCTAAAAATAGAAAAAGATAAATAAAGTATCTTTCTGTTCCACAGTTAAAGGGAAAATGCAAAATTAATAAGAAACCATAAATCCTTTCAGTTATAGAACTGTAGGTTTACAGCTATAAGCATATACAAAACCAGCCTTTTTCAGGATATATAACATAGCTACTCTTTCTTTTATAGAATGGATTGACACAGAGAGCAAGACAAAGTATGAGCAAAAGGGCAGGATGAAAGAACACAAGGAGATCCAACAAGGATCCCACAAGTAATTGCTTGCAATAAACAAGTGTTGTTCTTTGCTTTTATCTACATCTCTAATCACTGGTTATGTTGTTGGCATGTAATCAAGATGGAAATACAGAGAAATAAAGTGAAAACAACTGTTAGTTCCAGTTGCATGAGGTTTACTGCATCTAAGCTACCTGCAGAAACCTGCAGTATGCAAAGAAGAGATTGAAGTCACGTGCCCAAGACTGGTCTATGTCTGCACATCTAGTAATTTAGCAAGTTAACTACCACAACACTTTTATTCTTAAATGACAGGACCAGCACATTTAGTCTTCTAAAGCAACTGATCTGTTTTGTTTGTTTGGTTTTTTTTTTAAATTCTCGTATTTATAAACAGAGTATTCTTTCTAACACAACAGCAAGCCTGAATTTTGACTTGGTAGATCTCTTGTGAAAGCTTGAAGAACCATTTTTGGGCCAGATTTTAAAATAAAATATATGTTGTATTGGGAATAAAAGTGTCGATTTTAGTGGCATAATAAAACACTGAAAAGTGAATAAACAAGTTCAGAACCAAGCAGAGATTTTTTCATATATATGCAGAGCTTTCGGGTAAATGATCATACAAGCCATTTAATGTATGACATGAAAAGCAACTAGGATGCTCCCCATATTACCTAAATATCTTAGGTGATAACAGTGTCACCCTCCACACACAAAAATGTAAAGTTTAGGTAGTGAAAAACTAGAATGAAGCAAATAACAGCTTTCATATAGAGTACAGTTGTAATTTTTTATAGAAAAAAAAAAAAACAAAACAATTTCATTGAAAACATTAATTTCAGTCTTTTTAAAATTAGACTTTTTCATTTGGTTTATGCAAAAATAGAGTTTTCTAACTATTTTTTTTCCTTTGCCTTTATATTAACTACACATATCAAAATAATATGTCTGCTAAAATGACACCTTGTTGGAGTTACTGATCCAAAATAATTTGACATGTCCAAGATCAAACATGTGGTATTTGTGCAACACAATAAATTAAAAACCATTTATTCTACACGGAAATTGAAATGCATTTTGAAATGTGTGGGTTTATCATGCCAAGAAATTGACACAATGCCCATGGAGCTCAAGCGAAGATGGCCCACACTGTGTCATCAGCTTAAGTTTAAATATTTTATGTAATGGATGCTAAACATAAGAAGATAGACATAAGTTCCAGTTAAATCAATTTTAAAATTTAAAGGAAACGCATATCATTAAAGGTTCTGCTTGCTCTATAATTGAATATGCAAATTGGAGACATTCTTTACTGAATAAAAGGTGCATAAATTGTTGAAATCTATTTTTTAATCAATTATTTTTATCTTTACTGGATTTATTTAAGACAATCAAGTTGTTTACTTTTAATAGCATTTTACAGTAAGAAGACAAAATTCTGCCCAACCTTGAACCAACAGATTTAGGATACAGGCTTATTGCATGGATTTCACATTTCCTACATAATTAAATGTAGTCATAGAATCATAGAATTCATTTGGTTGGAAAAGACCGTTAAGATCACCAAGTCTGTCATTGGTGTTAAGATCACCATCCTAATGCTGCCAATTTTATATTAGCTTAACTGTTTAAAGGTATCATTAATTGAAGACTACCATTTTCCTGGTTATACCTTCCACTATGATGTTTTTTATATGTTTTATATGATTTGCACTAAGGTGGAAAGCATTCCTTTTTAGATGATGCTGCAAATCAAGTGGACTCACCAAAGATGGCCAGAAATAAGAAAGTGATTCATCTGTCAGGAAGAAGACACTGCTTTAATAATAGAAAGAATTAATGATATCCATAAACTTTATAAAAGTATTTATCAGAAGCAAGACTTGACACAGCCTTGTAAATAATAAGCTTTATTGCTTTGTATTTTTCAGCGTTGCTATATTAGAAGGTTACATAACAGGAGCAAAAGACCAAGATGTTTCCATCTTTTACAAGGACTACCTATCAATGCCTTACAGGGAGTAGTAAATATATTTATAAACATGCTGGAGCAATATAATTTACCACATATTTAGAGCACCAACCAGTTCAGAGGTAAAAGTCACCTCTGCAAATGTATAGTATTCTATTTTGAAACCTCATGTTTAACTGTATATGGCTAAGATACTTTCAAGAAAACATGAATAATGAAATTCCTATATTTCAAAAAAAATCAATGTTCTTGCAACAGTTTCTGATTTTCTCAAATTTTGTTAAAAAATTATGAGCTATCATATTACAATATTTGTCTATTTGCAAACTTGTTAATAAAGCCTTAAGCACTGAGGAACTAAGTTTTTAATGGCAATTTCAGCAGTAAGGTTTTAACAGTTAGCAAAGAAGACTGTGAGTCCAACAACATGCAGTGTTATTGTAGCCTTGTTTACAGAAATAAAGAAAAAGATTCAGCGAGGCCAAAATTTCATCATAAGTCCCATTGCCAGTAATTTCCAGTACTGTCATAGAGAAACAATCTACTTTTCTGTAAAATAACTCTCCTTTATCACCAAGCCTTTACTGATACTGTAAGGGCACCAGAATATTTATGCTATAAATTGCTCCAAAATCTTTGGATGACAACATATGTATGGACTTAAACATAATACCCTATAAATGTGTCAGCTCTATTTATCTGACAGATAACATTAAGAGTATCAGCCTCAAACCTGGCACCTGACCTTTCAGGTTTTTGTGAAAGGTCATTTGGATATAAATTTGTATATAAATCTAGAACTGAACCATCACTAGACCAAATATTTTTGTTTCGATTGTGATTCCTCTTCATTTACTGAAGCACAGCACAACTGCAACTGTAGCCATAAAAAGTCAACTGATACCACTGAGTAACTGAGAGTATCAGTCCCGGAACACCCTGGTGTAAATAAAGAACAGGAATATATTATGAATCATACCACCAAAAGGCAAGAGGCTTATACACTGGTTTAACAGCCGTAAATTTGCAAGCTACCTTGGGGGTCTCTGCAAAGCACACAATACCAAAAATGATATGTGAATATATTAAAATACAGAGAGTGAAGAAGTACAATTTCCTCACATTTGCTGTCTTCAATTGCTGGTTCTCCCAAAAAAAAAAGGAAAAAAAAAAATGTGGTCTTTCTTTCTATATTTCTTTCTGTTTTCTTTAAATTGTCTAATTAGTCTATGTCTACTGCTTCTAAATTATTCTGGATCTCACAATGCACAACAAAAATCTGTCTGTGACAGCACAGACAGAATTATACACATGTGTATACATAGGTAGGGCCACATGGGCACCATGATAACACTTTGCTATTTAAATGCTGTACTGGAGATTTTTGGGTAGAAACTGCCATGAGTTCCAGCTGCCCCAATGTTTTAAAAAATAAGCTAGTCAAATGTCTTAACTTAGAAGTGCCTTGTTACCATTGGTTAAGCAGAAAGAATGTTGACAGCTTCTTTGTTCTTCCTGGGTGTTACAAAGAGCATTAATTTTCTCATACTGATAAAAAATTATTGGCACCGTTATGGCTGTGGATGGATCCTGTCCAATTGTAAAGTGGATTTCTTCAGCACTCACAAGATTCCTGCAATTTGGCTAGATCATTCCCCTGGAAAATGTTCTCTTAAACCCACCATAGCAAGGGCAGATGACTAATAAACAACAATCAGATAGTTTTAGAATGTTATTTAATCCAAAATGGTCAGGATAATGCTTGGGGAGGAAAGGAAGAAACATGAACAAATCACACAGGTGAACACAAGTTATTTGTTAGCTAGTAGCTTCCTCCCAGGATAGACACACTGGATCAGACATCAAAGTGAACACCTCACCTTCCCTGGAAATCTGCCTGAGGAGTCAGGCATTTCCTTTTCTCCCTACTTTAAAACTCTTAGTACTAGGAACATTATTACAAAAGAAGACAAAATAATTATTATTTTGGATAATCTGGGTCAAATGCAGTTGGTGGTTATGTACTGTAAGAAACTAATAATATGTTTTGCTCTCCTCCAAAATAGTTCTAGGTCTATCCAAGGTAATGAAGTGGACCGTCATGTAAAATCAGGTAAAAACATCAGCAGAGAAAAAATAATATGTATGGTTATAATTATCTCTGACTACAGAAGTTTTTAGAAGTCAAGCAAAAAAACTTACACATTCTATTTTCTGTTACCAACTGGAAAAACAGCTAGAGTAGAAAATGTGAAAATAAGAAAAAGAAACAAGAAAACTGTAATCAATCTATTGCATTTCAAACTAGAAAAGAGGAATGCACAAAAAACTATTGAAATATAGTATCTACTTGAATTAAAATGTTTGTTGCAAAAGAAAAACTGCTTTATTTATAAATTAAGAAAATACCCTGCCAAGGAAAAAAAAATTAAAGGAAAAAAGAACACCCACTGCTGAAGACAAAACATGAGCCTAAGATTTTAGATTTAACATTCACAAAGAAAGTGACTCTTTTCCCAGCTGTTCCTTTTACCTTGGGTTAAAATGCTAAGATGATCTGAATAATATATAATTTAAGAAATACTTGAATAATCTCTGAGAACCTACTTGAATGAAGCACCCTGGTAAATGTACTATTAACCTGCTATTTGCTGATAGTCTCTCCTAATCAGGTAACTTTAATTCAAGTTCTGCTTGTGGTAGATTCAAAACAAGGAAAAGAAGTTCCTGCAACTGGCATGCAGTGGATTCCTTCACTACA
>VZRU01010128.1:52865-76806 GCA_013398155.1 Pedionomus torquatus | reverse complement strand
CTGAACAACCCCAGCTCCCTCAGCCTCTCCTTATAAGATTTGTGCTCCAGATCCCTCACCAGCTTCGTTGCCCTTCTGTGGACCTGCTCCAGCACCTCAATGTTTTTCTTGTGGTAGGGGTCCCAAAAACTGGACACAGTACTCAAGGTGGGGCCTCACGAGTGCAGAGTACAGGGGGATGATCACCTCTCGGGTCCTACTCACCACACTGTTCTTGATACTGGCCAGGATGCTGTTGGCTTTCTTGGCCATGATTTCTGACTCAGTGATACCCATACCTGAACATTCTCAGTAGCAAGAAGAAAGCATCTGTATGTTCTTGCTCTGCTCTTAAAGTTTTAAAAGTTTGATACAATCAGTTAGAGCATGCTCCCAAATTAATGCAGGCAGCTTGTTCTCATACATGGAATTAAAAATGTTTACAGTGGCCAGTGCCTCACAGGAGCAAAAGAGTGTGAGGTAAAAATCTGGTCACAGTTGCACTAAATGACTTACTTTTGCTTTTAGTTTCAATCACCTACTTTCCTGCTATAGTTACCCAAAATATTAAAATAACCTCCACACCACCCTATTCACTTAGGATTGGAAAAAAAAAAAGAAACAGAAAATTACATGGAATTGACCATTACAAAAATTACTTGCAAGGCATTTTCATATGATAGCTATACTTTCCATCATATTATCATTCTTTTTTTTGTTGACAATTTCCCTAGATTTTAATCTTGGATTGCAATGTTACTCCATCAGAAAAGGCTTATATTTTCCCGGCAGGTACAGTGGCAGAATGCAAAATCATTTAGGAGGGCAACAGTTGTTTTGAAAAATGTACCTTTGCTAGAAAAGGCATTTAGTTTGGTAGTCTTCTTGGCCATAAATCATCGTGTGTGCGCTCAGGGCTCCCAGATAACAGACCAAAATCTCTTTTGCTTCTTTTATTAAAATAGTAATATTTGCATTGCTGTTGTTGAGTTGAATCAGCATTCCCAGGACAATCCTGTATTCTCAGTTAAGGGACTTATAACTCTGTTATTAATATTCAAAGTGGACTGAAATCCAACATACAAATGTGCTGTTAATCAGCATTAGGAACATTATTTTCAACACTCTTGATTGTCTACTGTTATTTTAACTACTCACAAAAAGTCCAGTCTAGCTGATATTCAAGAATAGTTTGCTTTATTCATAAGCTAGATATAGACAAACTATAATCTGTTCCTATTATTTATTTTTATTATTTATAAACATCTCTGGCTGTTACATGCTCTAGTTCAGACCTTTAAAGAACTTCTCTAATGACTATATGATTTTTCTCTATCTAAAAAATTTGCTCTCATCCTGTTTCATCTAATTCCACGATGTTAGACAAATAAAACTATTTGAGGTCTATATTGCAATGAGCATGCAAAGTCCTGGATTTCACCCAAGACTGCAAAGTTTTCAAAGGAAGATATGAATCTTCAGATTTTAAAAATTTCAGATTTGAAAAGATTCAAGTAAAATAACACATACTTTTTCAGAAATTGTGCAGGCATGATTCGAGGACAGAAATGAAAACTCACGTTGAAGGTGTATGTGAATACATGGTGAATATTTTACAAACATTTTCATCTCAAAAAAAAAGAATGAGAAAATTTCAGCCCAGAATGAATGAAAATGTTTAATGCAGAGTCATATGGAACGGACGTCTGTCTGAGCTTTATGAATTCATAAGTCTTTATGAATTAATTTTTGCAATGTAAATGGAGTTTGGCAGTGATATAAAACCTTCATGAGCTTACCTATAGGAAGCCAACAAATTAAAGAACATCCAAAATCTGCAGAGTACAAAGGGCAAAGAATTTTTTTCTGCTATTTTCTTCGCAGTCTGAAGAATCCAGCACTACTCTGACAATCAATGAAAAGCAAAAAAAATAGAGGTCACTGCATTGTTCTTCAGAGGTATGCACAATAAATAGTATCTGAAAAAAAGAAAAAAAAAAAAGAGCTCAAAAGGTCAGTCTGGAAAATTGAGATAGAGAAGTATTCAAAGAAGTTTTTTCATGCAAGAAAACAGAATGAAATAAGTGGTATTTAAGATGACAGCTCTTGAAATTCTAAACCTCAGCTAAGAAAGGTGTATTAGAATTAGTATACCATGTTGGCACTTAACACATTCTCAGGGGAAAAATGACCTAAAAAATTCAATTTTAGAGCAACAGCTAATGCAGTCTTCCTGGGAGGAATCCTAAAGATTGCCCCAAATAAACAATATTTTTTCTGGTTTGCACAGTACACATGAAAAACAACATCGTACATCATTTATTTAGAAATGGTACTTTAACAGTTTTTTCAGAAGCAGACCCCTACCATCAGCTAATCTGTGGATCTTCAGGTTGTAAGTGATGCCCAATTACAATCACATCAAATTTTCTTGCCTGAAGACCTTCATGTTCACCTCCAAGGACTTCTTCCTCAGGACTGCTCTGCTAATCACCATAATATAGAGGTTTTTGTCCCAGTATGGTATTTGAAAAACAGAGAGAGGCAAGGTGACAGGAAAAGTAAGAACTCTGTTTAGGACAGCTTTGAAAGGGTAAACAAAAGAAAGTCCAAAGATTCAATCTTAGAACATATCTACAAACAGAAATACTGCTGAGTTTAGCCCTGCTGATTGGTCCCATTAGTTTTGCCAGTTAGACCCACTTCTGCACAATGTCTACCATATATCTACCATAGGCTGCTGCATGGGGAAGAAAGTGAGAAGACCAATGCTAACAGAGAAAGTACAGGAC
Organism: Pedionomus torquatus; assembly: GCA_013398155.1. Classification (NCBI taxonomy): domain Eukaryota; kingdom Metazoa; phylum Chordata; class Aves; order Charadriiformes; family Pedionomidae; genus Pedionomus; species Pedionomus torquatus. The sequence continues at coordinate 74,035 of VZRU01010128.1, read as the reverse complement.
AAACAAAAGTGAAAGCCCCCCAGAAAATCAGAAAATAGAATAAACACAAGCAATTCTCCACCAAAATTTGGCATTAATGTTTTAAGTGTATTTTGAATATTACTTTTCGATGTAAATTATCTGCTTGAGGATATAAAGGCTCTAAAAAGTTACCTGGACAGGTTCTGTTGATGGGCCAGGCTAATTGCATGAGGTTCAGCAAGACAAAATGCCAGGTCCTGCATTTTGGTCAGAACAACCACATGCAATGCTAAAGACTTGGGGAAGAGTGGCTGGAAAAATGCCCAGCAGAAAAGGACCTAGGGATGCAGGTGGACAGCCAACTTAACATTAACCAGCATCCTGGCCTGTATCAGGAATAGCATGGCCAGCAGCAGCAGGGAAATGATGGTGCCTCTGTAGTTGGCACTGGTGAGGCCTCATCTTGAGTGCTGTGTTCAGTTCTGGGCCCCTCACTACAAGAAGGACATTGAAGGCTAAAGTGTGTCCAGAGGAGAGCTACCAAGCTGGTGAAGGATCTAGAGAGTAAGTAAGTAGAGGCTAGGAAAAAGGAGCCTGAGGGGAGACCTTACCACTCTCTACAACTACCTGAAAGGAGGTTGTACAGAGGTGGGGGGTCCATCTCTTTTCCCAAGTAATAGACACTAGGACAAGAAGAAATGGCCTCAAGTTGCTCCAGGGGAGGTTCAGATTAGATATTTGAAGAACTTTTTACACTGGAAGGGTTACTAAGCATCGGAATGGGCTGCCCAGGGAAGTGGTTGAGGCACCATCCCTNTGGGCCCCTCACTACAAGAAGGACATTGAAGGCTAAAGTGTGTCCAGAGGAGAGCTACCAAGCTGGTGAAGGATCTAGAGAGTAAGTAAGTAGAGGCTAGGAAAAAGGAGCCTGAGGGGAGACCTTACCACTCTCTACAACTACCTGAAAGGAGGTTGTACAGAGGTGGGGGGTCCATCTCTTTTCCCAAGTAATAGACACTAGGACAAGAAGAAATGGCCTCAAGTTGCTCCAGGGGAGGTTCAGATTAGATATTTGAAGAACTTTTTACACTGGAAGGGTTACTAAGCATCGGAATGGGCTGCCCAGGGAAGTGGTTGAGGCACCATCCCTGGAGGTATTCAAAAGGCAGGTTGACACAGTGCCGAGTGACATGCTTAGTGATGGTTTATTATCAGAGTTAGGTTGATTGTTGGACTAGATGATCTTAAAGGTCCCTTCTAACTGAGACAATTTTGTTACTCTACTTCAGACAACTGGCTTCAAACAGAAATTCTGTTGTTCTTGCAATCCACACCAGATTTACCAAACCCAGAATCTCAGTATTATCAAAGCACATAATTTCTTCTATAATCCTTCTATATCACAAATATTTATCTTCTTTACTTATAAGATTCATTTGTGTCATCTTGGTGTTTTTCCCTAAACATCATACCCTGTTATTGCTTCAGGACGTTAAGAATGCATTTCCTTCTGAGCCTGAACTTCTACCATGGAAACTGGCATAAATTTTACTATTTGCTTCAAAATTCAAATTAACTTAAAGAGGACTCAGGCAATCGTCGCTCCTTATGCTTTCCAACAGACATGTAATGTACTTCCAGGAAGAATTCCCAGACGTAAAGATCCTTAAACCCTACTTACACATATAACTCCCCTGAAATCAGTCTTAGGATCACCTCATCACTGGATTTAAGCTCTTAAACCACTAGTAGCTCTGATTCGTAAAGAGATAATGCCAACTCATGGAAAGAGTTCAAATAATTAGAGACAATGAGAAGAGGAACCATACATGAATATTTAAGGCTGTAACTTGATTTTTTTTTTTTTTTTTGAAAAAAGTACATTCGTTGAAAATAATTCTAGGGATGTCACCTGTTTGAAACCAATGGAATTAACCACATGGATAAAGGGAGACCAAAGATTACACAGTTCCTGAATTAGTCTTGCAGGAATGCCTGTTCTCTTAAATTAGGCTTTATTCAGTTCCTGGAATATAAAACCCCTGTTAAATTATACTAGTGAGTAGTTTGAAGAATAGAAAAGTAAATAATTTGTCACTAATTATTTTTGGTTACCTTTATCAACATACTAAAGACAGGACTGTTTTCACATAATTTCATAATAACAAGTTGTCTGCATCCTAAAAAAAGCACTAGTAAATAAAATTGAGGGTATTATCAGTATATCACAGCCACACAAGGGTAGATCACACCAAGTATGAAACAGGGCACAACAACTGCAAAGTCTAAAGGAGGCCAGCAGGGGGAAAAAAAATGACAGAGCTTGGAATAGCTTCCAGAATAAAAAGTATGGATCAGCAATCTCCAACCAGCCAAGTCTGATACTCACTCAGATAATCCCAGAGCTTTGTCAGGACTATCTCTTGCTGTTTTTTGAGGGTTGCTCTTTCTGAGCTTCTCTTGAGAGAGAGAAGATTGGTTAAGTATGCAAAAATAAACTATATTTCAAAAAGCAGACTTCTGGTTTGTTGATTATAGCAACACTGTAGACTACATAGCCATATTTTTAAAGGTATTTCAGTTCTAACCTCTGCTAGAAGTCATCTCCTTGAGAAGTGTTAAAAATCAGTGGAAGCAAGATCTCCAGCCACCTTTATGGAAGCTGTTCTTCTTTTTATTCACAAACATCTCCAGACTACTTTTGCTATTTCTGTATTTCTCTTTACATTCCAACTTGCTTCCTCTTCCTCTCTTATGATTAAGATCCTGTTGGCTTAGTTAAACATGAGCCTTCATGAATAAACTGTAAACACAGATTCTTAAATGATCACTTATATCAATGAACATGTATTGAGTAACTCAAAAGCCACAGAGCCCTATAGTAAATACCTTCTTTCCCTAGCATTCTCCAGTCCTAGGTTTGATCCAGGGTATCCTTGCAAACATATGCACTGATATCTCAAGCAAGAAGGTAGTCACTTACAAGATGCTTACAAGTCTGAACACTCAGCTCTGGTCAATAAGATTTTTTTTCAACAGATTAACAAATTATTCTTAGATCACAATAGCAATAAATAATTTAAAAGCACAGAATAATGAAAAAATCTATCATAGCTACTGTGGTATTCTTGCTTGTCCATGTTAACATTTGCGTTTGTATAATACTTGTCTACCCATCTTTCAAAGTGCAACTCATTGTATTTTTAAAAGATGGTTTCTCTGGGAGCTAATTGAGTTTCATCTATGTGAGTGAGCTGGTGTCTGACACTGATAGCTTGCAGAAGACCATTTCTTCAATTGCTTGAAAAGACTAAGGAGTCAGACTTGACAAACTGCAGCCTGGAACACCTGGGAGCGATCCTATTAGTGCTGCAATGCCAAAGATGCACATATGAGTTACTTATGCAACATACACTCACTTCATTTCTGTCATGAGACTTGCTGTTCTGAAACAAAAGTTGAAGCTTTAATTTTTCCCCCATCACAGTTTGTCAGAGCTTTTGAAAGTTAGCTATATTATTCATTCTAGCTGAGACATAATTATTAGCATTTTTACTCTGCTTTGCTTCCTCTTTATTCTTTGTGTAATTTCCTCAAGACAAGACATCAGCATCTCTTAACACACTTCATCTCAGCAACTGTTACCCTTCATATGCAAGGTTGCAAACAATGAGGAAAAAGTGTTCTGTTTCCTTCTACAAGGATGCCCAGTCCCAGGTCCTGCACCTGGGATGTGGCAATCCCAGGCACAAATACAGGTTGGGCAGAGAATGGCTGGAGAGCAGCCCTGAGGAGAAGGACTTGGGAGTCCTCATGGATGAGAAGCTCAACGTGAGCCAGCAGTGTGCGCTGGCAGNATATTAGGAAGAAATTCTTTCCTGTGAGGGTGGTGAGGCACTGGGGCAGGTTGCCCAGAGAAGTTGTGGCTGCCCCATCCCTGGAGGTGTTTAAGGCCAGGCTGGATGGGGCTTTGAGCAACCTGCTCTAGTGGGACGTGTTCCTGCATATGGCAGGGGGGCTGGAACTCCATGATCTTCAAGATCCCTTCCAACTCTAACTATTCTATGATTCTATGATGGGGAAAAAGTGCTTTGTTTCCTTCTATAAGGCAATCTACCTGGTTTGATTTCTGCCCCCGGATATACTGATCTTGAATGATAGGGATGAAACTGCCCTTTCATATAAAAATGCCACAAAATGGCTCAGTAGTGAAATATAAAATCTTTTATTTTGAGATTACAAGTAAATCCAGCCAGGCTGACACTGGCCAAGAATGGATATATTGGGAGATCTATTAAAAAAAGTCACATCATTTTGTCGAAAAAAAAATTTCTCAGTGGCAATTGGCATCCTGGCATATTCAAATCATGCATTTTCAAGAGTAGAGATAAACCCAAACTGGATTTCAATGCCAGAACAGTGGTTTCACTAACAACAAGCTGAGACATTCCCAAGACTGAATGTCATTTGTGCTATAAGGTCAGCCCTCACCCATGCCCACAGTGTTAGTCTGTAAAGTCCATGTGATCCATTAAGGATCATTTTTGGCTTTCTGAGGATAAGGAGACCTTAAGAGTATTTAAGTACTGACTGCACTGATCTGGAAGACCTTGCTATTTTGTACAGTGTTTAAGTATCAGTTTCTGATGAATTAATATATATGCCTTATAGCTTTGTTCAGGAGGAGTCAAAGAGAGCTTTAAGAGCCTTCCAAGTTTTATGGAAGATATCAGCTACTCTCATAACATAACAAGAAGCTTAGTTATATATGAAGTATTTACAGATTTAATTTGCAAGCTTTAAGACTTTCAGCTCTAAACCTGTCAGTCCAGCACTTCACAGAGGTATTCCAAGATCCTTAACAAAGCTGAAGTGCACAGAATGATGACATGATCCACCTGAAATATATATACCTGAAGACAGAATGGATGGAGAACTTGAGCTTCATGGCTGAATATAACTTTACTCACCCGCTGTTTTTTCTAAAGAGAGAAAGAATAAATAGAACATAAGAATTCCTCTCCCATAGAGAATTTTGCAGGGGAAATACTTGAAAGCCTCGCAGACACGTTCAACTGAATTGTGTAGCATCACACTACTATACCATCTTTGTAGATCCATCTCAGGTTTATGGCTGACCTTCCTAATCCTCATAAGATTAAGTAAGTCACATCTCAGTTTTCCACCCCAAATCTAATCTTTATCTGTATTCAGTAACTGGCTAGAAATTTCTGCTATTCTACAACCAGATTAGTATGCTATGAACTTTTTAATGTCAGACTAAACCGGCAACATCATTTTATTGTTGTGGGCTGAATAGCATTAGCCAGAAGTGGAAAGCTTGCTATATACATTAGTATGAAATCAAACTCTGTGCCGGTTCTGGAATACAAATTAGAACACATACTGAGTTAAACTCAATCACAGAAAAATCTCATTGGCATCAATAAACTTAGATCCAGGTCAAAGAAGCAAGATCAGGGCCTAGATCTTGCTTTTCTAATTTGTCTGTAGGAAAAAAAAAAAAAAAAAAAAAGAAAAGAAACTGTAGTAGGCCTGAAGTGACAGCCCATGCACTGGAGCAAGTATGAAGAAGCATTCAAACTCATCTATAGCTAATGAAAATGCAAGAATTCACACAGCTTAATTAGCTGTCAGGTTATTTGCTCACCTGCAAGGAAGTAAGTCTGACAAGAGAAAAAGCAGCTGTCTCAATGACATCTGGAGTCACATCACAGTGAGAGATGTGGATTGTCTCTGGGGGCTCTGTATCACACTCAAATTAGAGAAAAGGAAGCCTCAAACTCATGAACAGAGGATATAAGTGGTCCTGCCAGTCTCTGTTAACAGCGCATTCAGCTGTCACACAGCATGAGGTTTTCAGGATGCAATAGGAGTGTCGTTGTTTAACCCTAGCCAGCAACTAAGCACCACACAGCCACTCACTCACTCCCTGGTGGGATAGGGGAGAGAATTGGAATGGTGAAAGTGAGAAATACATTGGCTGAAACAAGGACAGTTTAATAGGCAAAGCAAGAGCCATGTACACAAGCAAAGCAAAACAAGGAATTTATTCACTACTTCCCATCAACAGTTAAGTGTTCAGCCATCTCCAGAAACAGAGGATTCCAACACATGTACCAGCTGCTTGGGAAGACAAATACTATCACTCTTAAGTGTCCCCTCTTCCTTCTTCCCCCCCCAGCTTTAGATACTGAGTATGATGTCATATGTGACATATGTGTATATGTGTATGTGTATATGTGAATATTGCAGTTGGAGTCAACTGTCCTTGTCCGTGTCCCCTCCCAACCTGTTGTGCACCGACAGCCTGCTTGCTGGTGGGGCAGTGTGAGGGACAGAAAAAGCCTTGACTCTGTGTAAGTGCTGCTCAGCAATAGCAAACACACCCCTGTGTTATCAACACTATTTCCAGCGCAAATATAAAACATAGCACCATACAATCTACTGTGAAGAAATTTAACTCTGTCTCAGCCAAAATCAGTATATTCTCCATACAGTTTACATTAAGGTCCAACCTTCTCAGTGTTCTAAATCCAACAAATACATTCTCATTAACCCCTTCCACCACAAAATATTTGCAAAATGTCCATAAGCATGCATAAAGTGTTCATTGAGTTCATTTGGTCTATGACTTTGAACTTCATCAGTTATAATATTCACTCTGGTAAGGAGAGGTGATGTGCTGTGCAGAGTTACTGGTTATCAAACCCATCTCAAATCAGGTTCTTGCTACACTTGCACTGCTTCTTGTGAGGTGTGTCATTCATTGTTTCAGGTGGTTTCTACTCTAGTATCTCCTATAACATGCAACTCAGATCATGGATTACAACAATTTAAAGATATATCCTCCACATTCTCCATCCCTGGTTTCCTTAGGCCATAATGGTTGACATTGCAATGAATTGACTCTGGCTTGGCTAGAGGTTCCTGCTATCATACTTTTGATATATGGGGGCCACAGCAGTGGTGACATACAGCATCATCTAACATGTAATTCAAATCAGGGATTATTTTCACACAGGATTAAAGCACTTTGACTCCTCCAACTTCTGCATTACTCACCAAGTGCACTGAGGTCCTTGAATGAAAACAGTCCTATGAATAGGTCTGCCCCAAGGAAATAATAATTTGAAAGTCAGATTTTATTGATCATCTGGAAAAGCAGAGGCCTTTCTTGTGGTGGTGATGTTCCAGGAGATTTGCCTGTATTTAACACTTAACTCAAGTTAAACTTTCTTGCATAGTCTAGGAAATTCAGAGAGCAGGACCTGCCAGAGCTCCATGTGAGACAAGTAGGTGGCACAAGTTGCCCAAGGTATTTCTGTGGAACACAATCAGATAACATCTGAATATGTTTCTAAATGCATCAGTGCAAAGGACTAGGACAAAGAAGTTGGTATTGTTGAATTACAGACTTACAGAATTACTTACAGAGTTGTTATTATTATTATTTCTTTTAATTATTAAACTGTTCTTAACTCAACCCACAGGTTTATTTCTCACTTTTACCCTTCCAATTCTTCCCCCATACCACCAGGGTGGGAGTGGAAGTGAGTGTGCAGCTGTGTGGTGCTTAGTTGTCAGTCAAGATTAAACAACAACAAATTGTGAAAAAAAATCTATATATTCTGTTGAAAAGCCTTTTCTCCACACAAGGCACAGAACTACTCACCCTTTTTAAACTTATTTTCCTATTTAATATAAAAACTTCTATTTCAGCAACCTGGTCCAGTGGAAGGTATCTCTGCTGATAGCTGGTTAATGGTCATTTCCAATCCAAACCATTCTATGATCCTATGTGTCTACGATTCTATAATTCTATACTCATCTTACGGAATGCCTCCAAAAAAACTAATAGTCCTCTTGGAATAAATTACAGTTCATTTAAAAACTGGGACTCGAGTGAGACATGGACATTAAAACTAGTTGAAAAAAAGAATGAAACAGTTAAATATTTATAGCATCCATAAAACTTACTCTTGTATTCTAGCTAGGTACTTTATAGTTTTCCAATTTACTTTTTAATTGAATTTTTTAACATAAGTTTATAAAATATAACACAATCTTGCAAAACAGTATTGCTTTATGTCCTTGCAACCAATTCATACTTGTATTTATTATTTGCACATTAAGTATGCATCAGTGGGCTTTTGGTCAGCATAAAACGTAGATTGCCATACATCAAGCCATTTATCCAAGAGTTTCCTTTTATGTTTTATCAGGTGCAGTCAACAATGGCCACTGTTAAAGGTCAGACAAATGTTTACAGCTATCCAGATAGCAACATCTGACATATTGCAGTCTTCAAAATCTGTTTGTGGAGAAAAGGGAACAATCATAAAAATCCAGGTAGGAATATGGGTAACTTTTTGAAGCAACTATTTCATCCATCTGTGTTTATTGCTGTCCCCGCTTTTTGCTACCAATCACTGAAATAATTTATGTCACTAGGGCTGTCGCACTTATAGTCACTTAGCAAGCAGAATATAGAAGATACTGGTTCACAAAAATAATTTAAGGTTACACATATACTTTATTGCTTTCATAAATTAACTTGCAAATATAAACTGTTATATATCTGTGCTGTCATTTTCCCTGCTCAAGTCTCACAAAGAAATAACCCAATGTGTTTGATCAGATACTTGATTAATTAGGGGAATTTCCAGTTTTGTGGTGAGATACTTTTTTATGTCAAAGAATGCGGTGATTCTTTGATGCTAGAATGGGCCTCTGGAACTATACAGGGTAGGGACAAAGGCAATCAACCATGTTACCTTTCTAAATTGGCCTTGCAGAGCAGAAGAAATTGACCAGCCTGAAATACAAGCTTCTTGAACATTTTAGGTCTTCACATCTATCTTTTAGAGATAGCATTTCAACCAAGCGTTATGGCTTGCACACTAAGTAAAGTAAAACTTGCCATTGTAAAACACAAATGAAACACTCATATCTTGATAATATTCTGGATGTTTATTTAAACTAAAGAAGGGGAAAAAAGCACCTCCACAATAAGCCTTGTTTGCCTGGACATATGTGTCACTGCCCTTTAAAACCCCAGTAAGCAGCCATCCAGCCCTAAAATCTATATTTGCTTGACTTTAAACTTGCTTTAATTTTCTAAATACCTCTGCCTTGCTCTTGCTGAAGTTATCTATAGTGACAGATCAAGTCACAGCCTTAACAGTTTAAATCTGATGAGTAGGCTTTCAAAGTAGGGTAAAAACCCCATTAAATATTAAACCCTAACATATTTTCTCGTGTTTTAAGGGAGCTCAAAAGTCAAATCCCATCAGGTGAAGAAGTGATTTTTGCACTGGTAACCGTTATCTCACCCTCCTCACTCAAAATCACATGAACAACTTCAAAAGAAGAGCACATTGAGTAAAAGTTAATGCTACTACATTTTCCTTAGTTGTATGAAGAGAAAGAAAGGTGAATATTTCACTTAGAATCTCTTTTAAAAATAATCTAAATATTGATTAGGAATTCCATTTTTTTCTGACCTGTTATCCAGTGCTCTAATAGAATGAATAAATTACTGTATCTGATCAGGAAAATAATCTAACATGACATCCCAGATTACCAAAATCTCTTAACCCAATAACGGGAAAGCCAAAAGTGTTATGTGATTATTCAAAATAAATTAAAAAAGACACTTGTTTTCTTTAGACTTCCTTCTTCTACCATTTCTGCTATTGGACAACAAATACCAAATGTAGAAATAAACTGCCTTATCAATCAGGTAACATAGCAGATTGCACCAGCTTGTCACAAATTTGCTAGATTGCTTGTTGTTGCTTGTCACAGCAAAACATATGTAAGAGAAATTCAGCCAAATTCAGCAACAGTATCAAAGCTGTAGTTCCACATAACAAGGTACTAAATATAATTGCCAATAGTAAGGATTGTCTTTAGAAATTTAATAGTTCTATTGCCATATGCTTCCTTACAGATATTTTTGCATTTTAGCAGGCTAAATTTTTTAGAACAGCAAATAATTTTATTTCTGTTGTAAAGCTCCTTGTGGTTCTTTTCTAGTAAGAAGGAACTTGTTTTAAAAGAAAATTCTAAATTTAAAACTGCATTGGGATTTCTTTGCAGATTTTTTATGACAATGTAAATTCATAGTCTAAAGGTTAAAAAATAAGTAAAATGCAAGAAAGTAAACAAGCATGCATAATACCCTTCTCCTAGCTGTCTAGGCACATTTTGAAAGGCAGTAAATAAATCAAAGTTAGTGAAATAATAATGAAAATGTTTTTTGTATTTATAGCAAACTGCTTCCTGCAAAACGAAAAGAAAAAGAAAAAAAAAAAGTTATTAATTTTTAATATCTGGTGAGCAGATTTTCAAGGTATTCAGACACCTTGAGAGATGTAAAATGGCGCATGGCAGAATTGTAATTGTAGTGGAGAGGAAACACCCAGATGGTTTTGGAAACATGCCTACATACCACTATAAATTCACTCTGCATGATTGTTATCAGAGGAACAATATATGAGCCTAAACTGAACGACAGGTGTAAGCTTGCCTGCCTTTAGTGTTCATTAGTACAATACTTTTCAATAATTATCACTCAAACCATCATTAGCATTCTCTCCTTTATGTTTTAATACCCAAAGCTAATTTCCAGCAGAGTTCCCCAGCCATCCTCTTCTCTGTAGCAGCTTCTGGGGTACTGTCTTTCCATGAACCTGGAAGCACTGGACCTCCTTGACAGGCCTTCATGAAAGGGAAGAAGACAAAGCAGCTCCAGAGAGGATAAGCACAACCATGATAAAACCTCTGTGGAAGAGAAAGGACTGTAGGTCATTTCATGCCATTTCTCTGGAAAAGTGTATAACATTTAACTCTGCCTACTGAGAACCTCCTGACCATGCATTTAATGACAGAGGACAATTACTAACAGAGAACACTGACATCAGGATAAAGCCTGCTGTGGAAGGAGCGTCACCACAAGCATCTCCACTGGCTCTGTTCAGTGGGTAGGCAGACACAAAAGGAAGAGACATTTGGAGGGCTGAGAGAGCTCTGAAAAAGTTCATGTAAATTGTACGTGCTAGAGGTATTGAACAAACTGGGGGAAACAAAGCTGCACTACCACAGATGAATTCAGTAGCAGTCAACGAGAAAAGATGTGCAGAATAAAAGATTGACTGCTTTCACTCAGCACACAGGCCCAGAGGTATCAGACAGGGCTGAAATACAGAGCAGCACAGCAGAAGGACAGCAGAAGCACTGGAGAAGGAACCAGAACATTCAGGCCCACGGCATTCACCACGGAATGAAAAAATCAAGGCTGCAGCCAGGAACAGGGCACATGAGAGGCAGCAAGGAAAGGAGTAGCAGTTCAAGGCTGGTGCCTTGCAGCACCCCACTGGATAAGGCTGAGAGAGAAAATAGCATTAATTTTATTAATCATGAACAACAAGTGGTGAGAGAAAGAGGGTGGAAAACCTGGAGACAAGAACAAGTGAGACTACCGCTGTAGGCACTCAGAAGGCAGGGAGTGATTGATCACATCAGGACTAAGATCAAATGAGATGAATTGCAAGTTTCAAGCGGGCAAACAAAGCTCTGGAGATACTCAGTTTCTTGTTCTGGGGTGACAAGAAGAATTGAGTGATTGAAAGGGTCAATTCCAGCACTAAATTCATGTAAGAAAAACAGCAGTGGAGTGGTGTGATAGCAAGTGACTTTTGCAGCTTCACTTACATTGTTTCCATCGGTATTTTTAATAAACTGGTGTAAAGTCCAATTACTTTGTCCAGATCAACTGTTCATCTCTGAACAGAACAATAGTACCCTCCCTGTGTCTGTAAAGTCAAAGCCATTTCCAGAGTCTGTGTTCCAATAGCACCGTTCACACCACTGAAAATTACCTGGTGTAGTCAGTACGATAGATGATACTGCACAGCTCAACAGGCAATTTTTATGACTATTTAGGTTCAGCGTCATAACTGAAGAAGATGCAAAAAACAGTAATGGCAAAAAAGCAATATTTGGAAATAAAAACAAATAGCCATTAAGGCCTTATGTTCTGAACTGATAGAACAAGATATCTATGGGTAACCTTACTCCTGCAAGCAGACCCTACCTTCCCTTGTATAATATAGCCCATTCTGTGCTACGTATTATATGAATTACTTACATTATATAAATTAGGAGGACTATGGAACTGGTATTAACATAAGCAGCACTGAAGTGGTTAAAAGTATTAGCAAATTGTTTTACTACTATAAGCTGAAGAGGATCCCTAGTAGCCCGAGTCACCCCACATTTTTAGTTCTGTTTTTATTTTCTGGATGGAGAGTCAACCAGGTTCTTTCACTTTATCTCCAGGAGACAAGAAATTGTAGGTCAAGCCTACATTACTAAATAAATTTGGGATTAACCACTCATATTTTACATAAGAATGGCTCTCCTACCCACTGAACTTCACTTCCAATTGACCCTTTTTTGTCTATTTGGGCTTGAAAAATAGGCAAAGCATACATCCTCCAGCCCAACTCTTCACTTACCTACTACTTGTGAAAAGTTAGTCTGCTCTATGTTTCGGTGATAGTTTTAGTTCAAGTAGGGGCCTGACCACTGTAATGATTATAAATGTAAAGATAAAAAATAAAAATTAAAATTCCACACTTTAAAAGGCAGAACATCCCTAACTCTAAAAGAAAGGGAGTATGAAACAACGTGAGAGTCACTTCATTGCAGGCCTACACAGTTTTCTGTACATTTTCATTACTATTGCTGATGAATTCATAATAACAAGTAGTAGCAGATAACTGTGGAGCACAAAAAAAAATGAGTCAAATAAAAATTCCAGTATTCCAGTATTCCACTATTAACTGAGCAGAGTTTACAAAGATCATGATGCATCCCATGTGGAAAAAGAGTCATATCACGGTAAATTATGGATCAAAAATTATTGGAATTTGATGTAATGGAATTAGCTGTGATACTACCACTAGCTATAGATCGGATTTATTTTGTTGTCTAATTTTTTTGGTTTTATCACCCTAGATTACAGCACTCCTTTTTAGATCATCATAGTAACAGCCAGCAAGATGTCAAGGAGTAAAAAGGAATCAGCAGGAATGAGGACCATTATGCTATATTGCGTAATTAATTTGTAAATAGATTGCATTGATGATTTCAGTTCTGAGTTTCAGTTAGGTGTTTGGCATCCCTTGATACCACAATAAGGACCTTTGTATTTAAATATTCATTATTTCAAATCCATTTCTGATCATGAGATGCAACTATTGCATATGATGAGATCATGTGATGGAGAAGAACTCTCTGGGCTGTGCTGTCACTGGAATACTGGCAATGACTGTGCCTAGCAAAACACACAATGGTGCTGTGGTGCCTTGGATAGAACAAAGTAAAATCAGTATAGCATTATTTTTAAAAAAATAAATTTTTTCTCCATTCCCTTTTTGAGTACAGATAACAGGCAGTGTTAGAAACACGAACTATATTTACATTGGAAACTAAAAAATGTCTAAGAAAGAAGCAGCTACCAAAAAAAGAGGTAATTGTTTTCATACCTTTTAATTTGGACCAAAACTACTCTCACAGACTGATACTTTTTCACTTAAGTCTCCCTGTACCTTTATTGCTTCTTACAATATAGAGGTTGTGTTGATCAGGATAATTACTGCTCCTGCTGACATCAACTGAGTTAACAAGCTTCTGAGTCACATATAAGAAGGGGTAGCTCTTTTAATTGTTTCACAGCCCCATTAACTGTTCTCAATAATGGTGTTCTGCAGGGGTAACAAGGACTTGTTTTGCCAATCTAATTTAATTTTTCCTATTAATAATTGATTCTCCCTCCCGATCTGCTATGCAGTGTTGGTTTGAGTCACAGAGCAGGTTCTGTACTTCATTCAGCCTGAGTGACTTCTTTTCCTCTTGCTCCCTGCATTACAGGGACAGCTCTTGTTTGCCCAAACATTGACCTGAGCCCAGAAGATCCACTGAGCAGCATGGCAGCACAGTGGCTGGGTACTCCTGCCTAGTAAGGAAATATGTTCTGAAAATTCCCAGGGTGACCAGCAGATTTTGTGCCACAGGAATACAGGATGGTGTCAGGTCCTCAAGCTTCTTTTCCTTTATTTAGCCCACCATACACATAATATGATGTCCACACCAGTGTTCAGGAAATACCTGTTGCTCTATTACTGTGACAAAGATGGCTTCCAAACCTGTATCTCCCTTGGCTTTAGAAATCCCCGGTGTGTTTCATAGACATCAGTCCTATGACAGACCAAATATGCAGCTATATCACCTAAACCTCCAGACTCTGGAACATTCCTTTCCATAAGTCATCCCGTTGGTCTTAGTAACCAGTAAACACAGGCTGAGACACAATGATTGAACTTTATAGTATCCCAGTCAAAGGAAAAAAAAATTTAAACATTTATGCAGTAAATTATATTTGAGTAGAGATACAAAGGTTTGCATTTGCTAATGTGAGTGTGTGTCTAAGAATCATGTGGAAATCAGTCAAGTTTCAAAAATTCTATGCCTAATTCTTTTGCCCACCAGCATTGCTTGTACCAACAATTAGTAGTGGAAATTTCATTAAAGAAAGTTTAAAAATTAGATTAAAATTTTAATGTGATATTGAAATGAGTCTATCCACATATATCTCTTAAAATGACCCATCTATCCTTCAATCCTATCAATATGCAGAGGGCAACCCAGGTGCTTCCATTTTAACATAAATTTACAACCTGAGTGATGACTAGAAAAACATCACCATATTTAGCAAGACTCACCACTGTGCTTTTGAAATCCACTGCAGCAAATACCTGGATGTTGCAAAGTTTAAGGTGTTCTGTCAACACTCATTTCTGTCCACATGTGCAGTCAGTCAGCAGTTGACTTTCTTAACCTTTAAAAAATTTCTGCTAACAGTGAGGAAAAAGACAAGTGAAATCTTACTCTTTCACATTACTATGTGTCAGGAGCCAGCAAATACTCACGTGGACTTGTGAAGAAACTCGCTATTACTCTATCAATAACTTTAAGCTGATTGGGATTTTGGTAGTATAAGGTATAGCTACAGTTTTAGATAAAGTGGCAAGAAGGAGGAGAACAGATTTAAATCCTGAAAAGGTTTCATATATCTTGTAATACTTTTACAAAGTTGTGTGGTCATTTTATTGAGAAATTTACATAAACTGAGGATGTCTTCCAATTTTCTTCTGGAACTACCATGTGAGTTTTATATTTGAAAGATTCAACTGGTATCAGACTGCTGATATTAGTTGAATGATAATAAATAAACAAATAAGCAAAATAAATAAATAAGCAAAAAAAACAAGCATAAAAGATCCCATCAGACATACTTAATTTTGTGGGGGGAAAAACAGTAGTCTTACAGTAGATATGCAAACCCAGTTATCACTGAATCAAATCCCACACATTCAGAAATAATTGCTTCTTTCTTTGCTAGATCAAGTAGTCCCAAATGTTTGCAGGCAATTTAAAAATCTTTAATAATACATGGACACTGAGCACACCAAGAGGGCAAAGAAATTCTTGTCTTCAGGTTCCAAAGATAGTTAAGCAAATATTTTTCCAGACTCTCTTGTCCTGTGCTTACAGTACCAGAAAAGTAGTCTCTTCTTTTGTAAGGAAGCTTGATAGAAACACATTATGGAGAAATTCAACATGAATTTATTAGACTCTGATTTCCATTCTTTGGTCTACCAGAGAGAAAGAATCTAGTTATTTTGATTTCAAATCAGAATAGCTGGATGTGGACTACTTTTGTTGATTACAGGACTCTTAGAACAGTCNCATAGCCTAAGTATCTTGAGAAACCTGGGGTCAGACAAAAGGACAACTGACAGGTAGTCGTGGTGTAGAGTATAGCACAATTTCAGTTCAGGCATTTAGGTGCTCCTACAATGCTAATANATTATTTATTTATTATTTTATTAAACCAAGTTTATTTTTGCATTTATTTTCCAACATTTTGGCTGACATTTTAGAATATTTTGTGCTGTTTCTTTCTGAAAGAAAGACCCTGAAAAATGTCTCTTTCATTGTTCAAAATAATTCAAGTTAACAAAGAGGCCAATGTATGGAGTTTTTGCAAATGCATGTATCTATGTAAAGCTGGGTTTAATCACTTATTGATTCATCCAGGTTCCTCTACACTGCCTGCCAAAGCAGTTTTAATACTGCAAAGGAAAGAAAAATACCAAAGCTATGGTCCTAATGGCAAAGTCATTTGCAGTGATCAACTACCATTCACAAGGTCTTGATGAAAAATAACTTATAAATGGTGATTTCATCAAGAAGATAAGGTACTCATAGTTACATTTTGACACACAGAAAAAATTACAATGGGATTGAGGTTTCTATAATGCTTACCCAAGTTTCTAAAGCAGACTTTTAGATTCCTCTTCAGCACACTTTCCTGCACATACTAGCTACATTTTGTACATTTAGAAATACATTATCTATATGTCCTTTACTAAGAAACAAAACATTTCTGTCAAGCCAACACAACCCACCCATAAAGTGTCTCATTCCTGTTTACTAGCTAGTCATGGTCAGCCATGTGCATTTAATTGTTGAGGAAAGAGTTGAGTAAGCCTGACTTGTGCATCAGAGAACAATTTCTTAACAAATCAGCTATCAAAATTACCTTGATTTTCCCGAGAAGTGAGCCTGTTCTGTGATTTCTTGAAACACTAAGGAATTAAAGGGTTAATCCTCCTTGATGCTGTGTACACTGCAGCCAGGGAGAGGTACAAGAATGCAGCACATTACAGGGTTAGATCCTCAGCTTCTCAGTCTGTAGACAAAGGCCATGAGTGTGAAGGTAAGGAAAATAATCAGTTGTTTACCTTGAACTGAATTTTCTTCAAACATAAAAAATGGCTATCACTTGCAGTATATTTGAAATCTGTAACAATGCACAACTTTCCTTCTATTTAACAAACTGCTTCAAAAAGAATCTGGTAATTTGCTAAACCCTGTTAGTTATCATCTTATTGTACAGCAAATATACATGAATCTGTAAGCCCTGATGAAGATAAATGAGATGGACAGAGAAAAGGGAGGGAGGCACCAAGCAGATGAATGATGTGGCAGCTCTGTGCAATGCACTAGAGCACAGTGGGTTTTTTGAAAACTTTTATTACTGTAGACAAAGCCAGATCAAGCACTGAATATTTTGCAGAATGGGTCAGTCTGTACCCAAACAATCAAAAATTATTAAGAAGTTACCTTCACTCAGCAACAGCTTCAAAGAAAGTAGGCATGGCAACAAAGCTGATGTTTCATGGATTTTCATAAGGTTTTTAAGTTGTCAAGAAATGGCACCAGGATGAAATTATAACTCATTGCAACTGTATTTCTCTATTTCTATCTATAGTGACTTAGGAAAAGAGCATGGTTTCTCTCCAAGAACACACCACAGGGTTGGGGGAATTTGTATGACGATTAGTACTTTCATTTTCTACACTGTTCAAATACCACAAAGAAATTTGAATCTGTGCAGGTCTATCACTTTGCTTGGTGTAACCACGGCACAAACAAGCCATCTCTGTCAGCTAGCCTACACATGGACTAAGAAGGCCAAGAACAGGGTCTAGGATGAGCACACTAGAATGGTCATTGTTTATTCTTACACACACTTTTTTACTAATTTTGAAGCACTCATAAAGTACTTCATAGTCCTGGTGGCTGCTTGTTGTTACCTGTCCTGGTTTGAGGTAAAATGAACCAATTTTCTGTTTTACAGTTTTGCTTTCTTAGCTAGGCCTCTCCTAGTTAGCTGGGCTCTGAAATTAACAGCACATTGTGTGGAGCTGTTCCATCTCGCAATGATAAGACCTGACTGTACCGGGGGATGGTCTGCAGAGAGGCCCTTGTTTAGACTTATTGCTGGAAGAACCAAGGTCAGATAATTTTCGTCGTTCGCCCGTCGGAGGGTCCCGCCTTCAAGGAGGAGCGGACAGGACAGGTGACCCAGGACTGACCAACAGGGGTATTCCATCCCATCAGCATCATGCCCCCCTATAAAAGCTGAAGGATCAACAGGTCAAGTCTCTCCTCTTCTTCTTTCCGGCTCTTCTTTCTGCCTCTTCTTTCCCCTTCGTCTTTGATGGCTGACGTCCAAGGAGGGCCCTGCCTGTTCATCTGCCTCTGATCCCGATCTCGGCGTTCCTGGCTCCGGATCTGAAGCCCAGCTCCTGTCGGTCGCCGGGTCCGGTTTGGGACTTTTCCTGAGGCCTGCTGGTGACGTGGTCGTCGTCCTGGGAGCTTGATACGGTTTTGTGTTTACTGTATACTCCCTTTTTCCTTTTTTTTTCCTATATTTCCTGTTTATTGTGCTGCTTATATTTTCATTAAAGTAGTTTAGCTTGTTCTAAACTCTTGAATCTCTTTAACTCCTTCCTCTCCTCTCTTTACCCAAAGGGGGGGAAAAGGGAGGGGGGTGGGGGTCATCTGTCGCTCAGGGTTTGGCTGAAACCGCGACATTACCCCTTTGAGTAGACTCTGAGCAAGACATTTTTTGTCCTTGTGTGAGTAGCACCACTAGCCAGATCAGGCTTGCATTGAGAAGAGTGACAAAGAGTAAGAGAAAGAGAGAAGGAGACGGGAAGAAGAAAAGATTAAAATATTTGCTGATAGAGCTAATTATCAGATAATGAGATTTCATTCACTAAAAATTAACAAATAAACCAAACAAAACTTTGTTGGTAGTAGCTGGACCTCAGAACATAGAAAAGCTTCCCCTGCCTGCCTCACAAAGCAACAAGCAGTTCACAAATGTGCCAGTGTTGACAGTAATTTAGCAGACACCATCTGGCATAGGTGTCACAGTACAGCCTTGCAGAGTTTGGATTGTAAATCTTAAAGCTGTGATGTACCTTAGGGAACCATTACTGTTCTGTCATGAAAGAAATAAAGCAAAAAACCATCATCAGATGAAACTGTTTCAGTTGCTGGTTTGCCTGAGGAAAGAAAGATTCTCCCTTTCTCTGAGGGATTTTTGCTTATAAATAATGGTCCTTTTAACAGCATTAACAGCACTGTAACAGAGTTGTGAGAGCTGCATGGTCCCTTTTTTATAACTGGCAGCAGAGGCAAAGAGCTGCAAGTTATTTTCAGTGTGAACTGGACTTAATGAGTGGGGCATCTGGAGCCAAAGCTGCATAAAGACATATTCTAATATGATGGCCAGAAGTCCACTTCAGGGCATTGGGGTTTTAAAGACATTTCATATTCATGGTCTTCAACTGAAGTTGTAAACTTTTAAAACTTCTGAAAAAGGGTCAAAACTGTAACATAACTGCTCTAGGAAATTATGACAAACAGTATGTTTCAAAGTATCTGCTAAAACTGTTGCTACTTAACACAGAATAGAGTTCTGGGTACATCACAAGCTCTCATTACCTATTGGTTAATAGTCAATATAAGAAAAGGTGATAATATTTCAGATTATTTGAGGAATATGTTCATGGCTTAAACACCTGCACAAAAACTCAGGAAAACACATCTATTCTTCTGGAGAGAGAGTCTCTCAGCTTCTGTAAGCAGAAGTGGAACCTATGCAAGGAGAAAAGATCTTTTGCATAAGTCAGTTTTCCAGCTACCTAAAGGCTTCCTTGGACAAATTATCACCCTACTCTGAGCATCTTCTATGCATCTGTGAAATGCATACATCTTCTTTGCTGTCTATATTTGTCTGCTGTCTGCCTTAAAACTGTAAGCTTTTAAGGGCACAGCCTACCCTTTTCTGTGTATTTATACTCCAAGAAAATTCCAGCCATTGCATCCTGCCTCATCTGCAACATTGTGTTTGGAACAATGTTGTTCATTTGATAAATGACATATCATGCCTTTCTGCAGGTCTTCGCAATAGCAGAGAAAGGTACTGGTAGACACTTCAAGGACAGAGCAAAGCAGTTCATGAGCAGTGGTTGGTTCAGAAAATTATATGCACAGTAGGATACAAGAAATCCAGTGTGGCACAGGAGGCCATTACAGGTTATTACAGGAGTTTGTGAAACCTCCAACAGTATGGAAATAGCCTAGTTATTTTAAGTTGATAAAAATATAAACATTTAATCTGAAGCCATTTTCTTTCTGTTCACCATACCTCGCAAGTTAGGCCATAAAGCACAAAGGACTTGTTCATACAAACCAAATATATGTTCAAGCTTCTTGCCAGCAGCTGCTTACCACTAACTATGAGCAATGTTTAAAAGGACCCTCTTCATAGTGTTAGAAGATGTAAGGAGAATTTTATTTCGGAAAGGGAAAAAAAGAAGCAGCTCTTCGGATATTGTAGAAAACAACCTGTTGTGTGAGTTTGAGGTATGATGACAAAGACCTTTTTCCCATGTACCATGATGATGGAGGGTTCACATGTGACAGTATGACTTGGGGAGGAAGACCACAAGATACGAGGGGTGGAAAGACCTGTTCAACCTACAGTTAGAGACAGGCCACTTGCCATATATCATAAAGGACATGTTATTGTAGCATAAACTCAGCTGCCAGACACTTTTTAAAGCCTATCTCAGTGTTAGCGGAAAACCCAGTAAGGTTTGAAATTGTAGCACCAGTGATGGATTGTCTAGGCTATCGACTGCTTTTAAAGTCTGAATGTGCAACAGAATGTGAACTGAATATACAACTAATGTATTATTAATTGTGGAATATTTGGAATTTTTTAATTAAGAGAAAATGAAGCACTAGGCACCACCTAGGGGCACTTACGTCAGACTGGGAGCCAAAGGCCCACAGATCCAAATTGTTGCCTTAGTATATCACTTAATTTGCTTGCTTCTTTCTTTTCAGCTATTCTGGACACAATTATTTATTCTTCTCTTTCAATGCCATTCTTGCTGATAACTTTAAATATTAAGTTACATTGCACATCTAATCACATAATTACATTTAAGATCACTAATAAGCTCATACACTACAAAAATATCAGCTTTTCCATTAAGTATGTAAGGTTGAAACTTTACATAGCACATAATATGTGTGAGCTATAAAAATACTGCAACAAGTCCGTATTTCTTTGATATAAAAGGTCAACATAAGCAAATACTTCCCTGCAGGACCTGAGATAGATTTGCATGTTAGAGTGTTAGAGATAGTATATTCTTAGCACTTAGTTATAAGTTATAATATATATA
>VZRU01010128.1:0-33861 GCA_013398155.1 Pedionomus torquatus | reverse complement strand
CAGAGTAGAGGGGGAGAATCACCTTCCATGACCTGCTGGTCACGCTTCTTTTGGTGCAGCCCAGGATACGGTTGGCTTTCTGGGCTGCCAGCACACACTGTGGGCTCATGTGGGGCTTCTCATCCATGAGCACTCCCAAGTCCTTCTCCTCAGGGCTGCTCTCCATCCATTCTCTGCCAAACCTGTATTTGTGCCTGGGATTGCCACATCAAAATATTAAAAGTATATCCACAATTCTATTCTCTCTTGAACATTTAAGCATGCAGCCAAGTTGAAACTACTCACAAAAGTTTGTCTGCTACCATTTTACCCTAGGGAAGAGATCCTCAGGAAGTAAGCATTTAACCCCTGTACTCAGCACTGGTGCGGTCTCTCCTCAAGTTTCATCTCCAGCTTTGGGCCTCTTACCTCAAAAAAAGACATGGAGGTGATGGAGAATGTTGTCCAGAGAAGGGCAACAAAGCTGGTGAGGGGTCTGGAGAGTAAGCCCTATGAAGAGAGGCTGAAGGAGCTGGGGTTGTTCAATCTGGAGAAGAGGAGGCTGAGGGGAGACATTATCACTCTCTACAACTACCTGAAAGGAGGTTGTAAACAGGAGGGAGTAGGTCTCTTTTCTCAAGGAACAGGCAACAGGACAAGAGGAAATGGCTTTAAGTTGACTAGGGAAGGTTCAGATTGGATATTAAGAGAAACTTTTACACTGAAAGGGTTATTAAGCATTGGAATGAAGTGCCCAGAGAAGTGGTTGAGGCGCCATCCCTGGAGGTTTAAACAATGCGTTGACATAGTGTTCAGTGACATGGTTTATTGGTGGATTTTTATTAGTTAGGTTGATGGTTGGACTAGATGGCTTAGTTGAAAAATTCTAGTTCATTTTTTAAAGCTACTTCTCATGTTTATTTCATGTACAGGATATGATGTAAAAATGAAGAATCCTTTTGTTCCACAGAAAATTAAGCTTTTGATTTTTTTAAATAAATAACAACATCACCACCAAAGAAATTTTCAACAGCTTCAGTGGTGTGACATTTTTATACGTGATTGCTCTGGTCTGACGTAGAGCAGATTTCAAAAACATGGGTTTTGCAGGCACACACATGCAATAACATTATCCCATACCACATCATGCCACCAATCAATTTGGATTAGTATTTTTGCTGTGACTTTGACCAGCAGCTGGAGTTAAAGTAAGAAATTTATACCAGGGCAAACAGAACACTGATGCCTTTCTGGTGTACTTTCCCAGCACCATTGATCTATGACTAAGGAGAGGACTGGTAGAGGAACAGAGCCCTTTGAGATAAAATTTTCCTGTATACTTTAATTTTCTACAGTCTGATGTGAGAAAATAGATTTCCATAACAAAAGTCAGATACACAGATAAACCCCATATATTTTGATTCACTGAGCTCTGCTTCACGTCCAAAGGAACACAAAAAAAGTTAAAAGATACTGGTCTTGCTTATTTTTTAATGGTCCCTAAAGGTCATGCAACACTTTTCACAGATAATTGGTGGCACAAACACTGAATACCTTGCAAGTTTCACCACTTTCCCCCATAGAAGAAAATATCAGGATTGGTCTTTTTTAACTAAATAGTAACCCAGAATTAAGATGATTAACAGTCAGACCCATTACATCCCAGCAGAGATTTTAGAGAAGTAACCTCGAGATCTGAAGGGAACATGATTTATTAAGTTTCATTATCCACAGCAACTGTTAACAGTGCTTCTAAATGCAGCATAGGAAAAGAAGTACTTCATCCCTTAAAGCCTCTAGCAGTATCAAAATAATAGTTTTGGAAGGGATATTTTGAGCAGTGGACAAATTGTCTCTAAGGAGAATGACCAATGATTGTATTACATTGTCCTGCATCTCCTTAGGATCATGACACTTCTTTCAATGCAAGTTTTTTATCTGGAACAAACTATAACTGGGGGGTTTTTCTGGTTGCTTGTAAATTTGAGGGACCCACTGCAGAACATCATGTTATAGTTATATCTACTTTAGGCTTTTCACATAGCTTAATGTAACTTGGACAAATTTTAAACCATGATAATTACAGGTGAGGTTCAGAATAGACCATGTGAAAGTTGCTTCAAGACATCTTTACACCTTCCCTCTTTTTAATCAAAGCTAGTGCAGAAAATGTGTACTACTTGGTGTAAGAAAGGCTATGGAGGGCCACGCTCCTTAACTTGAAAGTGTTATTACTAGGGTGGCAAAGAAGAATGCCTGTTAAATTTCCATGAGTACAAGGGAACCAGAAAGCTGAGGATGTGTTCGGAATGACAAGCACATCCAGCATTTCCTAGAGGCACGGTGCTGGCATCAGAGACTGATTAGCTCCTATTCATAATGTATTCTATCAGGACTTAAGGGAAAGTGTGTTTTCCAAAATAATACAACAGTGAAATAGTACTGTGGTAATCTGCCACTAGAGACAGCTCAAAATACACTGAAATACCTACCATTTCAGCAAATAATCAGAGGCAAAAGGCTACAACACACCAGCATTTCTTTCTGGAAGAATGCATGACTGTTTTGACTGGAAGAGGTGAACCCTCAATTGGAAACATTACTGTTGTTTTCCTGCTTTTGAACCAGTAACCACTATTCAAATCACAAACTCTTCCTAATCTAAGGTCACCAGGAGATCAAAGAGCCCACAGGCCTCACCCAGTACTCTGTACCTGGAGCACAGCCACAAGAGGTGAGGTTGCAACAGGCCAAGACATGATGGAGTCCTTCTCTTTTCCCCAAAGCACAATCTGAGTGACCTGTTAATGCAGAGGCTGAGTACCATAGTTTGTCATTGGCAAGCTTATTATTCTTCAATTCTTAGAAGGGAAGACCAAAGATGAAAAAACTGCTTGGCTTGCATACTTAAATTTTTATGCTGAAACAGATGAATGCAATGGTGACTTCTAAAATTTGGACAAGGGAGTTTACTAGGGAGCAGACTGGGAACCATTCCCTTCAGCCCAGCAATCACAAGGCAAAGAGAGTATTATTCTTGGCAACCACAACCCACCAGGGACAGAAACATACCTGTGATCCAAACGATGCAATCACAGTCCCACAGCAGTCGGCAGAGGTTTGACATTAACTGCAAAGCAGTCAGGATTTCACCCAGGAGATGCAGGAGCCTCTATCATAGCTCCCTCCTGCCAAGTCAGTGGTACTCCCTTTGCATACCAACTGCTTATTTCTGTGACCAATCCACTGCAAAGTTGCTGTTCTTTGAATATAATCAGCATCATGGAGGCTGAAAAGGCCCTGTGCCACAAAGCCAGCACTGAAAGGATACACCTGTTCCATTTCGTAGGAAATGACACAATCTCACATTTCAGCTTTTAGCAAGAACAGAGCTTTGTCAGTGTAAAAGCAGCAACACGCAAAGTACCAAGAGGAAAATAGGGAAGAAACCTCAGAGATTAATAGAATGGAGATGAGAATAGCCTCACAGTTAAACAGCTTACTTTTCAAAGGCAACACAAGGACAAATTGCTTTGTGCAAAGAGAAAATTAGTTTCCAAGGTGCGTGCTTTCTACAAAGAGTCAACTTAATTATTCAAAGCAGGAGCCCATGAATTCTCACAATTTAGTCATTCTGTTCTGACACATTCAGAGCCAGTGAGCTGCTTCTTATCACCAGGACTTCGATAATTAGCTTAGACATATCAAATAAACTTTCTGGAGAATTCAGTAGTAAGCAGGTATGACATCCTAATAGGGGTTTTATTTGGCATTTCTCTGTGTGGTAATGTATTAGCAATCACTGTGACATTTTCTGCTCTGAGGGGTTTTGGCCTTGCTCATTTTTTACACTTGCTGGGAAATAAATTTATTCATGGCAGAGATCTAATCCAATACATGACTCTGTTTACCCTGGTTTCTAAAGTAGCAGGTCTCTCAGAATTAATGAGAAGTGACATATACATCATAGAGGGAAATGCAGCGTCTTCAGACTGGCATGACTGAATAGCAATGATCTCTTCCAAACCTGTAGCCAGTGGGAATTCAGTCCTAACTGCCCTGGTCCTCACATCACAACTGACATCAAAGCAAGAGACAAAATATTTCTGCCATCTCCTTCCCAACTAAGTCAAAACTCCAAAAGGTAGAAGAACCAACTAATAAATTCCTTTAATATGGCTCCCTAACTTCTGAAAAGCACTCAATACATCCCCAAAGCAAACAACAAAAAAGGCTCAACACGAACAATGTGACATGAATTTCAGTGCTTTTTGTGCTCTTCAGGATGTGAACTGCTACATGATAAATCTTGTACAGATTACAGGGAAATTTATACCAAAGAATATAAAGTCTGTTTCAGATGATCCACAATTTGCAAGTGGCCTGGTACACAATTTTCATTCAACATTTTGTAAGTTCCGTCTTTCAACTGCACTTAAAAGAGAGTGAACTTACCCCACAATTTTTATAATGTCAGCTTTCACTTTGGGATAGGATTCTCCCAAAGACATCAAAAGAACAATACCTCATTACCTTCTCATTTCATGAAGGAGAGATTTTCATCAAAAGATAAAATCCTAGTTGATTTAATAGAATAATAATGCCCTACAGAGCCTTACACTTAGAGGTCACCAGTAGGCATTCATTTTTGTACCATGTTCATTCATTGTAGTTCATGTGAAGTGAAACAAACTCACAGACTTACCAGCTGGGTAATCTATTGCTTTACCAGTTTCAAAAATATTTGATTGGCAGCATGACATTCAGCAATGGCTGTAACTACACAGCATGCAGCTGAAGATAATCCTACTGCACATGTAAAGTACAATAAATATGCATACATTCAGTAGGACAGGATTTCAACTATCACTTTATGGTGATCCCCATCCAGCTCAGTCTCTCAGTCAGGACTTACATTGCTGGGACTCCCTGTGCTTATGTTAAGATTCTGATATGTTCTTTACTACACCAATTTTTCTATGCTTGAAGAACGTCTTTGCCATTACTCCTTAGCAAGTGGGGAAACACAAGTGGGTACATTAGCTCACTTCTACAAAAGACTGCCAAGTCAGGGCTAAGGTAGAAAGTAGCAGAGTTTGCATTGTATTTACACTGTTGAATCTGACAACTCAAGCAAGAAATTTAAACTTAAGACAGGGACAAAGAACAAAACATGTAGTCATAAATACTGTGAAAGTCCTCCCTGAAAGCTAAATGAACACTTTAATATGCCTTATACATAAAGGTGTATATGGCTACAGAGGACTGCATGGAATCTGAAATTTTTATCTAACCAGACCCAGATGGAGTTCACTTTTATGTTGAATTCAGAGAGGCAAAGCAAATCATATCACCAGTAGGGATGATATTTAATACAGAGCTGCAAGAGGATCAAAGTGAGTTTAGCATTGGCTTTAATACCATTTTGCCNAGTGAGATTTCAGTGGTAAAATTGTACTCTGGTGACCCTATCAAGAACATTTAATGTTTTCGGCATTCATTGCAATGCTATCTTTTCCTAGATTAGCAACAGTGATGATATCTCTGAAGACACTTTCATACTAACTTTACTCTCCAGCCTGGGTGTCATATCTACTCACTGGTCTGTTCTCTCGAATCATAAGGATTAAGAGTATGGTATTCACCCTTCATGATAACCTTAATTGTTCTTGTGAACAGACCCACTGTAGGACACATCACAGTATTGGCAACACCTACCATCTCCTGTGTGAATCTATGTATTTCCACTTCTGCTATTTGTTGCATCTTCTTCGGCTTCTTTCCTGGATGCTCCATTTATTTGGAAGCTTTCCCTTCCAAATGAAGGGTGAGGAATGTATGCTGCCCAGGATCAGTTGACCCAGAATTAGCAAGTAGGAGATACTTGCAAATCTCACTGTGGAGAGACTGTCTTTCTCCAGTGGGCGTAGATAGGTACAGCTTCCCATTTTGCAGTTCCTGCATTGAATAAAGCCCTCAAAAACCCTGGGCTATTTTTGTTCTGTATTTTGGTCTGATACAAAATATGAACAATATTTAGAATATAATTCATTATTCACTAGCTACTGCTGTTAAGGCATTGCTGTACCTTCACTAAAGAAACTTTTAATGGACCCAAGCCCTCTGGAGGGTAAGTCATGTTTGTTCAAAACAGATATTCTGCAACTTCAAATTCTTGGACGTTGCAAGACACATATTAATTTCTTTCTGATTTAAGCCTGATCTAAACACAAAAGAATCACTAGTACTAGCTTTGAACCTGAACAAAAACATACTTTGAAAGTTGTAGTGTAAGGGCAAATGAAAGCATGCATTAAAGCACTCTGATGCTTCAAAAACAATTAACACAAGAAGAATGCCAATTTCTAATGTGTAGGAGTTCTGGACAAGTTAATATCTTGGCATGGACTTGAAGGCTGGGACCTAGAGACCTTATTTAATGCAACATATGTAGACAAGCAATAATTATTCAGTAATGCTTTCTGACACTGTATGTGAGTTGGCCATGGATCCAGTAATCAAAAAACCTGTTACTTTGCAATATATCATTGAGATCACAGCATTAGCTTTACTGGCATGGCCTTTTCTCCAGCTTTTAAGAGGGGAAATAACAGTTTTCTCATGTGTTCTTCAAGAAATGGGGTTGAAAGCTCATTTTAATAATGAACCCAAGAGAAAAATTGCTGACAATTAGGCTATCCAGGCCCTGAAAGTGGCAACTGTCTGCTATGCTGATATAGCATTGCTTCCTTGGAAACTAGCAGTAAGGGAATATGTTTGTCTTACTCCTTGCTTTCTACCTAATATGGAAGTTCCCTAGGACCAGGGACATCCTTTTGGTGCAACTATATAGAGCAGTTTGGGCACAATGGGCACATGGCTACAAATATAATAGCAACCATAAACAGCAGCAGTGCTGCTGTTATTTGCATTATTTCCCTTTGGCAAAGGTAGGAAATATTTAGATTCTACAGACATTCTTAGGTCATATAAGGCTATCTAAGCTTTTTATAGTCTGCTCTATGGGATCACATGCTCAATACTCCTAGGTTGTTAAGTGTGTTAAAATGTTGGTCCAAACAGATAAGGAACACTTTAGGGCAGATTGTGTTTGCCACTGATTCAGAATCATGCCGTAATTAGGCTTTTCTTCCTTTTGTAGTAAGAAACTCCTTTCTTCTGGAACCTCCGTCATATAATCTGCATTTCAGGTATTGAACTCACCTTGATGCTTGGAAGAGAACTAGAAGCTAGCATTAAGTGATTAGCAACATATAATACAGGTTCAAAAGAGGAAAGCTGAAGCTACGATGCTGTGTTTGAAAGATGAGTGATAAAATGTCTAAAATGTTCATTTAGTTGGCTTTCTCTGCTGCAGACTAGAGACATGGTTTTATTTAGCACTGAATCTTAAGAAAAATGCCATACTTCAAAAGATACTTACCCAAGTGCTCTGCACTTTGAGACATAAGATAATCTTTTTGTAAATAATGGTGCTTTCCAGATGAAAATCAACTCTCACACAAGTTGTGTCATGTGAGAATGGTCAGGTTTATACAAAACCTCAAATTTCCAGTGATTACCAACAAATAATATTTATTAGATAACTTTGTACCCGAAATTGAAAATGACAGTGGCAGTGCCTTTTGGCACAGTGTGGGGCTAATGTCTGTAATTAAGAAGAACTTAAAAAGCATTTGAAATGCTTTGTCTGACTGTTCTTACGAAAGCAGATGCATTGGCCTGATTATTCGTTCCTCTTTGTTTATTTGCTTATTGCCCTATTTTAAAGATTATAGAGTGCCTTTCCCTCCCTTTACCTTGGATGGAGATTGAGAAATTGTTTACATTTTTTACATGAAGCAGCAGGAAAAGTAGCTAAATGAAAAAAAAACCACCTCTCTGTCTTTGCTTCTTCACATGGTCGTGGGGGATTAAAGTTATGGAAAATGGCTTAATTTCGTTCTGTCCTGAAACCAGCAGAAGTTTCAGCACTAGCTGAAATCCCAGATCACTTTTAATCCACAGCTTCACTGTGTGGAAGGTATGGCAGGTGTTTGCTGTGGTGATTCCTGACATTGATACACTTTAACCCATCTATTTTTAAATACCCTAAGTATTTATCAAGGGGCAAAAGGAATTCCTGACAAGGAATGAGGCAAGGCATATTTGTGACATTTAACTACAGTGTGTCCAGACAGCAATTCCCTAGTCCCTTAATCTGTCCTTGTTAAAAATATTTGAGGAAATCTGACTGCTCACTTCAGATGCTTTGAGTCTCACCTAAGCATGTTATAGACCATATGTTCATATGCTGTGCAATGTGGGACACCAACTGGCAGTTTGATCTTATCATGGAGCTGCAAGTGTCCTTGAAAAATATCAAGTCCATGGGCAAGGCAATTTAGTCTAGAAGGGAGACAAAAACATCTGCCATTTCATCCTGCATGAGCCCTCTCTGAAAGAAGTTCAGTTCTTTAGCCCCTTGCTGCTATGTCCAACAACTCTGCGTGTTAAAGCATGGTATCTGTGAATCCCCACCAGTCTCCATTTCTAAAGAAAAAAAGGGTCATTTGGGAGAATGTACAGTGCTTGTGGGTGTACAACAGTTGGAGGCTAAGAAGTAAATAAGTGAGGGATCATATCCATGGAAGTACTTCCATGATAAATATCTTAATTCTCACTCAATGTGACTTTTCCAAGGTAACACAGGAAGTCTGTAGCAGAGGAAGAACTTAATTTCCCAAGTTCTGAATTTTCACCCAGCCTCTGAATTTTAATGATTTTTAAATGATCCTTAGATAGACTAGATTCAAACTACTGACCCAAAAGTGAAAATTTCCTCACCCCATTACTATAGGGTTATCTCATTCCTGGTCTCCTGAGCCATCTAGTACCTACAAAACTATTTAAGAAAAGTACATTATCTGTGGATATTGCTGTACCATAAAAGCCTTCTCAACTGCAGCTACAAAATTGCGTAGTAAAATCTATGTACTGTAACCTGGTAGGGAGAAGTTTCTCTTGACCAATATATTTCCTGCTGCAGATGATACAAGAGTGCTTTCTCATCAGAATGTTTCTTCCTCTATTGCTGCAACATTTTTCTATGGAAATGAAAGAATCTGTAAACGTATTCTGGTTTTGGAGTCAAAATTAAGGCAGAATCTTNAAGGAAAAAAGTAATAGGAAGAGCAGACTATGAGAAAATAAACAGAAAACAACAAAGTTCTTATTTGCGCATTTGCAGTTCAAAGTAAATTACCCTGACTTATTCATAACACAGCCAGATTGTAATGTTATAAAACACTTGACTGTAATCAAAGGCCAACAGGATTAACAGTTATTTCTAATAATTTTATTTTACACTGTGATAGTATACGACAAGTCTAGGATGTTTTTTATTCCAAGCGTAAAATGAAATCTTATTACATTCTGCTACATACTGCAAAGGAAGAAGAAGAATACATCATGCATCTTGAAAGATACTAATAAAACTGTTCTTTATACTAAAGGCTGGCAAAAAAAAAAAAAAAAAAAAAAAAAGAGAGAGTTTAATCCAGTATAATTAAAATGTACAAAAACTGATTGGAGTTTGGCCTGAATAAAGATTCATAGAATACCAGGTTTGAAGTGACCTCAAGGGTCATCTGTTATAAAATTTGTTGGCAAAAGCATGGTCTAGACAAGATGGCCCCTGTCCAACTGAATCTTAAAAGCATCCAGTGTTAGGAAATCCACCACTTCCCAGGGGAGATTTTTCCAATGGTTGATTGCTCTCAATGTGAAAAAAATTCATCTTGTGTCCAGTTGGGATCTCCCCAGGAGTAACTTGTGCCCATTACCCCTTGCTTTTTCCAAGTGTCTCTTTGTAAAACAGGAGTCTCCATCTTTAAATACTGGAACATGGAAACAAGATTTCCCCTAAGCCTTCTTTTCTCAAATTCTTTCATCCTTCCCTCATACAGTGGGCTTCCCAGTCCTTTGATCATCTTGGTGACCTTTCTCTGGACCCTCTGACACCTGTCTACACCTATTTTGTACAGCAGGAACTAAAACTGAACACAATATTCCAGGTACAGCCTTACAAGCGCTGAGTAGAGTGGGATAATGACTTCTTCATCTCTGCTGGTGATGCTCTTGCTGATGCAACTCATCATCCTGTTGGCTTTGCTGCAGCAGCGCACTGTTCACTTATATTGAGCTAGTTGTCCACCAGGACCTCCNAGTTTAATCCAGTATAATTAAAATGTACAAAAACTGATTGGAGTTTGGCCTGAATAAAGATTCATAGAATACCAGGTTTGAAGTGACCTCAAGGGTCATCTGTTATAAAATTTGTTGGCAAAAGCATGGTCTAGACAAGATGGCCCCTGTCCAACTGAATCTTAAAAGCATCCAGTGTTAGGAAATCCACCACTTCCCAGGGGAGATTTTTCCAATGGTTGATTGCTCTCAATGTGAAAAAAATTCATCTTGTGTCCAGTTGGGATCTCCCCAGGAGTAACTTGTGCCCATTACCCCTTGCTTTTTCCAAGTGTCTCTTTGTAAAACAGGAGTCTCCATCTTTAAATACTGGAACCTGAAAACAAGATTTCCCCTAAGCCTTCTTTTCTCAAATTCTTTCATCCTTCCCTCATACAGTGGGCTTCCCAGTCCTTTGATCATCTTGGTGACCTTTCTCTGGACCCTCTGACACCTGTCTACACCTATTTTGTACAGCAGGAACTAAAACTGAACACAATATTCCAGGTACAGCCTTACAAGCGCTGAGTAGAGTGGGATAATGACTTCTTCATCTCTGCTGGTGATGCTCTTGCTGATGCAACTCATCATCCTGTTGGCTTTGCTGCAGCAGCGCACTGTTCACTTATATTGAGCTAGTTGTCCACCAGGACCTCCAGGTCCTCTTCCACAGAGATGCTCCACAGCCACATAGATCCCAGCCTGTGCTGCACTCCAGGATTTTTTTTTTTCCCAGGTGCAAGACCTTGCACTAACGAGGTATGTTATTCTGATGTGATGAGCAAAAATCTGCTTAATGCATCTTTTCTGTCAGCAGGTAAGCTGAGAAAATAAGACTTGGAATTTTCAAGTTTCTTCATTAGTGCTTAGTTGTCACTACACATGTAGGAAATAGTTCATATCTCTCTGGGTTCAGATGACAGCTTCAAACAGTTCAAGAAACTGTTCAAGGAAGTTCAAAAGCAGTCATGATCAATCAACTTGGAAAAATGGCAGAAACCAGATATTTTGCACCATCCTTGCACAGATTCAGATAGAAAGACCTCTGTCTTCATCTTGGGGATCCATACCTTCAGTGAGGTTCTGCAATAAGCAATTTGTCTTATTAATAAGCTCAACTTACAAGTCCTAGTAGAAATCACACAAATAATGTTTCCATAAATAACTGTTTTTCTGCTTCCACCATTCTTTAGTGCAACATCTTTAACTGTACAGGGTTATGGAAATATGAAAATTACTAGGTTGCAGGAAAATATAGAGAATATGTGCATTACGCAATTAATTCCAGCCTCATATAAGTAATATTTTCACAATTTCTCTGTGGGTGCTCTAGGTAAAATAGTGATGGAAAACATACAACCATCATTTAACAGGTAAAACCCTTAAAAGACATTTCAATTTGTCTAAACGTTGTAATAGTGAACCAAAACTGTAAGAAAATGTAGCCCGTTTGATGGATGAAAAAATTGACAATACCACAGGACATCTGGGAGAGAGAACCGGTTAGACAAAAAGCAATTTTTTCCAATAAAATAAATAGTTCTGTTTACTTGCCAACAACTAAAATTACAATATACAGCAAAAATATTGCAGTTTATTGTGTCATCAACATTTTTCAATGTTCAGATAAAGCATAAAGGTTAAATTAGTTATATTTTGAGTTGCAGTTTTGTTGCCAAATGTAAAATATTTAACCATTAACATAGTAATTATTCTCCTGCTTTTCTGGTTTGATTAATTCTTATAATATTAAACAACAATTCATTTTATCCCTCTACATCACAAGTCCAGCTGAAGGAGATAAGTGGCTGATAAAAGATCTCTGAGAACAGTTATAAATTATTCACTTTAAAATAATAATAAAGCAGCTAAGCAGAGCCGAGTAAATCCTCCATATATATTGCACATAATTTACCTAGAAACCTTCAGCAAATTCTAGTCAATAATCTTCACTGTCAACCTGCCGTTCCCCAAACCTTTGCACAAAACCTTACCTCTGAAATGCAAATGTTTAATTACTTTTTAATAGTGGGACTTATTTCTGTAAAATCTGGTCATCGGTCTTGATTACTTTCTCCATTTTTTATAGTTAGTAACTGTCATTTCAGGATATTTCTTCCTCCTTCCTTCTCTTTTGCATTTGTCACTTTGAAAATGCAAACCTCAGTAAAAACGGTCAACACACATCACCTGGATTAGGGACCCATTATAGAAACCTACTCAGTCATTTCCTCTTGGAATAGATATTCCACATTGGAACATTGCAGGTCTCAGGTATGGGGGCGGAAGCTGGTACTAAGTTGGATTTGTGGGGCGTTGTTTAAATGCATGCACGAGTGCATCTTACTTTATTTTGATGTAAATAAATTATGGCAGGGAATGGGACCCATTAGCATAGTATGAAATTAGGAATTTTATGGCTCTTCAATCTGAGCTGTGATGTGCATGCTGTCAAAAAAACACCTAACATGAAATTTTGACTAGGAATGGTACATGCATTTGGTTCCTAAGCTCTGCTGAAAATATAATTCAAATTTAATAATAATGCTATAGATGCTTTCTCATGTTATGTATATCTGCCTCCTTTGCGTATCTCAGGACTGTGATACCTGTAAAAAGTTCACAAAAGTTTATTAAAATGAGTTTTTTTCCCCATAGGCTAGCAAATGTCTGAAAATTTTTGAAACAATATAATTTCTCTCCCATTAAATTTGGTCTAAATAGTAAAAATATTGCAGCATTGCTTATTGAATTGTTCTGTAACAGACAGTAGTAGTTCATCATCAGGCAGATACACTGTCATGGCCTATGTTTGAGTAATTATGCTTATGAATTTTATTTTTTAATGGTACTAACATTATGTGTGGTACATGGCACTATCTTGCAAACCTAGAGTCTCAGATCAGAGAGCTATAAAGTTTCCTCTGATCTCTTTATCACCTTCTTGTTACATGGCTGTATGAGTGAATTTATTTTTTACCCACTGGCAGCAGATGTCTGGGCAGGCTAATAGGAGAGCTTTTTGTCATGAGAATTGTTCACATGCTCCTGGGGACAGTAGGAGCATCAGGTAATTTGGAGGGCTGCAATTCATTTGAAAGCCTCTGGTTCTTTTGGACGTTGCTACCAACCTGTTCTCACCTGTTGATACCAACTAGGACCTTGCAGTCTTTGTAACACGTGAAGCCTCCTTGTCAATTGCTCAGGTACTATGGCAACTGGGATGGATATGTAGACTCTAGGAGTAGGATATTGTTAGAGGGGAAATCTGGGAGGTCAGTAGGCTACATCACAGCAAAACTCTTGGCTCTACTACAGTTATTCTGTACCATTTCTGAGCAATAAATGTTTGCTGTATGAACCCTCATCCTGAAAAAAAACCCAGAAGATCTGATGATGAAACTTACATAGGTGAGTATACAAGCACTAGTTGCAAAACCAGATGATAAAAGGCTGTTAAGATTATGCTATCTAAATTGAGTAATTAGATTTATGTATTTTAAGACACCAAATTTTCTTCCAAGCCTGACAAAGAGGTCCTGAAGGAATCACAAATCCCCCTTTCCACCACACTTCTAAATTATCTCAGTATATAGCCAGTAAGAGTCTGCGGTAACAGTAACTGGACCCCACATCTTCCACAACTGCAACCATCCAATGACTATCAGACACTGTAGTCTAGAGTGGGTAAGGAAAGCACATGCACCTCGTCAAACAGCAGTCCTGTTCAAACCAGCTGCCATGAGGTAAAATATCCACAGAGCAGAAGACTGTGGTAGAAGAACTGTCAGGAATACCTGAAAATAGTTACTAACATTAGCAGTAGTGGGACATGTCTTGCTCTGTCACCAGCTGCAACCATTGCTGTTGTCACAGGAGACAACTCACAAAGGCAGCAATGAAGAAAGCACATGGAAGACCAAGATCTTGACTCTTTATGAGTAAGTTGTCTTATTCTTTAAGAGAACACTATTACAGTGTCATACTCAGTGACAGGTTTATCTTAGTCCTTCAGTACACAATGAATGTTTGCTGAAAATATGAGAAAAAAAACTGTTAATAGGGAAACACTCCATAATTAACAATAGCTTGCAAAGGATGCCATTTAGATACCGAGCTGGAGCTGTGGAAAATCTGTAATGGAGCAATGAGCTGGTAAAATTTAACAGATTTTATGCCTGTTTAGTGCATTAGGAAGGAAGAACCACTAGACCATTTGTCAGAAAGGTACATCAAATGGAAGATCACTTCCTTTTCATATCAAGCTTGGTTAATTTAACTACCAGCAGATACATGTGATCCTCAGCATAACAGTCAGTTGCCATGGGGATGGGTTGTATGGAAAATAAATTGCTTGTAAAAATGAGCTGGTGGCCAGAATCGTTAGAAATATGTCCTGTATTTGGCAATTGCTCTCATCCTCACTGGGCAAGCCAATGAGGTTTGTGTCCTTAGTTACAGCAATATGTATGTGCTTGGAAAGGTTTTTTTATTATACTTGATTGCAAGAAGTCAAAAACCTACCATCTGTTACAGTCAGTGAAGTCCAACAGACAAGATCACAAGCACAGGCTGAGGATGGGACAGTGTCCAACCTTCCCCTGTTGGTCACAGAGCTCGTGGAATACATCAGATTCCCAGAGGTCTCTAGCTTGAGACCTACAGAAACAGAATTCAAAGATAAGCTCTCAGATTTGTTGTTCTTAAACAAGTCAGGTTAAAACACCACCCTGATGACAAACGTTTCTAGAGTCTTATACTTCATTGACTGACTGGCACTCCTACACTGTGGCCAAGTAATTATTAGCTTTGAGGATTGTGCACTCAGACTGAATTTTTGACAGAAAATCTTGTTTTCAAAGAAGGAATGGGTGATGAAGCTGAACTTGCTGCTTTGAACAGTGATTGTCCAAGTAGAAAATTTAAAGTTTGATATAACTGTGAATAAACTGACTTAAAAGCTCTTTTTGAAAACAAGTTCTGTAATTTTGCAGTCCGGAATTGGTGACACTTTTAAGGGTTATTACTGGCGGAGAATTGTTTTCCACCTCCAAACTTTCCATCTTTCTCAAACTGACCACTCCAAAAACAAAGACAGGGAATAGATTCAATCCCATTATCATAATGAAGGAAATTGGACTTTTAAATACTGATCTTACAAAAAGATGTCTAAGAAGATGTTCAACATCCTTGTGTTCTATATAGTGTTGTATGGATTGCAGAATTAACTTTTGCTCCCTGCCCTTTCTATCAGTTCTCTTTTAATGCAACAATCATAATAAACACAGATAATGTTGTTTGAGGGTTCCTGATATATAATATTTAATATCCCACAAAAGAGTTACCACAAAACATTTTATGTTTTATGGTTTTATGTATGTGGAGCAATGCATTATGTTCTTGAAGTGTACTGACTTGCAAGTACATATGCCAGCTCTTATGAAAAGAGCAAGGCTACCATGAATTCTTGTACTATTGGCATTTAAACTGCAGTGATTTACAGAGGGAAGGTATATTAGTCAGGGAACTGAGCCCACTCTCCTTTCTTTTGGTGAGACCTTTAAATGGGACCTTTAAAATCCTTTACATGAACATATCAATAAGAAAGGAGCAAGGATATTAAACATTTGTCTTTACACTTCTTCCTCTCAGGTATTCCATAGCTTCCAGAGAAGATGAGAATACAAGTCGTATACAGTAGGTATCTTGCAAAGGGGTAGTAAGATAAGGGAATTCAAATGTCACGAGAGAAAAAAAAAAACAACATTAATTTTCTCTAACTGCTAAATATTCCCAGATTCTATGAGTTAATTGGGTAGCAACAATCCTCAAGTGCCACAAAGAAACGTGTTCTTTATAATTTTCTCAGTGAAGCAATACGACGTAGAAAGGAGTTGGTTTTTTTCCCAATGCAAATGATGAATCAGTCAAATCTTGACCCTTTACAGAACATTATACCTCAATTTCAGCCTTGCAATATGGTGATGTGAATAATTCAACTTTGGGTTGTGATTTCAGAGCTAATCTTTATCTTTGTATACATGCATAGACACAAAAGAAAATGAGGTTCTTGGCAATCTACCAGAGAGAAAGAAATTTAGTGGACAGTAGTGATATTAATTTTGCACTACAGAACAGGATCTAAAAATAACTCTATCCACCTTCCTCCATGTCCTGCAAATACCCTCCACCAGACTAATACTCTTTCCCAAACATTAGCAGCAATGATCAGCTTACATGATGTTGGCTGTGTGTAGAGAGATATTGAATGAGAGGAAGAATATAGCTGGCTAAGAGTCTTGTGAAAAAGTATAGATAAGCAAGCATTATATGCTAGGTTAGACTTTAGTTGCTAAGCTTCCTTTATAGATCTAATAGTGTAATAATTAACTAATTTTACTGAATTCAATGGTGATAGGCTATGCAAATTTTAGAGGAAAATTAACTTTGCTTTGGTATTTAAACAGAAATCTAACAACAGAGCCTAATAACAGATTCCTCAGTCATGAGGAACAAATTCCAAGTACCAGATGGAAATAAACCTCAGCGATCCAGGAGAATTTGTGTATTCCCAGTTCACACCTGTATTTTGTGTCCTGTGTCTGTCTCTGTTCCTGACTGGCTAATATGGTAAAGATGTGGAATGGAGATGTGTTGAATTTGGCCTTTTATGATAATGACTTATGCTGATAAGCACCCTGCTTCCCTTCTCTGATTATTTCCAAGGGCAATGAGCAGGTTCAAAGCCTTACATTATTGAACTTTAATTAGGAGACTAGTTTGAATACATTTTAAATGTTAATCACTGTTCGGTGAGCTGGTGAATTTTGATGGGTCACAACCTGCTCACCACTGGAAGAGTTTGTAGCTATCACTGCCTGTTGGCATTGATGCCAGAAGCCAGACAGGGTGGGACGTATTCGGACAGCAGAGCATCCTCTTTAGAAATGTAGGTTCATTCCAGAGGTAAAGGTATTAAGTGGCAAATTTGAGCTGATTCAAAAATTACTTCTTTCTGAACTGTGCTTTGATGTCTATGTTTTCTCAGGCATTATCTACTAGCTATAATTTCAGATACTAGTTTTAAAATGGTAAATTGCACCATACACAGATATTATATGTATTATGCCCTGTTTATGATGAGTAGCAATATGCTAAACATATATTGCAACTCAAAGGACAGAGTAAAAACTGAAGAAATTCAGTATCAGAATAATAACAATTCATTTGCAGCTTCCATTGTTCTCACTTATTTTTATATTTAAAAAAAAGAAAACAAAACAAAAAAAAACAAACAAAAAAAAAACCAAAAACATTCTGAAGGACATGTTTCTACATTTTGATACAGCTAGGCTAATGAGGAAGGACAAACACTTGAAAAATGCAGTTACACAAGGTGCTTGAAGATAGAAATAATTTCTTGAAAGTGTTTAATCATGCCTTCCAAAGCCACTTCCTCTGTTGACCTAATCACATAAGTCATAGTAAAAGGTTAAAGACAAAGTTCAGTTGCACCAAATTATATGTGATAGTTTCTCTGAAATGGATTACTTTCTATTAAAGAGTGAACTCATTCCACTAAATAACCATATTCTTTGCATCGCCTCTGGAATGAAAGCTGATATTTTGTCACACACTTAGATGGAGGGACTTTTCACCTCCTTAAAATTCTGCTACCTGGGAAAATAACAAACAGTCGTGTGGCTGCTTTCTTCTAGAAAGTAATCACTTAACTATTATCTTTCTCCACATAATGAAAATGTTAATTGTGACTTATGATTTCTAGAGCAATTCCCTGAAACTTTGCTTGCTTTACTGCAGGGGAAACCAAAGCATAGAGGTGCAATGGGCGAGTACAGATCTAGGAGATGTCCCGCTTCTAGACCTATGCACTGCACTACCACCTTCTTCCCAAAAGAGATGTTTCTTTTACAAACTTCTTACTATTATATATTTCTTTTGGGTGCCATTAGTGTGTCTGTTGAGTTACAATTTGGAAACCTGAGATCACCATGCTTCCAAGGAACTGGCAAAAGACAGCCACCACATTGTGCTGACTGCAGAGGATTCCAAATGATTGTCTGTCAAATGCCACTCTCTGAAAGCCAAAAGATTTCCCTGAGTTGGGAGTCATCAAAGAAGAGAAAGATACCACTCATTTATAAGTTGACAATTCAATAAAAAGCAAGAAGAAACAATGAGCCAGAGTTGGCAAAATGCTGCCTCCACATTTAGTGGCAGCAACAACAAAAGCTTTCACTGCATACATCTTAGAAAATACTGGATACTAGCCAAAGGCTTTGGCAGCTGCAAAGTAGATGGCAGGCACACAAAAGGTGGCAGAAATTGTGTGATGTTACGGTAGAAATGTATCAGCTAGATGGATCTTCTATAAGATCATACCCAAGAATGAGTTAGTAATCTGAATAATCAAAAAATGTTAGAGGGTTAGCATTCAGACTAAGAAAACCAAACAGAGTTTGTATCTCTGACAAACACTCTAATTTCAGGTTCTTCTCTCATGAGGTAAACAGCATTTTATCAGTTCAGATAATGGTGTTCACTTTGAAAAAGGTATCCTTTAAATATATACCTTAAAGAAGTCCATGAACCTTAATGTATATTTTAAATAAACAAGGCCAGTTTAAGACATTAGTGAGGCATTTGGGGCAATAATTTTTTTATAACAAACTTCCCTAAATTTCCACACCATAAATTACTACTTTAAAAGATCCTAGGCAAATCTTTCTGAAAAAAAAAAAAACCAGTACCAAATAGCTGCAATATACATGAAAAAAGTTATTCACACAGTCACTATTTTGTCAGGCCCAATTGCAGCTGAATTCTTTGCCATCCAAACTACACAGAGGAGCTCCAGCACATATGAAAATCAAGTCAATACACTGGCAGGCCACCAGTTCTCTGCTGGTAGCCTGGTAGCTAATTACAAAGTAGTTTCAGTAGAACATTGTAATTCTTAACAGTTAATTAGAACTTTATAATGCAGCTTTGATAGCACTACTTGAACTTAATTATGGAAGAGGTAACAGACTTGTCCCCACAGTAAAGAGGATAAATACATCATTACAGAGGAAATCATATTAAGAGATAAAATTAATTTAATTTAATTATCATGCAGGTAGCAAAATTAATACCAAAGACAACAAAGGTTATACTAAATAATATTTTTAAAAGACATCACATCTACTAAGATATTTGATGATGGAAATATGCTAGCCCTAGGAAAAAGAAAAAAAAAAAAGAGCAGAACAAAAGAGGATTCTGTACTACCAATCAGAATTTCAGTTTTTGTGTAAATTTGCACATCTCAGTGCCTATAGATAGAGGGCACAGTGGGGAGTAGCAACATCCTGAGCCACTGCTGAAGACTTGCATGAGCAAGGGGATCACAACATGTACAACTCTTCCACCTCTGCAACTCTGATCATGGACTTGCTGCTTCCTCAGTAGAAACTGGTTGCAGTTGTGGGTGTTGTGTTGAATTGTCCAGGACAACTGTGACTGCACAATATTTCCTGGAAGCCTAAGCAATTTGTGGTGACGTAGTTATTTGTGTCAAGTTTTCCTCACGTTGTGGAAGAAATCCATCAGAATGAAAGGCTGTTGCATATTTCTGAAAGGAAAGGAATAAAATCTCAGCCCCAAAGTAGACAGAAAAGAGATTTGAACCAAGGTCACCAAGTTCTCTTAGCCTTGAACTGGCAGGTTTGAGTGCTGAAAAACATACTTGGGTAAAATTCTATTGAAATTGAAAGATTCTATGATTTTAAAGTCTTAGGTTTTGGCTAGTGCAGGGTGGAGAGGAAGGGGGGAATTTTTCAAGGAACAGACTTGTTGATGAACTTTAAGCATTTTTTGAAGTTGACTCTCTCTTGTTCTGTTTTCAGAGGTAATGGATTTACCAGTCCTGTTATGCTAGTAAGAGTCAGGATTTAATTCAACCTCAATGCACACCAGTTGTGCAAAAGAAATGCCAGTATGATCCTGTCCATGGTAAAGTGGTAAAGTGGTCTTTCCCTTCTCTGTTCAACATCTTCCAGAGAAGCTAAAATGAGCAGAGATAACAAATTACAAATCCCATTTTTTCTTTGATACAGATCTCCTGTTTGAGCTCTTTTTGCTGTATTCTTAGCATTTTCAGTGGCTTTCTCATTCAGTTTTTATTAAATACATGCACATCTCTTAAAAGATAGAACAATCAATATGCACTGAAAGCAATTCTGCTGTTGTGCTGGGCTGGCTGGAGAGCTACCTTTGCATGTACTGTTGGTTGCCTACAGACAGATTCACCTTCTAGCACTCTTTAATACCTCCACTGATCCAC
This sequence comes from Pedionomus torquatus, assembly GCA_013398155.1. NCBI lineage: Eukaryota > Metazoa > Chordata > Aves > Charadriiformes > Pedionomidae > Pedionomus > Pedionomus torquatus. The sequence goes on along the minus strand of VZRU01010128.1, from coordinate 13,292 downwards.
ATAATTTCCAAAGAGAGTTTCCAATTATAGCAAGTGCTTTTGGCATAACTTACGTATGGGCCCATTTTGGCTGTAGAGGTACTACTGTAAGTGTCAAGAGATGTACTTGAGTATACAGAAGCATGTTGGAACTGGAGGTAGTGTCACCACAAAGGTTATTTCTGGAGATGAGCTTCCTGCATCACTATACAAACTGTACGTATAAGCTCTGTTTTCTTGGGCATCACCTTGACCTACTTGAAAGTGGGCAACATGCCCTTCCCATGTGGCACACCTTGGATGCCTGCAAGCATGAGTAGCCAAGAGACCATGTGCAAGTAGGTGTACTGTAAGAAGTTAAAAGTAATCTTTACATCCTTTAATATCTCAGCAACTGAACATTCTGATCTTAATGGTCTCTAATTTAAAGATGGCCTCTGCACAAGTATTTAAACTGGGATGCACAGTCTTAAGAAACAAAGAACCTTTCCCATGCTCATTTGAGGAAAACTTTATCCAACTTCAATAGGGAAGAGCAAGTTGAATACAGGCTTCAGTTCAAATATTTCCAAGTATTCTAGGCAAATCAAACCATTCTACCTTCTTTTCAGTTTAGCTGAGCGCATTCCAGAACAGCTAACTAGGTTTTGTGGCTCAGCATGTGGACAAAAAGTGGGCAAAGTTTGTTTAGACTGGCTAATTAATTTTAGATCTTGGCTGATTGTTGGCATTAAAATCAAGCATAGTGCCAACATCAATCAATATATGACAGAGAACACTTCCAGTCCTGTTAGCCAAGAGCCTCAGCCTCAAACCAGCCAGCTGCAAGTCTCTACAACAGAGTAAGTACAACATGGCTAGATGCACTGAATCTTAGCCAGACTATATGATCATCTCAGTCAGCACTTAATTCCTCATATGAGTTCATGTATTTTAAGATTATGTTTGACTCTGGAATTTCTCATATTCACAGCCATCCAGGTACAGCTGATTAGAATAGAGATTACTTTTCATAAAGAAACCTTTTCCTCCCTGTTTGATGAAACATTTTTCAGTTGCAGTATGACAGTGAAGAGACTTGTACAGAAGGTCACTCTATCAGGTCGATAACCGGTACTGTACAACAAGTAATAATACAGAAAGCAGTAAAGATTGTGTTTGATCCACCTATAGCTGCCTTTGCCAAACAGTTACAACCCTGATTGCACCCTCCATTTCAAGTAGAAAATTGACAATATCAATGCATAGTCAGCAGCCAGGCTTCCCCATTAGCACTGTACAGATGATATATCTGCACAGCCTTTGCAGACAAAACTGCTCTCGCTTTTTCTTTTTTTCAGACAAATATGCACTCGTACTCCAATATTGTTAGGCCCTGAAAACACCATGTTCAAGGTAATGCAGAAAACCCTGCCTGGAACACCATGCCAGGCTAATAAAGTGGTATGGCTTTCAAACTGATGTTTGTTCCTATTAGTCAATTCTGTATATAAGCACAGAGAGAGCAATAGAGACTGCAGCTACCAGGAAGGGAGATTACCAGCAGCTCACAAAAAACATAACTGACAGGCTTCATTTTTAAAACAGACCCTAAGCCAAAGGGGCAGCCACTGCCCTTCCACACTCTGTGCACTCCTGTGACTGCCACTGAGAGTCTCTTCGTTACATTCAGAGCCTCCCTTCACAGTTAGAAGTGTTCCAGAACATTCAAGGAGACAACCTGAAAATTTGGCTAAACATCCTCTTTTCTGAACAGCCTCAGGTTCCTCTACCCCTAATTCAAAGTGAGGCAGGCAGATAGTGACAGGCACAGCATGCACACTGCTGGCTTCTCTTAAGGCAATTATAATGTCAAGAGGGACAAAACAATGAAGGAATCTCAGGAATGAGAATTCAAGAGGAGACTAATAGCAGGTAGCTAGCTACATTATGCTGCCTGGCCTTTTTCATGCTTTCATTGTGGTTTTTCTGCAGGTGTGGCTCAGGCAGTAGCTTAAAGATAAGGAAAGTGAAAAATTCTCTACCTGCTACTGTAGCCCATTTCATTGCATTTCCCTGCACTCCATTTACATTTGAGTAAATTTCTTCGAATATTTGAGAAGTACATCACAGCCTCACAAGATATGCAGTGAGGGCTAGAGGATTCATACACTCAGGTTGAGATACACATCTGTGCACTCGCATAACCCAGAGATGCAAGAGGAAAATGTGATTACTCCACTTGTACAGCTCTATTTCTGTATCATCAAGTCCTTCATTCTAATCCTTCAGTGTAAATGCCATTTCTAGCTGTTCCAGTGGCATCATATTCATGTGGAGCAGGAGAGTTGGCTCTAAATGGATCATGTTCCCATCAGAAAGAAAGGAAGGGCAGGTTTGTCCTTTGCTTACCTTACGTTGAGTCCTTTTTTATCAGTTTTGCCTGCAGCGGTAATTCTCTAAACCCATCAACCTAAAGAGCATTTGCAGAAGTATGTAATACTTGAGTGCTGATTCATTGCTATGTTGTCACTTTGGGGTGGGGGATGGACTCTACCAGGCTTCTGTATTTCAGGCACATTGCCCAGAAATGGCCACTGCACATGTAAGAGCTCTTCTGCACATCTGATATTCTGCCCTAGGCTACTGCTGCTCCATACACATTATGATAGACCCACTAAAGGTCTAGGGTGCTCTGTGTTCATGAGACTAAACTGGGCTCTAAAAAGGACGCACACACATGCACTGATTCTAGTCTATTAATCATATAGGTTTACATTCAGTAGGTCCAGTGATGGGAATTTATGGACCCTGTTGCTTTAAAATAAGGTAGCTGGGACTAGTCTTTATACTTCATATACAAAACTGATGTACTCAAAATCTAAAATCACAAAAGATACAAAAGCAGTGTACAAAATCTGGCACAACAAGAAAAGGGGGCTCTGGGAAAATTATTTGTGGGAATAACTGCTTAAGGAAACAAGTAGTATAACACTTCCAAGTTCTGTCAACCTCAATTTGATAACCCAATGAGCATTTTTGTACTATATCCTTTCTGCTGCTATCTTGTCTTCTGCTTGGCTTGCAAACTCTTCACTACAGAATTTTTCATTTTGTTCTGAGTCATAAGACCTAATACAAGGTTTTACTTGTGTTTACTGAGCTGGCAAGACACTATTTGTTGTAACACTAAATGACAATTTGTTGTTAGGTCTAATACACACCGAGCCTCAAAACAGTGAATCCCTATGCGTTACTCCAATTCTCTCCTGATTTATAGCAGTGTAAAGCAAAAGTCAGCTTGAAAACACTGGACCCATTTATATCACCTCAGGAAATAAGTTTTAAAGGAATGCTTCACACCTCTCCCAGTGCTGTCTGACTTGGTGGTTCAGTCAGACTTTCATTCCCATATCTCTGATGTGGTTGCATCTGAAACACTTTTTTCTTCCATTGTATGCTCCTGTCAGCCCTACCTCTTGTGCTGCAATGCAACTGAAAGGATATTCACTACATTGCAGGGGAGCAGAATAAAAATCTGTGAACCTGATAAATCACCACAATAGGTCTTAGGCCACTGTTAACACTGAGCAAATGCCCATCTTTAACTCTGACTGACTGTAATCAAGGGTAAGGCCACTTAGCACTAATTTGAAGTACTCAATAGATGGAAGTACTGGAGCCTACAGGCTTTATCCTACTTCAGAAGTCAAGGAGAGTTTATGTCATTAATTATAGAAGAAGTTGCACCAAACTCCAAACAAGCCCTCCAAGGTTCTCAAGAACTGGAAATCCCTTCTTTCTCTTCTCCACCTCAAACTGCAACCAGCTTCAAAAAACAGGTTTGCAATCTGATGAAAAGAATCCTACATAAGTGAATTTAAGTCAAAGGTCATTTAAATTTAAATCAAGTTGGTCAAAACATAACCTGGATAACACATCTTGTTTCTACATTAGCTGGAGGATTTCAACAAAATGTTTGCCTTTTGGAGACATATACTTTCTAAGAGAGTTGAGTGGGTGTGACAATAAGTACGAACATAATTTTTTGACCATTGCATGCTGCTTCAGAAACTAATACTTCAAAATGCTGTCAGAAACTAAAACTCACTACTTGGTTGAGGGTGATAATTTTATTACAAAAGAGGTGCATGCTTTTCTTGTTCAAAAATGTTATATTCTCTTACATTTTTTAAAGAAAAAAAAAATGCAAGAGATTACCCTATAGATATACCTAGTCTCCAAAAGAGAATGTCACATCAACTCATTTTTTCTAGCATTATTAGGTTAGGAGACAGATTCCAGGTGAATGACATCTGCCTATAATGATCACATTAAGGCAGAACTCATTAATTAAAGATGAGGTCTGGTTTTATTCAATTCTCGTGTTAGTTGGATAACCTGTGGCATTTCTTTAACAAGAAAAAGGTATTTCTTGCCTCTTCTAGTAAAAGAAGAAAAAAATGTATGTGACATATTCTTATATAAGCATATATGAGAAGAGTTCCACTGGTATACCAGGCAGTGTAACTATTTCTATGTAAAAAAAAAAAAAAAAAATTGGACCAAAATAGCCTTATATGATAATAGAGTTTCTACTTGTTGAATTGAAAGAGCCAAGTATCATTTTTCCTGAGTAAAATGTAACTAATTTTCAACTTGTGATATTGGAAAAGACTTCCCTTCAATTAGTTTTGTAGAAGCAGCTGCAAATTTTCAGATTAGCTCAAGAATTTAGACTTTCAGTTCCACAAGAGATTGGACTTTTAAAATTCTCCTCTAGCTTTCTTCAAGAAATATTAAGAAAACTTAAACATGTTTTCAGACTCCTCTTAAACTATATCAGCACACATTTTGTCCCACAGAGACCCTGACTTAAAAAACTTTATTGGCTCTATAGATAAATAATAGAGACAAATTCAAAGACAATTTTGTGCTTACAGTTTCCCTGAAAGAAAGAAATGCATTTGGTAGCACTAACAGGTCAGATTCCACTCTTGTTGATGTCAATTCAGAATAATGTAGTGAAACCAATGGCTTTCTTAAAATTTATAATAGTATCCATGGAATCAATGTGTGGTTCAGTGAGTTTTACTGCTACTCTTTAAGCAGGACTAAGCACAAATATAAAACTAGATAAAAAAATCTCATTGGCTGTATATTCTAACCCAATTAATAAGCTATGTGTGACTTAACTTTGTCTGTCATCTTAGACATAGACTTTATAACAGTCTCATTTTTCCATTTTACCAATGGTTCATTGCCAAAACCTGCTCATGGCCTATTTACTTTATTTTATAACACATTGCTACCAAGCTGCCTCCTCCAGTAATATTCAGCTTAAGTATAAACAGATACAATCAATATTGCAATGAGATGAATAAATTAAATGGAGGGGTTTGTTTCCTAATGTTTCAGTCATTGTGTCCTTAACACATCATCAGTTTTAAAAAAACGCTTCAAACATTTGCAAAAGATTTATTAGCAGAGGACATTAACATAATTCCCCTATTTGACATAACAATATCATCTATGTTAAGTAGGTTATTTTAGATCTATGCATATAGATAGAGAGGCAGGTAGATAGATATATAAAGAGATTGATAGATAGGTAGATAAATATATATATAAATATTCATTCAGTGTTTCTATTTCACAACAAATCTGCTGGGAATCATCTGTATTTAACAGTTCAATGCATCTTGTAGTTACTCATGTAGAGAAATTAATCTAAATGAAAATAAATTGCGTATTATACCCAGCAGAGAAAGCACCTCAGATTATATATCTCATCTCATTCACAGCTCCAAGCAAAGGGCAACATTAGTGTTCAAATCTGACAGACACTTTGGTGAGGGGATATGAGCTTTTCACTTTGGTGCTTCACAACTGGTGACGTGCAATTATTTTTTGAGTAGAACATCATTACCTTAGAGGGTTTTAGAAGAAAATGTTTTAAGAAATTGCACGCAACTGTGCAATATTCAAGACACCATTTTCTATTAGTTTTCAGTCAGACCCTTCACATCTTTTCTTTCTCTGCTGTTTTAGACTGTTGAAAAACTTCCACAACTGGGGGGAGTGAGAGAAAGAATAACTATGCACTAGGTGAGAAAATGAAGTTTTCTAACCTTGAAATTGGGATGCAGCTGAAATAGGCCTGACTTTTACATTCTCTCTTTTTTTTTTTTTTTTTAAACCAGTGGTGTTCTCCTGTCTAAAAGGACAAGTTCAATTTCCCTTCAATTCAGCTCTGTTAGCATGGCCCTGAGCAGAATTAATAAATCCACCTATAATTTATTAAAGTCTTTCACAGTTCAATACTCCACTAGCTCACATGGCGTGCACTTTTAAAAAATGATTCGGTCACCTGGCATGAGAGGATACAACTAATGGACAAAACAGGATCAGAGTGACTGCGTTTAATGACTAAACTCCCAAGAAGCTTTATGGCAGGCATCACAATTACCCTCATGTTTCACTTCAACTGAAATAAAGCACTGACTCACATGCTGCTGCTGCTGCTGGTCTTAATTGGTAACATCTTTAAATCAGAAAAGCTTTGTGAAATAGGGGGGGGTCTGCACCTTACTGAATTACATCATGTAGCTCTTGTGAGAAATCCATGAATCCCTATGAACACAAATTTCTTGCAGGGAGTAAGGAATTCTACTCCTTTACCGAGAAAAGGAGTAGAATCACAAATGATAACATATTATTACCTAAGGCTGTATCACAGATCCATTATGGAGATTATTCTTGGGCCACACCGTGACATTTTGGACCAGCAACAATCTTCTATTGGAATTAGTCATTAGTATGAAGAGTAGTAATGTTGTCTCCAGTTTATTTGGTTCTTACTCTGCCAAGAAAAAAAAGAAAAAAAGGCCAGGATGAAGTGAATGAAAAGTTAAGATAAACATGTAGTAAAATACCATGACATATGCTATTCATCCAGGATCAGACATTTTTCCCTTGGGTACCTTTAAAGGCATGAAAGGAAGTCCTAAAAGAAGGTAGGAGGCTTTTGGAGGGGCACCCAAATCAGAAATGAGCAGAATTACCTTGCATTCCAGCTAATTCACAGTGATGTTAAGGTTAATTTGTTACTTGTTCAGTGGCCGTATTTCACATTCTGCATAACAGACCTGGGTACCTTTGTGCTGCACACTGTAAAATCAAAAAACAAAAGGAAGATCTTGTTGCAGAGAAACTGGTGTTACACTGGTAACTGGTGTACAAAAAGAGGTAATACCTCTGTGGATGAAGCATGGGAGAGGGTAATGTGCTTGCTAGAAGCATCTTCTGCCAGATTCAGGAGTAAGAAGATAAAACCCAAAGTTGCTTTTCAAATCTGTCAAGGTGATCTGATTTTAAGTTCTGTACAACAGAAAATTGGAATAAATTAAATCAAAATACAAGACAATTATAGAGGTGCTCATTGTGTTCCTGCAACTAAAATGTGTTGAAAACACATCTCAGGCTTGAATTTGGTTTCTAAAGAATGAAACAAGTCCACCTATCCTACAACAAAAACCAGAACATAAGTGAGCTCTGTTATCATAATGTCATAAATAGTGAGCCTTTAAGTTTTCTTCTTAAATAGATGAATGAAATGACAGATACATCACATCATGTCATCCATGTTCATTTACACTCCTCAGAGTAAAAGGTACAATCAGTTGAAGCTTCAGAGTCTCACTGAAATCTCTAGTTAAAAAAATACAAGCTTCTTGCAACTAGTTAAAAATAGATGCTATTTTGAACCAATTCACTAAAGCTATTTATTTACATATGTACTTGGTCCTTATTTACTGTGGAAATTTTGGAAATAAATGTATGTATATCCTCTTTTAGAACCTTTTTTTTCTTATCTGTTAAGAAATTATCCTCACTTCCAAAAGAAATTTTACTATTAGTATTTTTTAGGTTTTTTTAGACTATTAGGATTTGGGAACTTTCTCTTTATGTGATTTCTTTTGATCAAAAATGTTATCCAGATTCAATCCCACACTTTCTTTTATAGGCAAGTAATAGATGATAGTGTCAAGACACAGAACCACAGAATGACTGATGTTGGAGTAATCTCTGGAGATCAACTAGCTCAACCCTCCCAGCTCAGAGCAGGGTCAACTAGGTCATCCAGGATTGTGTGCAGTCAGGTTTTGAGTATCTCCAGGGATGGAGACTCCACAACTTGTATGGGAAACCTGTCCAAGTCTTTGACCACCCTCATGGTAAAAAAGTTTTGCCTTGCATTTAAATCTACCTTCCTGTAGTTCAGCCTCTGTTCTTTGCTTCTTTTCCTGTCATTCAGCATCACTGAGAAGAGTGGGTCCATTCTCTTTTCTCCCCCATCAGATATTTATACAATAGATAAGAACCCACTGAGTCTGAGCTGAACAGTCCCAGCTCTCTGTCTCTCCTCATTTCAGAGATACTTCTGTCACTTCATCATCTTTGTGGCCCTCCTCTGGAGTCGCTCCAGTATGCCTGATCTCTCTTGCACTGAGGGGTTCAGACCTGGACCCAGAAGTCCAGATTAGAAGGGAAGAATCTCCCTCTTTGACCTGCTGGCATCAGTCCTCCCAAAGTAGTCTTGGGTGTAGTGGGCCACCTTTGTACAAGGGCACACTGCAGGCTCATGGTTAATTTGGTTAACACCGTGACACTACCAGGACCCAGGAAGACTTGATTTATTGTTTTTAATTTTGTTCCTCCACTCTCTCTTTTAAAACCATTTTCTCCCCTCCCCATCGTACTTTGAAAAAAAAACTATTGAGAGCAAAATGTTAGGAGTTCTAAAATAAATAATTTTTATGAAATAAAGGTATTTTTTAAGAATCCATACTGATGCAATTAGCCACTTCATTATCTCCACAGACAAGAATTTAGACTTCATTTTGTTCACCTGTTACTGCATGTCTCCAAAATTAACTAAATTACCTTCATCTCCTTAAACATCCTTGTGAAGTGTTGAGAGGAACAGCTTGGAGAAGGCAGGTATGCACAGGCAATATTAAAGACAAAATAATGTTTGCAATTTCTATTATGTGTGTGCCTGCTTTTTTCCTATAAAGCACATACTTTCCTGCTGTGACATCACAATACAAATCTTGAATTATGGATACAAAAATTCTTCTAAATTTCTTTTAGAACATCTCCTGAGGTTCAGTTCACAACAGAAACTTAAAGAAACCTAGGTTTACAATCATGTAACGTGGGGTTTGGATTTGGCTAGCATTATCTTTTAGAGAAAAGCCAGGAATTATTTTTGAAATTTGATTCCATGTCCCTAGCACTTGGAGTAAACAGAACTGAAAGTTGAGATATAGGGCTTTGACTTTGAGCAATGTCTTTTCTTTTTCTGCATGAGGCTCTATGCTACATCATTCCCAATAGGGTGTGCAGGTTTATAAACCCAAGTACTAATTTATATTATTCTTTGCTGCATGCTTGGCTGTGCCTGCCAGCCTATTAAGAAATTAATAGGGTCTCAGTATCTGTCACTGCTAATTTTAAACAGGAACACAGACATGCCAAGCCATAATATTGATGCATTTGAAAATATGTTAATCATCTTTCTCATTATTCAGCTTACTTAGCTACTTTCCAATACTACTTGCCTAAATACAAATAATGAGAAATATTTTAACATTTCTAAAGCCACACCTGAGTTCCTTTGAAATGCCAGAGTTTTCCTAATAATTGAAAAATAGGTTTCATGAGGATTTTTGCAGAGAAATCAGCAATCAGAGATAGCAGTTAATGTACATTTGGTGCTCACTATCGGCGGCTTTTCAATCTCAACTACTAATGAGAATTCGCTATCTGAACTCAGCAGAAGTGCTAACTAGTGCGCAGTACCATCAGTTCTCAGCCTGGGTTCAGAACAGCTGCAAATAGTTCAGTTACACTCCTGTTGCAAGCTGCCTGGGGTAGCTGCAAAGTGGGAAGTAAGCAAGGATGTATATTTTTGTCCCCAGCAACCTAAGTGATTCCTGCTAATGCTAATAATGGTGTGCCTGTGCAATAATGAGTCTATATTCCCCTCAGGCTGCAAATTTACACTCTTTCAGTGTACCAGTGTGTATAAGGAAGCATAATAAATATTAACTGGGATTTAATGCATCATTTTCTGCTTTCTCTGTGGCAACCTGGAATAATGGAGGGTCCTACGAAGGACACTGAGGTTTTTTTGGATGTGTATGGAGTAATAGCTCTTTTAACATTTAGATGTGAAGTTCCCTATTCTGATTTAATATCTGTGGGCTGCAATATCTTTTTGACTGCCTGAGATCTAATCTACGCACATTTTTTATTAAAAAAAAAATAATTCCTTTTCAAGTGATGAAGAGAGATGGCAGCCTTTCAAATAATAAATCAGGAAGTGTCTCCCTGACAGTGAATGTGAAAGAGGGGCAAATCAGGGTTGGGGGGTGTGTGCACATATGCAACAGCTGATCATTTTTGCCACTTGTACTCTCTTTAAAATGAGATGCAATCATCTTATGGGCTATAACTCCTTTGCCTCTCTAGTTCTCACCAAGTTCCTGCACCACACTGTTCCAGATGTAGTGAAATATTTCACTCATAAGGGAAAAGTAGCAATATATTTATTAATATAAACTAAAAATTTAACAAAGTTTGATAGTTAATAAGAAAATGTTCTAATCAGATTCAGTGGAAAAGCTAGACTTGCTTAGTTACTGCACAGAAGATAAGGTCAAACAGAACTGTCAGGGAAACCATCCCATTGAACAGGAGTTCAGAAAGGAATCTCTTGCTTTTAAACTCCATCTCAGAGAGGAGTGTGGGTGCAGCTGGATCCAATTGTAGCCACAGACTTGGCCAAAAGTTTACATCTAAAGGATTATATATGCACAATCAATCCTTTATGTCACTTGTCTAAGATTTCAAAGTCTAGCATGCTATTAGTCACTTACTGAGGATCCATGGAAGCAATGAATCTTTGAACCTAAGGAAGTAACCTTGAGACGCATCCTTATTCAAGAGGAGATCCTGGTGTACAGACCATTGTGATGCAGGAGACCTCAAAGGGCTCTTGGACAGTTCATTAGTTATGGGGTTAAGATAATTGAATGATAGTGATATTTGCATATGGGCCACAGAACCAGCTTTATGGTTGGTGAGTGCATTGCTCAAGTTGGCTCTTTACAATTGTGTTATCTGTCTTCTCAAAACAGCTTTTGATCAAGTACAGCCATAACGACTACATGCACACATTACGACCACCGCGAGTGGTTATCACTTGGACAAGGTTATGAGAGATAAAGGTGAGGTTGGGAGTCAGAGGAAGCACTCTCACCCTTCTCTGACACTGCAGAAAATATTTTATAGGTGTAGATAAATCTCACTTCTTAGCACACCAAACCACACTCATTTTGCACATATTGTACATAATACTCCAGATCACAAGACAAAGACAAAAAGGGAAAAGAACCATCATCTCGCTAAGAGATGCACGGGGAGAACGTGCTCAGAATTTCAAAAGGGTGGGATTTTGCTTCTACAAGTTGTTCTCAAAGGAAATCACTATCCATAACCTTGAAATTCTCCACGACTCAAGCATTTAGGCTCAGATCTTCAAAGAAACCTTTGGATGATCTGGCACTCAAATCCTACCAACCTGCACATAATATATTCAGGAAGTCCTCAACAACTTTCAGTACTGTAAGAGACAAGGAATGTTCCATATATCTGCAAATATAAGTCTGGAGTTCACCATTATTTTTAGCAGAAAACAGAGGCAGAAAAATCCACTGTATACATAGAATCATAGAATGGTTAGATTTGGAAGGGACCTTAAAGATCATCGAGTTCCAACCGCCCTGCCGTGGGCAAGGACACCTCCCACTAGAGCAGGTGGCTCAAAGCCCCATCCAGACTGGCCTTGATTGCTTCCACGGATGGGACATCCACACCTTCTCTGGGCAACCTGTTCCAGTGCCTCACCACCCTCACAGGAAATAATTTCTTCCTACTATCCAATCTAAATCTCCCCTCTTCTAGTTTAAAACCATTGTCCCTTGTCCTATCACTACACTTCCTGACAAAGAGTCTGTCTTCANTGGCCCTCCCCTGGATCCATTCCAGCAGTTCCATGTCCTTTCTATGTTGAGGACTCCAGAGCTGGACACAGTACTCCAGGTGGGGTCTCATGAGCACAGAGTAGAGGGACAGAATCACCTCCCATGACCTGCTGGTCACACTCATTCTGAGGTAGCCCAGGATATGGTTGACCTTCTGGGCTGCCAGCCAGTACCACACTGACAGCTCATGTTGAGCTTCTCATCCATAAGCATTCCCAAGTCCTTCTCCTCAGGGCTGCTCTCCAACCATTCTCTGCCCAGCCTGTATTTGTGCCTGGGATTGCCACGACGGAGATGCAGGACCCTGCACTTGGCTTGGCTGAACTTCATACGACTTGCTTTAGCCCACCTCTCAAGCGTGTCCAGGTCCCCCTACATTCCACATAGATATGTGCATCTTCACATCATTGTGTGGTACTGCTCTGAAGGAATAAATTCCAAAAGAGCAGGAGAAAAAGAGAGGACAAGCCATTTTAATTGTGGTCTTAGTCTAGCAGTAATCCCAGCTGAGGCCTTGACAGCTACAGCTAATGAATTTATAGCTGCTGCACAGCAGTGCATTCAGGGGCACCCCCAAGCCCAGCCAGACAGTGATGGTGGCTGACATCTGAGAAGCTGTAGCATCTGTCTGTTGATTGCTAGTTGTTACACCTTAGCCTGGGAAAGAAAATGTGTTGGACGTTCTTATAAGATGGTCTGAAATCTTGAAACGGCTCATTGCCTCCTGCTGAGATGGGATGAACAATTCATACTCTATGGAACTCAAACAGGATTTCTGCATGACTAAGAAGTGACAGCCGTCATTCAGCGCTGGGTGAAGGATAAGTCCCATCCCACTGGGGGGACTTTCTTCCATGAGAGGTCGAACTGAATCTCTGAATCAACCTTCAGCAAGTTAGAGTACACCCTTAGCAAGTTTGCTTATGAAGGTAAGCTGTGTGATGTGGAGGGAAGGGATGCCATCCAGAGGGACCTGGACAGGCTTGAGAGGTAGACCCATGCAAACCTCATGAAGCTCAACCAGGTCAAGTACAAGGTCCTGCACATGGGCCAGGACAATCCCAGCACAAATACAGTCTGGCAGAGAATGGTTTGAAAGCAGCCCTGAGGAGAAGGACTGGGGAGTGTTGATTGATTGTTGAAGCCCAACATGAGCCAGCAATAGGAGACTGTAGCCCAGAAAGCCAACTGCTTCCTGGGCTGCATCAAAAGAAGCATGGC
>VZRU01010127.1:162510-182217 GCA_013398155.1 Pedionomus torquatus | reverse complement strand
CCCCCACCCCCATTCTATTTTGTTTTCAGGCCATTTCTGTCACTGCTTCCTGATTCTTTAATATTTGATACTTGTACCATTCTATTTATTTCACAAACCACAAACCTTTTAGTCTAAATAAAACAAACTATAACTTCATTACTATTGTGTGAGTCTGCATTTTGTGGCTCTCTGGCCACAAAGTTGTATGATCCAAGTTGTAATAATAATAGTTACCTATTTGTGTTATAACAGCTATCAATCTGGAGTTGAAGTTTCTGCAGGTTGAATTCTGATTTGAATCCTGGATCTGTGAATTGTGCTATGGAAAACAGCTCATAGCAATGCCTGTGTCTTTTATAAAGCTATTGGAAATGCATCATCTTATTTTAGCTTTTAGAACAGCTTCTAATACTTTTACTGTACCAGGAGAAATAACTGATTTGCATATATGCCAACAAAAATACTTTTATTTATATTGTTTTCTTATGAAATCACTCACTAGAACATCATTATAATACAGGAGATTAGACATATAAATTTCAGTGGGGTCAGTGTGTTTTTCTGGTAATTTCCTTAAATGTATATTCTCTGTGCAATTTGACATAGGATACAATCCACTTTGCCAAATTTGTCCATTGGTTATGTTGCATCTAATTCTGCTTCTTTTAATACTGTTTTGAGGATGTAAGGGAGACTAGAATTAGAGCATCTGCAGTAGATGCATTCACATTCTTTCCTTGCACTTGTGTTCTCTCATCTTGCTCTCTGCTTTGGGTATGAAATGATGACACTTTTAGCCTCAGGTCACACATATGTAGTTTGTTATACCTTTATGACTATTCCCTTTGAGACCTGAATCCTCACAACTTTTTGAATTGCCTGTATTAATCTTTCAGTGCACTGCTAGGCCCAATCTGTTGGATCCGTGTTGTAGCTGGTAAAATGTGTTTGCTACAGTTTTGAAGTTTGTTTCATAAAGTAGTTGAAAGAGTTTGACTCTTGTCTCAAATAGTTACAATAAAATGAAATATAATGGATTTTAAAAAATTGCTAGATCAATTCTGAAGATATATAGTATGTCTGGACACTGTGCTGATCAAATTAAACTTTTACTTCATTGAAATCAAGACAGTTTATGTATAATCACTAAGTCAATCAGTTCCCTGGAATTTACTTTCTTTGAGGTACAGTATATCTTCATTTCACATGCTACACTCTCTTTTTGGAAATCTTGTTAAGGCAGAATTTGAGGACTTTGGACACCTGACAGAGATTTCCACATATACAGGGAAATGCTTTGGATGCTTCCAAACCGCTGCACGCTTGTTAAAACCGTGCTTTATCCATGCACAATAAATCCAGGTGATTTGAGACACGTCCATATCTATGGTTTAGCACATAGAAGGGAAATGGAACCCCTAATCTTTCTTTAGTGAAATCAAAGAAAATTTATCACTTGGACCACCTGGCTTAAGGAGCAACTCAAACTAAACTAAACTAAACGTAGACATGCTAAGCTAGACTTCAAAAGCTGTGTAGGCAGGGCCCTTTTCAAATAGAAAATCTAGTCTTGACATTGCTGACATGAAAATAAAGTTTGGACTTCAGTGGATTATTTTTTTTGTGCACAATGAACTGACTTGAGGATAACTAAAACATGACAGTGCTTGGGAATAAAAGGGAGAAGAAAATTATATACTTGGTAAGTCTGGTCCAACAAAGCAGTGAGTACCTGAACACTTTTGGTACCAATGCAACAGTGCTGATATGTTATTCCATGTATTGGTGCCAGGATGCAGCAGTGGTGGGGGTCCCCTGGGGTCCATCAGGGCAAGGCCTGGTGGCCAGGGCCAATCCCACCACCCCAGCCAGGAACAGGGCAGCCAGGGGGAACCAGGGGCAGCCCCATCCCTTGGTATCAAGCACCTCCCTGGAGATGGGCTGAGGCTGGCTCAGGATATGGCTGGGCTTGGTGTGGCCCACGGCCAGGCAGGGCAGGGTTGTGATCACTTAAGTAGCTGTGGATTCTTTTTTCCTGGCTTGATATTGAAACAAATATACTACTTTTTATTTTATTGGCTTCTCAGTCCTAAAAATGTATTCTATATATATTTTTCCCCACTGTGCTTTAAACTCCATTTTTCTTTGTAAACTTTACTCTGTTGTGGAAAAGACTTCTAAAGCATCTGGCATTTAAACTCAATAGATTTTATTCTTCCTGTTGCTTTATTTTCATTATCTCTTGGATCCAACATGAGAATCTAGCCACAACTTTGAAGCCACCTTTAGGAAAATGTATTTTCTTCTGATTTTCCTTAACATAAAGTAGCTGAAATGTATTCCACTCTACAAAAAAATCCTATTCCAGAATTTAGACCTTGCTGTTAAACCTAAAATTGGTGATTGTAAAGATTAAGGGTTACTGTTTTAAATGTAGTTATTAGTTAAAAAGTTCTGTATGTATCTTTTGATACATTTTCTCATTAATTTAAAATTTAAGGAAACATTCTCCTGTTTCTATATTCTCAAGCAGACAACAGGCTGCATAGATAATATGCTGATCACATGCTAAAAGATCATTGGCTGAGAAAAAAACTATTCCTATGGTAAATGCTAAAATAAGTGGATATACACAAATGGATAACCTGTGATGGCTGATGATGGATGGATAATAATAAGGTAATAACAGAGAACTAAGGGAAAGAAGAATCAAGATACTTGATTTTATTTCTGGATGTCATTTTTGCTTTTGCTAAAAAGGAAGCATAACCCAGAAAGTGATATATAGAGTGGGAGGACATCAATAAAATGAACATTGCAGACTCAGGGACCTGCAAAATTGGATAACATTCTTAGTTTGATTTCTTGCATGGTCAGGCAGCAACTGAGAACTGGAGAGAGAGGTCCTACAGGAAAATAGGATTGACTTACGGAGTCTGGAAGGGCTTTATTGAAATAATGGTTTGCTGAAATATGTAACAAACACAAGTCTGTGCTAACCTTTCATTTATTGTCACATATGGGATACACTTCCAAATTCATTCTTGATAGCACAGATATTCTATCAGAAAATACACTCTCAAGCTTACACAGAGTCCAGATATGCTGCCCAGCACAATGGACTTGAGTAGGCACTAAGGAACACTGCAGAAACTCCTTCCTTTCCTGTGTCAAGTGGCAGCTGAATTACTGCATAGCTGTCACTGCAGCTTAGGCTGCAGAATAATAATGTTTTACAATACTAACAGTGACACATGTTTTTTCTCCTTTCCACAGAAGTGAGAATTCTAGAAAAGATAATTTGTTCTCCAGTGTACAGACCAATACACTTATAAGTGCCCACTTATATAGAATAAGTCATTCATTCTTTATAGCATCTGGGCCTCTCACCTTAGATGAAGACTTTGGACATACTCAAAGCAGGAGAAGATCTGTTGATTCTGAGGAGTTTCTGTGAGGGAAGAGCTCTCCTCTGGCTGGGTACCATTGTCCCCTGAATAGGGGCTTAAACAGTCTGTTCTGACATAACATCATAATAATCTGTGATGCTGTTGGTCTGTTATTCTGGGAGTTTGAGAGAACCCAAGTTACTAATCACTCTTTTGAGTAATACGGAGCTGGAAATGTTAGATTTCAATGACAGGGAAATGACCTGGACTACTCAGTAACCTAGGGAAGTATATGGGGAACAGCTGCTTCTGTAAAGCTGTCATCTACATTATGAAGTCTTTGAAAAGTTCTGTTTTGCAACCCAGGTAACACGTTAATAACAAAGAAAGTAAATGTAGTTTGGATAAAGCCACATTTTCACTGGCCGTGTTACGTGAATTCACACACTTGGAATATTGCTGAATGTTCATAAGAAAGATACTGGTTCCAAGATACCTCAACTCCCAGAACAAGATATGACGTGATGGGGACGATGTAATGCAGTGGAAATAACTATCAGGAGATGTAAACTTGGGAAGTGGCTCAGGCTTGTATGCATCTGGCAATATTGAAAATATAACTGGCAAAGGTCAGTTTAAAGACAATTACTTTATCTTTGTGATGTCCCTGACTCACCTTAATCATCTTTCGATAATTAAAATTGTAGAACCTGCAAATTTTTCCATTTGGGATGTAACACTTTTAGTAGGTTCAGTCTCTTAGTGTTTGGTAAATTGCTTTGGATTTCTTTGGAGGGACGAAGAAGACAAATATTTATGGATTATTGTCAGTAACTTTCACCTGGTTAATCCCAAGATAAAGTGTCTAATTTTCTCTGATATTCTTGTAATCGGAAAGGTATTTTTCTTTGGAGATTTTAATACTTTTGAGGATTTACTCTCTCAAAGTTGTCTTTTTCCTGTGTCATATGTAGAAAGATGCCATGGGTTAAAAATTACTATAGCAAGGACTGCCTGTTTGTTGTGGTTCTTTTTTTTTTTCCCCCAAAACATCTAAAGGTATTTGCTTACACTTAAATATTCACTACCTGACCTTAACAGGAGAATTGCAGCTTTCCAAAATTGAATGTAAGCACTAAAGAGAATTGAAGGGTTATTTGCAGGGAGAACTGCAGGCTATCCACATGCACACAATATGTATTGTTAATAGATTGTGTATTTTATGTCATATCTTTCTATTTTGCTTTATGTAACTTAGGTCTTATATATTCATGGCACAAGAAAAGGCTGTACATCAGTTCAAAATTCATGAAGTTACAGATTAAAAAAAAGACATACTTTAGAGTATGAATGAGGACAGACTTCTATTTTGGGTTTCTTTTTAAAAAGCACAATATGTAATTATTATTAGTTGATTGGCAGTCCTTCAGCATGGTGATTTTAAAATGTTATGCAATTTGTTCTACAGTCCCTTTTCAGAGTTACGTGACTGCTAATTTTAAAGAACGATAAAGTTTGAGACATCTTATACTTGAGGGACGTAAATAGTAAAAAATCATATTACTTTCCATTTTAACTTGCATGTTAGCCCATAAATATGGTGAGTGATGCAAAAAAGTCTGACACATAATGTTGAGAATATATCTGCAAGGGTTGTGGTCTGGACCATGCAGACTATTTCTTGGTAATTTTTACTTGTTGGAGTGAGAAATAGATTCTCATCATTGTTGTGGTTTCAACACAGCTAGCCCTCTTCACCACCCCACCCCCCACCCCCAACTCAAGGAAAAAGAGAGGAGAGGATGAGATAAGGAGATTTACAGGTTTAGAAGGAACTAATTACTTTAATGGAGTGTTAATACTAAAATAATGAAAAAAAAGAAAGTAATAAAATAGATACAGTATAAACGTAATGGTATCAAGTTTCCTGGATGACGATCATATCACCGGCAGGCACTGGGGAAGTCCCAGACTGGGCTCAGGGACGGATGGAAACTGGATTCCAGATCTGGAGCCAGGAACACACAGATCAGGATCAAAGGCAGATGGACGGGGTCCTCTTTGGACATTGGTCACTGAAGAAAGAGAGTTGACCCTTTGATCCCTCATCTTTTATACTGAGCATGGGGCAGATGGGATGGAATATACCAGTTGGTCAGATTTGGGTCACCTGTCTTGTCCACTGCTCCCCACAGGTGGGACCCCTCTACGCTTTTTCCATTTCTGACCCTCCAATGGGGCAAATACTGAAATTGGCTGACCTTGGTTGTTATAGCAAGAAGTATAAGTGAGAGCCTCTCTGCACACCATTCCTTGGCATGAAGAACAAACATTGGTCTTATCACTCTGAGAATGAGTAGTTTTTTCCACAATATGCTGTTAATTTCAGAGAGTTAGGAGAGGCCTAGCTATGATGTAAAAGAACAGAACAGAAAGTTACTTCTGCTTTGCTTCAAACTGGGGCAATCCTGAAAGCAAACAAGTGATCTGTTGAACCTATTTGTCTGCATATAGAGCATATGAACTTCCAGCCATAATATGGGACAAGAGAGAGGAGAACTGATATGTAAAAATTAAATTTTATTCAACTAAAATAAAAGTTTGGAAAGTTTTAGAAAAGATAGCTATAAAATTTATGGAATACTTCACACTGTGTTATTTGTGCAAGCTTCATGTTTCATGAAACTGATTACCTGCCTTCTTTTTCCACTCTGTTAAAGATGAGTATTTGTTGTCTAATAAATGCTTCTCCTATTTATTTCCTGCTGCTGAGAATTTATCTCTTGCTATTGATCTCGAATGGTTCAATTTTATATTATCATGGTTTTTGCCTTTGTATTTTAGTGGTTCTCATCTGGGCTATTTATTTATTTATTTATTTTTAATCCTATATAAAGAATTTCTTTTTGATTCTATACAAAGAGACAAAGTAAAAAAATCTCATGCAAATTTTGTAATATTTCAAAACCTAGTCTGTCACGCACAAATGAAGTAACATGGATTATTTCAGTGGGTTGTTTTTACTGCCCTTGCAGCATTTGTAAACCAGCTCAAACTCTCTTTGCTTAGTTCCAAGTATACACTTTGTTCTAGTGACATTTTTAAAGGACCTTTTGTGCCCTTAGGTATGTTAGACATAGTATTTATCAGCTGAGCTGTAGAGAAAAGCAGTAGGCCCTTTGGCTTCACAAAAACAAGATTGGTGATCAGTCACCAAACTGCAAAGAAGTACCTGTCTAACAGCTACTGCACTCAACTATTTCACATTTCCTTACAAAGTCTAAATGAAAACTGTAGATGCCAGTCCTTGGGCCATCTTGTGGATTCAGCCAAATGTACCAAAACCAGACTGACAGATGGCCCTTCCTCTCCCCAAAAAGAAAGGAGAGGAAGAAATTAAACCAGGACAGGCCATTAAATGATTCAATTGCTTCATCTTTAGCTGCCCTCCAACCTGACATTTTGTCTTTTCTTACTGTTACCTGAAGACCTGCCTCAGTAATTGTCAGAGTATTTATGTAGCACTGTTTGCTTACAGCAGTCTTCAGGTCTCTGACCTAAGGGTTACCCGAAGAAAATAGACTATGCAGACTCCCTAAGATAACATTTCTGCTCTTAACCAACTGTTTTAATTGTACTGAGATTTGCTTGGCTTACCTTCAAAGAAATAAAAACATTTCTAGCATAATTCTGTTCTTTCATATTAGAATTCATAGAATCATAGAGATGGAAGGGACCTCAAAGATCATCGAGCTCCAACTCCCCCTGCCACAGGCAGGGACACCTCTCACTAGAGCAGGTTNAAGAAATAAAAACATTTCTAGCATAATTCTGTTCTTTCATATTAGAATCCATAGAATCATAGAGAGGGAAGGGACCTCAAAGATCATCGAGCTCCAACTCCCCCTGCCACAGGCAGGGACACCTCTCACTAGAGCAGGTTGCTCAAAGCCCCATCCAGCCTGGCCTTAAACACTTCTGGGGATGCGGCATCCACATCTTCTCTGGGTAACCTCTTCCAGTGGTTCACCACCCTCACAGTAGAGGATTTCTTCCTAATATCCAATCTAAATCTCCCCTCTTTCAATTTAAAACCATTACCCTTTGCACTGTATCTTGGGTTGAGACGCCCAGGACTAACTTCCCTTCTGATGCTGGGAAAATTGCACATTTGGAGGACTCTAGCATCTGAGTTCATGAAAATATTTACTTTATGGCCATCCAGGCTCTGTGAGATTCAATGTCTCAGTGTTTTCGAGCCTTGAAGGGCAGGAACGGAAGACCTTCTAGTTACAGGGAATGTTACGATTTTTATTCGTATTTTCTAATGCAGAATGGACGCTTGTCAGAATGTGCTTTTGTTTATATATTAGGGAATTTGGAAGAGAAGAAAGCTGAACTAAAGAAACGTATCTCATGCAAGCTTTGTCAAGACACAAAGTGGTAGTGGTCTCCTTACACACAGAGGCTCAGTACACAGGAAGGCAATGTAGATAGCTAATGTAAGTAATAGAAATATCACAAGATAAGCCACAGCAAAATAATTTCTCAAACTAGTTTTGGCTTCCTTTTAGTGCAATTCCTTTTTTTCCCTTCAGTCTTACATTGAAACCTACCTATTTTTGGATGATGATCAACAGTTAACTCCACTTTGTTCTGTAAATCAGAAAAACTGTTTCAGAACTCATTGTCAAACTTGTTGCAAGGTGTTGATGACAGGATGGCCTCTTTTCACAGGGGAGCTTGCCCTGCACTGGACACAGCTGATTCCAGCCAGTTCTGCAGACCCGTCATAGGACAAATCCGAGCCCATCTGCAAAGTCAGTGGTGCCCTCTTAATTCTGATGACACAGGAAGAGAACTGTGTCAAATGCTGGAGCAGAGATTCCCCTGCAACCCAAGGATAGAATATCTGTGGAGCAGGTATTCCCTGCAGCTGGTGGAGAGGACAATGCCAGAACAGGGTGATATTCCCCAAAGGAACTGTGGTTTATCCTGAAGGATTGCAGTTTGTGGAGAGGACCAATCCTGTAGCAAGGGAAAAGTGTGAGGTGGAGTGGCACAGCAGAGCTGTTACATACTAACCACAACTCTCCCATTGCCCGTCCCCCTGCTCTGCTTGGGGTGTGGCCTGAAGGAAGTAGACTTGGGAAAGGAGTGAAGCTGGGCTTGGGAAGAAGGGGATGTGTGGAGAATATGTAATTTGAATTTGTCTTTGTTTCTTACCATCCAACTTTATTTTAATTGGCAATAAATTAATTTTCCCTAAGTGGAGTCTGTTTTTGCCATGATTTCAATTGGTTAATTAGCTCCCTGTCTTTTTCTTGGACCATGAGCTTTTGTATTTTATATTCTCCCCCTGCCCTGTTGAGGAAGAAGAGCGGGAGAGTGGCTGGGTGAATACCTGACAACTGGTCAGGGTCAACCTACCATAAAACTAGAATGTAACTCCTCTTTAACTCTTGTGTTCTTAATGACAGTTTAACAGCACCATGGTGCTACTTGGAATAATACATGGAAACTTCTAAATAAAGACATGAAAGCGTATTTAAATTTGTTAGTCTGTGGTTAAGACTGTACATTGAGATAAAATGATGACATGTCATCAGTGGAAAAATGTTTCTTTCTCTGGTGAATATTTTGGAGATTTTTATGCTAAAATGAGCTAGCAGTAAGATGGTCGCATAAAGAACATCTAAGAAAGGGTACTGTATTTTCTTAAAAAAATGCTCAAATTATAAAAGTATGCACTGAATAACATTTCAGTGGTCCCACTGCTTACAAAGCCCCTTGCTAGAGAATTTTATACAGCCTGGCAACTGCTCAGTTTCAGTAGGTAGTTGTACTGATTATGAATGTAGCCGCCTCTGTTTCAGCATGCACAAAGAGTTGACTGGTATATTTTGTGGCCTGTTGGTTCCTTACAGACAACTAAAAGGAGTGACCCTTACAGTGCTCTGTAATGGAAGATTTTCTCTGATGTGTTGAGAAGAAAAAATGTCTTTAAAATAAAGCTTTATCAGCTGTCATTATTTCTAATGACAGATAACAAAGCATCTGAAAGGTGACACATGTTTAAACTAGGAGTACTGTAGCTAAGACATCCAATACTGCTTTGAAAAACTAAATTACTGCGCTCTCCACAGTTAAGCAAACTTGGAAGACCCCTCAGAGTGAGTAATTTCCTTTAAAAGCAAACAAATTCAAGGAATAAAGTACTTAAGGATCTCATTCAAGCTATAAAGAATTCTAGCAGTTAAAATATGCAATATTAATATTTTGGTTGAAGGGTAAGTTTAATGAATATTTTATTATTCAATCTTATTTTCCTCTTAATTTTTTCTTAATCACAACTAATATTTTAAAATTATCTTTTAGGGGTCAAGCCTTTTATTTTATTCTCTCTCTGGTTGTTCCTTCTTTCTTTATTTATTTACTTGCTTAGTGCTAAGAAAAGCATTTAGAAGTGTGTCTTTCAGTGTTTTCTTTTTTTCCTCTGTACTCCTGACCTTCCCTTCTTTCATCATGCAGACTTCTCCCTTGACAAACATCACTCTGAGACTGGCTGGTACACATAAAAACAAACCTAAAATATCACAACACAAAGCAAAGAAACAGTATTTTTCTTATTTTTAAGGTTAACTGTGTTTTCACATTAGAGAAAAAAAAAAATTGATTCCTTGCTATTTGATTTGGTATTTGCTCTCCTGAGTGGCTGCCTCTGGAAGACTTTTATGAAAAGTTCAGCCAGGAGTGGTTTAAAGAATTCAGCCAATGAGGCTTCAGGGCATGGGTAAAATTCTGATCCTGCTTTATATTGACCCCTCTTCCTTGCATGCATCTTGTGTCCTGATGTTTTTGAACAGTGGTCTGAAATTAGCATAGGGCATTGTTTTTATTGCTTACATGAAAATGTGTGTAACCTGGATTACAGAATGAAAGGTAAAAATTTTTTTTGGCAAACAAATTCATAAAATTACAACCCAAATCTACTCAGTGGGAACATCTTCATTTTAGTAGCTGTTATCTCCCAAAGTGCTACCCTTTTGGGGCATCATCAAGTTTTTCTGAAATCATTCATGACTAACGTATGCAGTTCTTTCAGAGAGTAAATGTGTTTTGTCCTGATGCCAAAAGTGCAAAATCATAAGGAAAAGGTTGACTTTGACTGTAATACTGACTTCTGTAGGCAATCAAAGCCTGTGTCTTGTACTCTCAGTAACATTCTTTACCCTTCCCTTTTTGTATAAACTTACAGCTATTTCAAGCAAGATGGAGAAGAAGGATGTAGATTTTAACACAAGAGATGAATCACACAACAGTTACACAACAATTAAGACTGGTATAAAAGGTTTGAGAGAAACTGGAGATTGGCATTTAAACATTGGACAAAGAGTCTCAGGAGGATAGGACTGGCTTCAGTATGAACTGAGGAAAGACCAGAGAAGAGAAGTAGCTGACTGTTAGAAGTCTCATTCTCTGTAGTGCTGCAAGGTGCTTGCACAACTGTATGAGTGTTTCCTACCTGTTTCTCTTACAACATAGATCAGGTGTGTCTCTTTTCAAAGCAAAGCGTGGATTTTATATTTCCTAATATTCAGGAATATTCAGACAACATCCACAGTTCTGAAAGATGTGTAAATTGCAAGTAAACCTAACTATGTCAAACTATCATACAAGCTTTCCCTTGAAAAAACTATGAGATTAATGTCACATGAGAAATATATATAGAATCATAGAATCATGGAATGGTTGGAGTTGGAAGGGACCTCAAAGATCACGGAGTTCCAATCCCCCTGCCATGGGCAGTGACACCTCCCACTAGAGCAGGTTGCTCAAAGCCCCATCAAGCCTGGCCTTGAACTTCTCCAGGGATGGGGCATCCACACCTTCTCTGGGCAACCTGTTCCAGCATCTCACCACCCTCACAGGAAATAATTTCTTCCTAATATCCAATCTCAATCTCCCCTCTTTCAATTTAAAACCATTACCCCTTGTCCTATCACTACACTTCTTGACAAAGAGTCCCTCTCCTGCTCTCCTATAGGCTCCCTTGAGATACTGGAAGGCTNGCCCAGGATACAGTTGGCTTTCTGGGTTGCCAGTGCGTAATGACAGCTTCTCATCCTTGAGCATCCTTGAGCATCCTTCTCCTCAGGGCTGCTCGCCAGCCATTCTCTGCCCAACCTGTATTTGTGCCTGGGATTGCCACGTCCCAGGTGCAGGACTGCACTTGGCTTGGTTGAACTTCATGCAATTTGCACTAGCCCATCTCTCAAGCCTGTCCAGGTCCCTCTGGATGGCATCCCTTCCCTCCAGCATGTCGACTGTGCCACCAAGCTTGGTGTCATTGGCAAACTTGCTGAGGGTGCATTCTGTCCCACTGCCCATGTCTCCAACAAAGATGTTAAATATATTGGTCCCAGAATTATTATATTGCACTATAATTTTTCACTGAANATTAAGCAGTAAGAGATTTTTCTTCTCATTTTTTTTTTTTTTTTTTTTTTTTTGATTCAGGCACCTAGTATCAGGTATTTAGGCACTGCAACAATGGAACTGATGTAGGGCTGGAGCAGATTTTTCAGTCTTGAAGAGGGAACATTTCTGTTCCTATATAATATGGCTGTCTTGGTAAATCAAAATAATAATAACTATCATATGGAGGAAACAGTCCCTTGGGTGACTTTTGCCAGTTTTGCTCTCTGTCTTCCCCTTCTGCAACTTTCTTTGTTTTCCCTGAAGGAATGTTCATTTCATCTTCACTGACATTTTAAAGTCAGGTGGTGACTTTTAGTTTTCTACCCAGCCTACGCGTTTCTTCAGTGTCCTCAAGAGTGCTCTTGACTTCCTCGTCAAACTGTAGATGCCTCAGTCTCACCTGGAGGTCACAGCCATGATAGAGTTACTGCAGAAATAAACATTAGTAAGTTTGAAATATATTTTATCTCGCAAACTACTAAAGAGTTGAAAACAACACTGGCAGTCTATTTGACTGTAAAGGGGATGGGGAAAAGGAGTTCAAGCTTCTAGTGCAAGTGACTTTTGTTCCTTCTGTTCTCTCTATCATATTAAGAGAAAGATAGATGTTATCTTTACTCTTTAAGAAGCTCATGTCTTCACAGTGAGTGGGTGGGAAACACTGTCATAATTTACTTGCAACATTAGCTTTGCAATGACAATTTTAAGTTTTGGAAATTTAGATCTTCCTCTGATAATTTCTAACTGCAATTTAGAATTCATGTAGTCCTTCCGATGTCTTCTGTTATTATGTGTTTAGCTTTTAGAATATGAACTAGCTGCAAACAGTCCTCAGCAGCTCCTGGTCTTAAAATAAATACGCTCTTCGTGATGATCGATAAAATGGAAAGTTGGATATAATTACAAGGGTCTGCCTTGTTAGTAATCTACTGTGTTGGCATAATGCACATTTTTCCATATGGTAAGGCAAGACTCTTCCAATCATTATATGCTCTCATTCAAATTCTGCCTGCTGCAGGAAATTAGCACCGTTCACACTTGTTTAGGCTTAATAAAAATCATTTTTGCTAAAGCACAGGGATAAGGTCACCATCTGCCACATGAAAATGCCAATTTCAAATGAGCAGCAGTCAAAAGAGAGTGTCTTTCATTTTTAGACACTTTCAGAAGGACCTTAATAGGAGAAATCTTAATTGATTCTGACACCGATCAGACCCCAGGATAATGTTAAGACATCAGATTTTCAGATCACCTGCTCTAATTGTGGATGTGTACTTTTTTCTTACAGTGTCATGAGTGTTTAATGGAGTACATTTCTATTCTCAGCATTGTTCACATTTGGGAATATCTGACTATATATAGTATGCATTTGGAAACCCTTCCCTAAGCGTGAAGGCAATAGATCAAATTCATACCCAAGTTCAGTGATTCAGCACTCACACCAGCTTTGATTTTTATCAGTTATTTTGAACTATCTGATCCATACAAGTATGTGCTGAAATGTTTTCATTAAAAGTCTTTTAAAATTTTTCAGTCTCTATCAAAATCTCTTAATAATAGCAAAAAAAAATAATATTGTAAATATGTGTATATCTCATGACATTTTCTAGTGGGAGGTGTCCCTGCCCATGGCAGGGAGGCTGGAACTCAATGATCTTTAAGGTCCCTTCCAACTCTAACCATTCTATGGTTCTATGATTTTTCTCCCAAAACAGATTAAAAAGAAACCTACACCTTCCATGAGTTACAAAGAATATTTACACTTATTTATTCAAAGTGCATGTGCTAAATAAAGCACATAATTAATGACTGCAGAATGAATGATTCAGTATGGCCTTTTCAGGACCAGAGTGCTTGTACTCTAATGAAGGAGAATAAAAATTGCAACTCATCTGAGAAGTTGAAGAGCTCTCTTACTCACTTAACTTTGGAAACATCTGTTTTTCAAAATTATACTCAAAGTTCTGTAGTCTTTCAAAACATGAAAACAAAATTTATATTTGATTATTTTTTAATTCTCCTTAGTTTACAGGTTGTCTGGTCATGATAAGATTGTTTGAATTGTGGTATATTCAATATTGAATTGAATAAGTATATTCAATCACTAGTTCTTTAGTAATTTGTTGTGTGTTGATTTTTAAAAAAATCATATAGTTATCTTCTTATGCTTGGGAAAATCAAGTAATCCCGGAATTTTGATAACAAACCCCATAATCATTGACTGGTTTCTACTTTCCCAAACCACAGAAATTCCAAAGCTATAGACTGAGGACAGAGTCAGGCTGATGACTAGTGGTCTGAGGACAGCAGAAGGGATAAAAGATACCTATGGTAATAAGAGAAACATTATTGGACAGGTTAAAGTTGAGGCCTCTTGTTTCCACCCCCCTGTCACAAAATTCAAGAATTGTATTTGGTGATACCATGTATCCTGACATGAACTCAAACATACCGGGTGATTTTCTATTTGGCCACTGGGAATTGACACCACTTCTTAAATTGCTTCCCTCAGTCTCTGTTGGTTTTGGCTCTATGCAGAATTTCAATGCTGACCTCTAAACAGTTCCAAAAAATTATACGGATAGTTTTATGAGCTGGATGTTTGCTTTGCTCTCACAGCAGTTTTTGGATCGGGTGATTGTAAACATAAGTTGCCCTTTATCTCAAATGTGAGTAGCTAATTTCTTTATTGATGGCCCTAATGTTGCAGCTGCTGAAAAGCCAACTGCATTTGCTTCAGCTCCATATTAGGCAAAATATTCCAGATGACCTCATGGTTTCCTTCTAGGTATTTGGGTTTTTTTGTTGTTAAACAGAAAGTTTACTGCTTTAGAATCTATCCTGATGAATGAAAACAAATTAATGAAAATGTAGCTGCTTTATACCTGCCCAGATTAAAATTATGATCAGTTCCCAAGCAAGTGTGCTTCAGTCGCTCTATTTAGTCAGTTCATTATTAACTGCATAGTCTCTTTTGTCAGCTGTGATCTAGACTCTTAATGTTTTTTAACCTTGTAACATTTTTTTCCTTGTCTTTTCCTATTCTGAGATGCTTTTATAGGTGTTGAGGTTCCATTTTCATACTGTTCACTTCCTTCTTGAATTATATGGGAATATAAATCCCAGCAGAGACAATAAGGGAAAAGTAAGCATTCATTTTCTTCTGATGTATTTTTAAAGCCATTCCCAGATTTCTTCATTTTTAGGAGAGGAGTTTTAACTTTGTGGCATGATGGTAACATTACTTTGTGGTAACAAAGAGGGGTGTGGATGCATACTATTCTTTCCTGACCTCTGACTCTGCACACCTTATCTAGTGTATAGCAGGGTCAGATATGAAGTTAGTCATGTACACATAGTCTGTTCCTGTGTCAATGTCATATACCTGGTGACAGGTTGTGTGCAAAAAGATGGAATTTTAGATATCTTCTAAAATAAGGCTTCTTTTACACCAATATGGGTATATGCAGCACAATAATATGTAGGTAAACTGAACTGTGTCAGATACATCATGTATAGAGTACTCCTGGCCCTTGCTCTTACAACAGAAAAGAAAGATATGGCATTAAGCTACCATAGAAAGTTACTTCTGCATGAGCGGCACCTAACCAAAAGCAATTATATTGTGCTTTAATGTAATGAAATAGTGAAAAAAGCTAGCCTAGAAGACTTGGCAATTAAAAATTAAGGATATGCATGTTTATTTTGGTAACATTTCTCTCATATCTTATTTGGAACAATTTTGTGACACTTCAGAAGCTATTAGACTGACATTTCAGTAATCCATAAAAACTAGATTCAGTGTTCTGCAGTAGCAGCAACAGCTAATGGGGGTCTACAGTTTTATGAGTATCTATCTAGATGTCAGTCTAGCAAAGCTTGTCAGCAGAACGGGCTAATAGTGAAGTCCAGCATCGTGCTCTAAGAAAGCATGGTAAATCAAACCTTCTACCTGGCTTGTGTGTGTGCTATAGTCAGCAACTACCACTAGCCTGGGGGCACGCAATGCTACTGCTCACAGGAGCAACAAACCACCCTCCTACAATGCAATAAAAGCCTTCCTCAATTTAGCATAATTCCAGTAGCAGACTGGAGACTCAATTTAGTCTCTGCTCCTATTCACATTTCTTCCAACTGTGCCAAGGGTGGCCATAGCCATATCTGAATGACAGTGTTATGTACTAGGAGATGAACTAGTATATTGTTTCATTTTGTTCAGCTGTGGCTGAAGTCATTCCAGTTTATTTCTAGTTCACATTCAATGACATTTCAAAATAGCAACTTCTTCTCCCATAAATAAATAAATAAATAAATAGAAATTACAGCTTGAACCAATTTCCGTTTTGGGGAAGAAATGGGCATGCTTCAGCTGCCCCCCATTTAAGGGGGAGCTAGAATGCATTTTTCACTCCAGAGTATAGGCAAAGCTGCTAAGGGTAAGCTCTTTTCAGCCCATCTTCCCTGACCCCACATGCATATCCACTGAAATAAGCTAGAGCAGAGTTTCATCCTAAAAAAGGAGACATTAACATTTGTACAGCACTGCTTGTGCTTCTGCTATTAAAAAAAAAAGACTCTAAAAATGGTATGATTCTATATTTAGTGCCTTTCACTTCTATAACAAATACATTTATTTTATAAATAAATATATTAACTGCTAACCCTGCCCATCCAATTTAAGGGCTGAGAAGCTGTGTTTCTCCCTTGTGCTGTCATCAGTGAAAAATGTTGTGAATGTCAAATTAGGCTTTCAGTTATATCCTCAGTAGCCTCAGTAACACTTGCAGCTCTACTGCCTGTAATACATTTATGTAAGCGTAGTTGCTGAGTATCATCTTGAATCTTTTCCTTTTTAGGGCTATGTGGGGCTAGCNCTGATGTAGAAAGTAAGAAAGAATCAGTCTCATCCAATTAATTTTTTAAAAGTATAACCATCCTGTAATAAGCAAAATGAGGTAACATTATTGTAGCTCTTCCAATAAAAATAAAAACTGTATCTGATTCTTAAAAGGGATATATTAAAGAACAAGAAACGTAAAGGGGACAGTAATCTATAATTGAGAAAATGTATCCATGTAACTGAAGAACATGCAGTTCTGGTGATCATACACTCTTCTGATTACAGCTCAGCTTTGGCCTACAGTTTTCCGTCCAGACAGTCCATTCAATGACTTTACAATGTCCTTTCTTCTCAGTGATTTTCCTTCCAAAGTCCATTTAAGGAATTCTTTTCATAGCCTAGCCCTTCCTTCCCTACACTTCACAGTCATCAAAAGTATTAAGATACAGACTTCCCTGAAGCAAACATCTGTCCTATGGGTTCTTTGTCCTGGTACTTTCTTATCAGCTCTTGGAATGAGTTTAGAACCCTGCGTCCTTCCAGAAAAAGCCAAAGGAATACATTTTACCTCTTGTAATGGGAGTATGTCTTCCATGATACACATTGAAAATTGCTATGGGGTTTTGTTTGCTGGGAAAATATTTGATGATTTATTATCTTAATGTTAGTACACTGATTTGTGGAACTGGTATTTGACTTTGCCTAAATCATGCATGTGTATGAAACTCTGACAGAGATCTAGAAAGCTGTAATAAAGAGATCGAGCTTGAGCCACTTACAGACAATAAGAGATCTGCTTTCTCAGCCACTAGTCTTAAATGGAACATATTTTCTTTCTTATATCTTTGAGCTTCTTAAAATCCTCACTTGACAAGAAGATGTACTACTGTCTGCATGTCTTTGAAATCCACATATTTACCTGTTCCTGTCAAAATCACATGGAACTCAAATGTGCACATATGCAGTTATAGTATGTTTCTCTCTCTACAGTTTTGTGTGAAATAAAATAATAGAAAATGCTAGTATAAATTCAATTGTATATTCTAGGAAAACATTATTAACTCTTGATGGCAATTTAAAATCTCTATAATCTTTCTAAATAGGTCTGAATAACACTAATGAACAGCTCTTCGATACCAGTGTACCTGGAAATAAAATAGCATTCAAACTTGAAAGCTACAAGTTAAAAATCAAGCATGGGTTATGTATTCAGTGCTAACATATGCGTGGATGCTAAAGTTATAAATGTAAATATATTACTCTGAAAGATTTTCTACATTTTTTAAAAAAGTGATCCATGATTCAGAAAGGCACAGAATTCTTCTGAAACTGATTAAAATTGAAGGTTAAGAATGCATCTTTTTCAAATATGGCCCTACTCTCTGTGACCTTAATTTCTGACCTTGATGTAAAGGAGTTAAAAGAAAAATATTAATGATATTAATGATAAACTGTTAAGTGAAGCATTTTTGGAATTTAAAAGATATATGTTTATGAGAAATTTAAATTTACACAACTTAGTGTTAGAACATAGCATATAATTATATATTAAATAAGCTTGTACCATGATGGGGAGCTTAATTTCAGATAGGTCACGGCATTCACCTTTAGATATGGAATATGACTGTACTTTCTAATCTTTCTTCTCTGGCAGCTAAATGAAGATTTAAGGAGTCCTACCTAACACTAAATTCTCTTTATGTTGTTGCTGCTCTGCAAAGGGACCCTAAAACAGATAAAACTGTACTTTTCTCCACTTTAATATTTTCTCGATATTTCCAGAGCGGTTGGATGAAGCTTTAGTGTAAATGAAAAAAAGGTACTAAAAGTGTGAGAATGTGACAGAGTGTGTAGTGAAGCCCAACCACAGCTGTAGCTCATGAAAAAAACCACAGCTTTAACCTAAAAATAAGTCCCTTTCAATTATTCGTGATATGTAGTGCAGGTCCATCTCTGTTGTCTTGTTGGTTTCACACCAGGGAAATCACTAGTGGTGGCTTTTAGCCTGTGTTTCAGTAGGGCAGTTTTATATCTTTGCTAGCTGCGAACTTCCTCTCATTTCTTTCAGATTTACTGCAGCGCCTGAAATATGGAAGAGGAATAGCTGCAATCTCCTTTTAGCAATATACATTTAGTACTAAAATATCATACTGTTCATGACAGATAAATTATTTGGTGCACTGTTTAATAGTGAGAGCTCTATATATTTTTTGTATTTTAATTAAATGTAACCTACATTCAGAAGTGGTCTCCAAGGCCTGAGACCAATCTTCTGGGTTTCCGTTACTTTAGTACCTGATAGTCAATTAATTGTACATTTCAGAACATAGGTCTATAAGGGCACTTTTAAGCAAGAAGGTTAAAGAATTTATTTCAAAGTGCCAGTCTATGCAATCCTCTTGATCCTTGGTTTGCACAGAAGACTTGGTATGCAGGCATTTATTCATATTTATTATAGTCTGTGATATGATAACTCAATTATTGTTTTTTTTCCCCACTTTTGTTAGCTTATAGAGAAAAAAGCTTATTTGGCAATGTTAACATATTACTCTAACAGATGTAACAGAAAAAGAACAAAAGAATTGAGTGTTTTTGTTATTCTAAGGGATTGTGGTGTTAACTCTAGGTACTAAAATAGACTTTCCTGAGACTTGACCAAAGCAAAAGGAAGAGGATTCTGGGAACTGAGAAATCTTGTTCTGAATTTTAAAATACTTTCTATTATTTACTTCTGCCTAAAATGCAAATAAAGACAGCCTTTGAGGAATAATGGTAATATAATGGGATTCTTTTAATTCTCAAAGGATTAGAGATGGATTCAGGTTATTCACTTTTAGGATAAATCTAGAAACTGATGTCAGAAGTTAAGTCATTCATTAATTAATGTTTTCATCTCTGTGGAATGAAAAAAGTTTGTGCATGTATCTATGGATTGTACTCAGAACAACATAATTGCACCTCCTCTCAGTACATGGTTTGTAACTGAGAAAGTCTGTGTAACAGCTTTTTTTTTTT
>VZRU01010127.1:98571-162478 GCA_013398155.1 Pedionomus torquatus | reverse complement strand
TTTTTTTTTTTTAATTAGAAAGGTGCACTTTACTAAAGTCTTCCAAGAGCTGTAAATCAACTGTGTCAAGACATTTCAAATTCAAAGTGGTCACCTTTCTCTTACTCTTCTGATTGCTGATAACCATAATGACATACACATGATATCAACTGACACAGAATCATTAAAATCAGGTAAATCCAGTCCATCTGCTAAGATTTGGATCAATCATTCTTATATAGCCCAGTCTGTGAGCTTCTTTCTGTTTGTTATATAAGACAAAGGGATGTGCTTTCTCTCTTGTTCTGTCAGTTTTATTTTTGCCTGTAATGTCTTTAATGTCAGAGCTACATCTCCCTGTGGAATTCAACAAAGGTGTTTTTTTGGTTTTTTTTTTTTTTTTTTTTCCCTTGGAGATCATGGTTAGGTTTTGCTGAAGTTTCAACCTGGAATTTTTTGATGAAAATGTGAGTCTGTGATAATTGGCATAATTGGCATAAAAAATGTTTGCTGAGTAGGGAATTGAATGGTCAGTCAAAGGAAAAAAAGGAATATGTTATAAATCTAGCTGTCTCTCTTTTTAGAAAGACTGATATGGCTATGTTGAATGGTAAATTAATCAGTAGACTATACTTACTGATTTTGGAATCAGTGAAGGATTTTGAAACAAAAGTAACCTTAATTTCATACTGATAAATGCGATACTGTCCTCCTAACACAGGAGTTTATTTCATAGCTAACAATGAAGAAATGAGGTTCTTAATATTACTGATTTGTGCTTGTAAATGTTTATAAATATATACATTTATACAACATGTAAATGTTTATAAATATGTAAATATGTAGAGCATTGACCATAAAGTCACTTATCCATATTCAATTATATAGTTACTAATGTAACTCCCGTTTGTCCTTGTTTGGCTTGGTAAATGTAGGAAGAATGCAAAACCAGTGTTGTAGTAAAACTGCAAAAGAGCTGAGAAGTGTATTTAATGACCAGAGAAGATAAACTGCAGCTATTTAAGAGACTTGTAACTCAAACAATCAATCTGGCCTGTAGCCTTCATTAGAGATGAACAGGCATGAGGAAAGGTTTTTGAAAAACTGAAAAATGTAGGGGAAAAAACCCAACCTCAAGTACTCTCCTATAAGAGCCTCTATGCCTTGTACCCAGTGACTGTTTTATAGAAGTCATACTGCTGCCATGGTTCCTGTTGCTGCTGTCATCCCTATCTGAGTTACATCTCAAAAGATTATCCTTCGCTTCTGTATTTCCCACTATGTCATGCAACTATACAGATACAAGGAAACTACTTGGTGTTGTGGCTGCTTTGTCACACGCTTTTGAGGTAGGATCAGTTTGGTATGGTGGGCAAATGATGTTCTGATTTAAGGGAAGGCAATCGCTTAATACTTACTTGCCACAACTATGTCATATGGAACTATCCTTTCTGGTAGCTAAGTAGCCTGGTGCAACTGATGAGTTCCTGCCTGCTCTTCCCAGCTTTGCGAACCTGTCTTCTCCCTTGTGCTACTCCTGTCCCATGTCTGCCAATGCAGCATGCCAAGTCAGCAGGTTTAAGGTTTTTTTATCTGATTTGTTTTCTGCTAATTAGTGAATTAAATGACCTCACTGAAGTATCAAACGACTGCCAGAAACAATT
Organism: Pedionomus torquatus; assembly: GCA_013398155.1. NCBI lineage: Eukaryota > Metazoa > Chordata > Aves > Charadriiformes > Pedionomidae > Pedionomus > Pedionomus torquatus. The sequence continues at coordinate 160,835 of VZRU01010127.1, read as the reverse complement.
CATTGGAAGCAGTGGAAGTCTGGCTGAAAAGACTTGGTTAGATGTATAGGGAGAAACAAGACCATCTGCCCTTGGCAACAGCCGATTATTAACTCAACTGACTTTGCCCATTTGTGCCCTCTGTCTCCCAAGTAATTTATAGCTCACTTAGGTGCTAAAGGATTCAGATAGCAGTCCAGTGGCTAAATGACTGTAGTGGTGTTCCGGTATCTAAATAAGACTCATGACTGAGAGGTTCTGACTTACTAAGAAAAAGAATTAGTTCAGTTTTCCTTCTGTTTATCATTGCCGGAGATTTGGGTGGCTTTTTTTTGTGAGCTTCTGTCACTAAGAGATGCTGCTTGATATGTTGTTCTCTTACCATACGTAACACTGGCAATCTATGCTATAATTTAGAATATAATCTGGATTACATTGCCAGTGTTCAGAGAGAATCATAAGAAGAGAGAAAGACTTCAGGTTGCAATTACATAAGAAAAAGATCCTACCATGGGTACAAACTTTTCCATGGAATCATATTGCTTAACTTAGATGAGGAATGTATTTCTTTTGTAGAGTGATCTCAATGTGTTCACTATCTATGACTCTTTGATGTTACACACTTTTTTACTTTGTTGGATTACTGTTATTACTGTAAAAACACCTTATGCTACATGGACAGCACCTAATCTTCAGATGCTGAAATTGTTTCTGTGCTGAATTTTGAAACACATGCATGTTTATCATACACCAGAGTCTTATTGGTGCACTGACAAAGATTCAAAGCAAAAAAATATGGCTTCAAAAATTACAAAGTCATTGTGGTAAAGAATAGCCAGTGTATAATCTATTTGGAGGAAAGCTTCAGTAACAACTAGGATTGCCTGGAATAATAAAAAACAGATGTGGAAAAATGAATGGTGTCATGGGACACAAAACATTAGGAGCTATAGGGAAAATACTGTCATCCAGAACTTTTCAGAGTTGTCTAAAAAAAGCCAAATGCATTCATACTTGGAGGACTAGTTGCTAACATATTCTGTTGAACACAGTGAAATCCTTTGCAATGAAAAGATTTTGCAAAGTGTGTGGTTCTGTAAGTGAGTGTATTGTAGGCAACAGCCTAATAATAGTATTGGAATCTCTATAATGAGGAAACACTCTTGAATGTTTTGTGGATATAAAGAGGCAGAAGCAGTTTCCTGTACAGATGTGACCTGGTAATTCAGAAGAACATTCTAACTCCACTTAAGCTTACCAGAACACAGCATAAATAATAAAATATATAAGTGGCATTGAGACTCTGATGCTAGAACATGGTGCATAGAATAAGGCTATCCCATATTATTGTTTTTGATAGACCCACAGACTTAGGTAAGGCCTTTCCAGCATTATGTATTATATAAACATTCAATAAGAAGCTATACTTGCTTTGAAGTATATAGGAAAATGAAGCCTGGATAGGAAACAAAGCACAGATGAAACTATGTAATTGAAACAGGTCAGTGGCAGAGAAGGAAATGGAGCCTAGGGTATCTGACATCCAGTTCTTTGCTAATTGGCCAAAATTATTGTTGAGGAGAATAACTGTATTTTTATAATGTAACTCCACCTTGGAAAATTGATTTGGCCAAAATTATTGTTGAGGAGAATAACTGTATTTTTATAATGTAACTCCACCTTGGAAAATTGATTTGGCTAAAATTATTTCTGATAAAATTAGAATAAAAAATGAAAATATGAACACTGCTAGATTAAAAAATGCCAAGTATAGATAAAAGTAGGAATTAAGTAAATGTGACTTTTTTCTAGTTTATTATCCACCAGCATGTTCTCCTTAACTTTACCAGCAGAAACCCTTTATTCAGGAGAATATATGATGTATGAAGCTGGGAGCAGTATGAAAACGTTCAGGAAATATAAAACATGCAGAATTTCCCTATAGATGATACAGCCTCAGAGAATCTCTGTCTAATTAATACTTAGGTTTCTATCAGAAAGGTCTTAAACTTCTGTTGCTTGTTAAGAGGGTCCTTACTACTCTTGGAACATTAAATTCCATACCTCAGTAATTAGGTTTTTAATAAATGTAATTGGAGTAAATGCATGCAGTTGAGAAATAATTTAGATACAGTCTTTAAAATTTAAACTGATTTAATGGAGAATTATCTTTGTTCCTGAAGACTAGACCCCTATGAATTGGATTACTCAGGATAAATTTAGATGAATAACAGTGGGTTTTGTAGGCTTGGAACAGATTTTTTTTTTTTCTTACTGATGTTCGTAATTAAATTTTCTAATGAATATTTTTTGTATTAGTAAACAATTAATTTGCTGATGTTCACATGTAGTGCAAAAGTAGTAACATTCAGAAAAATACTTGAAGTAAAGAAGTCTCTTGTCTTACAGTTGTAAATATTCATAGACATTGTAATACTCTAGTAGAATGAATGGGTGAATAAGAAGAGAACAACCAAAAGGTTATTGATTTACTTTAACAGCTATGTCACAGTATTTTATTGATAAGTATTTTTTTTATTTTTAGGAAGCTGAAAATACAATTTTTGTGTTGGCTATTATGGTATCTATTACAAGATTGAACTGCAAAAATGATAGACTTGTTGAAGGACTTATTGTGAGAACAATCAGAATAGAATGCTGTGTCTGTCATCAGAAGACATCAAGCAATGATTTGTTTTGTATGACAGTTGACTGAATTAAGATTGCTGGATTTAGAGGGGGTTAATTTAGGAAATGCCCCAAACTTCCTGGTTCTTGTTCAAATTCAAGTATTTTGGGAAGTGCTTATAAGTCTACTTGCTTTCTATGGCACTTGTTCTGGATGTGACTCTGAAACCAATTTTATGACTCAGATTAAAAGAGGATTGTGTGCTATCTAGTTGGTATCTGAATTGAGGATTACACTTTACCCTTGTGTGCAGTAGTGAATAATATAGCATTACAGTGTGGGCTTCACAGACTTTGCTTGCTCTTCCCTGTCTCCCTCCAGATACCACTGGTTTTCTCATTTCTGTTTGTAACTGTAACTTTTGAGTAGATTTGACTAATATGAATGAAAGAAAAACAAGATACGGGGATAGTTCTGAGCTGCAAGAAATCTGGTATCTCTGGTTAAGCAGGTGGTTTCAGCAGCCTCTGAAAATACGTCTGTTTGGGTTTGTTACTGCCTGTGGGTATTAGGAGAGCAACCTGTAGCCACATCTGGAAGCTGTTCTTTACCATCAAGAGAATTGGGAACTTGCATCGTTAATGATAAAACCCCATTTTTTCTTTTTAGCCTTATGACTCCTTATTTGGAAGAAAAATTCAGATGTCAAAAGCCTATGATAAAATAATGAGAACAGCAATTACTTGGACTTGGTTATTATTTCAGATGGAAGGTTTAGAAAACAATATTTCAGTCATTTTGACCTACTGTTGTTTCCTCCTTGGTTAGTACTTGGCCTGTGCTTTAGCGTAGGATAAAAAGCAGCACCTTTTAGATGAAGAATAGTCTGATGCCCAGATGTTCTGACTGGTATATCATTAAGGAGGCTAGGACAGTGAAAGGGTTGAGTATGGTAGTATGGATAATCACTAGTTTTAATAACCGCTCTTCTTTTATGATGTTATGCTCTAATGATTATAGTGTTTTTTTACCACTTACCTTTAATATTTTGAACTGATTCTTTCTAAAGTCTATAAAGCATCTACTGAAAAATTTTAAAATACAAGAATCTAATGCGCATTTAAATCTATAGAAGTAACCCAAATATAGTTGTCTAAACAAGACCTGACTGAGAAACAAAGGTAATTAGCTTTGTGTGTTGTTAGGGCTATGCAGCCAAATGCTAACTCTCAGCCTCTTGCTGCCACTACAGTTCTGTTCAGGGAAAGCCCTAGGTTCCTAGGAAAATGCTGTAGAAATTTTCATAGGAAAACACTTGGCTAGACCTGGGAAAAATATTTGCACAGGCAGCAGAACCAGCTGGGTCATGGGTGGATTTTCAGTCCTACCAGTGCAGCCATGATAAGAGGACAAAATTAAATCTTTGTGTGCATCAGTTAAAAATGTAATAACTGACCCATACCACAAACATACCAATACTTCTTATGCCTGCCTATGTGTAGGATTTTCAGGTGACTTGTCCCCAAATTGTTCAAACTGCCTAAGTGTCTGTTTGGGTATGGCTTGGGCTGACAGAATATATGACTAGAAACAACATGCTATGTCATTCTGATAGCTGCAGTTCTATAGTGTTACTTTACTGTCCCTTGCTGTATACCAGGCCTTTTTCTTGTGAAAGGGTTTAGCATCCTTCCTGCTAAAAGACATTATGTAAATATAAGATGATAATATTCATAACTTTAAGCGAAAGGGGTTCCTTTCATTCTGTATCATTAAATCTCTTGTCTTCTCCCCTTCAAGGTCCCTCTGCCTCCACCCCGTGCAACAGCTGTTCTAGCCGGCTTTCAGAAAGTGCCGCAGACAATTGTTATGATGCACCATATGCTCTGGATGTACAATTATTTTTTTGACAGACTTTCATTAGTGAGTGACATGGTCTAAGCACAGGACATAAGCCAGCTCACTTTTAATGTCTGGCAAGGATGTTTCCAATGACCCTGGCCATGTCAGTGATCTTCCCTGCCATGTTTCTACCCTCTGTAAGGTTAGTACACTAAAAGTGTCCTCAGAGGATGTGTAGGAGAGCTAATTAGCCAATTACTATATCAAGTATTCAGCAGATAAACTTGCTTATATAGTGTTTTTGAGGTTAAGTGACATTTTATTCATTAGAACAATCTTTGCATAAGCAATATGTTAGAGAAGCTTGATGGGCTAAATAGATATATCATGTTGGCAGCCACTGTGCAAAACTGAAGTATTTAGATGACAGTGAAAGAAAATGAAATGGGAGGCTTTTACATGTAGGAGACTTATCTTCACAAGGTGGGAGTGTGGGGGGGAGATGCTGCAGCTGCTGTTACGAAGCAACCTCCATTATTATCAGCTTGTCACTGCTTAAATGCAAAGTATGCAAATATCATATGAAACAAAAACATTGCTAAGGACTACTTGCATGACTACAACTGTCAGTTTAAAGAGCACTTTAAAGAACATCTAACATTTTTAGTACAAGCTTCGTTTGACTTACTGTTGAAGATCTTCTCTGTTAGTCTGGTGACATTTGCCAGTCCCTTATGACTTAAAATGGGTTTCATAGTACTCATTTAGCTCACAAAACAACTATGGGAACAACTATGTGTAACCTATTTAGTCACAGTAAGCAAGTAAATCTTATTCTGCTTTATATATTTTTAAGCATGGTACATAATTCAGCAATGCAGTATACTATCAAATTTGTAGTATCATATGCCCTTTCAAATTGCTTTCTTTGTTCTTTTATACAATTGATATTGATTTTTCTTTTTCGTGGGTGGCTTCCCTGGTGACTCTCTTTTCCTTCTTTCTGAAGGAGTTGCATTATAAAAACCTGGGTTTTGTTCTTTTAAATGCATCAAAGACATTCAGCGTGTAAGCTGCATGGAACCAGATCATAGAAATGTGGATGGCCCTTCAGGGATAAGGCTATCTTTTCTGCATCCTTTTCTCTGCCTATGAGATGAAAGTAGTTTGGTTTCCAATTCACATGCTAAATGGGAAGTAAGCACAAATTTGGCTTTTTTTTTTTTTTTGTTGTTGTTGTTGTTCTAAATTGTTTTTATACATGAAAGCATTTCTGGTCTCAGACTGTATTTTATTCTTTGATTTCTAATTCTTCATAGAAAATCACCATTAATTTCAGTACAACTTTCACAATGAGCCAGAGATCTTAGCATTTAATATACTCCTTTTTAATTTTGCCCAAACTATATGGGATGACAAAAATGACTACCACAGAGTTTGCCTCAATTTTCAGTTGTTGCTGGTTGTGACTTTCCTGAACTATGTTTACTCAATGTATGTGTATGTTAAAAGGAATAAAATGAATGAATAGGTACAATAAATGTGTTTCTAAGGCCAGTTGTTATTTATCAGGTATTCAGAAACACAGGATGAGATTTATTTTACTTGGCTCTCACCATTGTAAAGCTTGACATCAACTCTAAACCAATTTCTAGGCTTCTTCAGAAGCCATTAGAGAGATGCTCATCTTGAGACTCCTCTCTACATCAGGAGAGGGGGCAAGCAGTTTTCTGACTCTGAGAAAAAAATGTGAATGTCTAGAGATTTGATGTCAAACTTCTAGTGGCTAAAGTAGGATGAGATGAATCCTGTTCATAAAGGTGTTAGGTCAGCTTTGAAAATACTCTGCATTCTGTGCATGTGTTGATTTTTCATGAACATGAATGAGAGATGAAGTACTAGTATTGCTAAACAGTATGTTCAGTTTTATTTAAGATAATTTGAAGTACATAAAACAAATCTCAAATGTGCAAAATATCTTAAAAGGATATAGAAAGGAATACTGAAATAGTGGTTTTGGTTTTTTTTTTTCATAGGGAGTATAAAATTAATGTTTATTGTTGGCTTTGGAGGTGGTGGTTTTTTTCAGTAAACCTAATTTGCCATTTCATAAGCAGGAAATACAAGCATTGAAGGGAACAGGTGGTTATATTTTCTAACCTACAAATATCTGAAAATTGCAACTCTGTTTACATCTCTTTACTAGTGCAGCAAATAGGCTGACATGAATATGTTATGTCTTTAAAAACTGTCATATGATTTAATTTTCTTCCATAGAGAGATTTATTTTATCTGAAAAGCAATTATCAAATTAGTGAAGAGTTTCAAAGGTCATTTAAAAAAAGGCAACTAGAAAAACAAACAAAACACCACCACCCCACAAAAAAGCCAAACCATCCCACGACTTTTATTTTCAGTCTACTTGTAGAATGACTGCATGACATTACCAGGAGTGTGTGCTTGTACCTTTCAGCAGTAGGAAACATCCATTCAGAATGGTTTAATCAAACGATGGAATTTCAGTTAGTGCTAATATTTTGTTAAGGTAGACTGTCTCACGTACGCTGAAGATCATAGCTGAATTCTCCGTTATAGCATGCTGAATTTTGCTTTTGAATGGGTTGGGGTTTGTTAGTGTGTAATGAGAATTCGTTAAGAGAAGATGGAACAAGGAACTGCTATAGCAAACCAGGGAAAAAAAGACAGGCCTTATACTGATTATCCTTTTTAACAAAACCTTATTACTAGAATCTTTTTCTGATACTGAAAGTAGGTTAAAACTAGGAAACTCTAACAATCCTTACTTACTGGGTATGCTGTTATACACCTGAGCCAGCTTTGAATCAAAGCCTCACTGCTCAGGGGAAAGTTTCAATTAGTGGGCATGAATAGAACCGAACAACATGAGAGAAGGGCAGTCATCCAGCCCAGCTTCCTGCAAGGTTGGAATTATTCTCTCTGCACACTTCATAAAATGTGTGAAGCCTAGTTTTGTGTATTTCATGTTTCCTAAACTCTACCCTCTTTCATATGAGGTTGAGCAGGCAAGCTTCAATTACTAATGTTAATGTCTAGATTAGACATTTTTTTGCACAGATGTGATTCTAATCTTCCCTACTCTGTCTCCTTACTTTTTTCTGCTGGGTTTTTTTTTTTGGGTATTTCTTTTCATGTTTCTTATCCTTGTAGGATTATTTTACACCATTATTTGGGATCTTATTTTGGCATCATTATTGATTCTGTGATTCTATGCTGCTATAGTATTGGAAGGAGGGTGGAATCTACCATTAGGCATCAACAACTTTTGCTAACATACTTGCTTTTTCGTGACACAAAATAGCGATCCACAATACAAATCACTGTGACACTTCAGAAACTTCTAGTCACTAAACTGAAATTTATTATTAACTTTTTGACTTTGCACGTACAAGTTGGTAGCCAAATAATTTCAAGAATAGTTTTCAAGGAAGATTTTTGGGATTAAAAAATACTAACAAAATTAGATGATATTCCGAGTATTCCTTTTGCCTCCTCATTTTGGAAGCTGAGCAGCAATAAGTCAACAGGGAAGTACTGACTTCTTCTTCTTACAGTATTATTCTGGTAATATTGAATGATCAAATTGCAAATTGATGTCACCAAGGTGTAAAATTTTAATATGATACAAATATGCATTTTAATTACCTTCACAAATATTGATAACACTTTCTTTCCGTGATCTGAAACTCATTTTGCTTACTGGGAATCTTGTCCATTGGATACTATTCTAGACATAGTGCCAACAATCTGAGATAATATATAATTTACCATGTATTTTGGTTATTTTTTTTAACTTTCCATTGAACAACTAGTTAAATTTCAACTGATAATCTCCAATGAGGCACTTATATGTCTGCATTCCCTTTAATGCTTTATTATCTTCTACTTAGATTACAAATAAGTATTATTCCTTAAAAAAAAAAAAAAGGCACTTTCTGTAGCTAGGAAAAAAGTTAACAAAGTGGAGATGAGGAGTAAGAAAAGGTAGTCATAAATCTGACAAGGATATTTTTCCTTTATTTCAAATTATTTTTGTGCCAGGTGTAAATCCTAAATTACAATAGCTTAGAAATATAGGGCAGGAAAAAAATATTGCAGTCTAGACATCTGCTTTTAGTGTTGCCACACTCTGTGATGGGTAACCTGAATCCCCCTGAAGAGATGGATATCAGTGAAAGGGAGTAGGCAGGAGAGTAGGAAAAAAAATTGTCTGTTTTTTTCACTGTAGGAATTACAGTAAGTGTATTGAAGTCAAAAAGTGTCTCCTGATGCACTGTAGTTTCAGGTAGAGGAATGTGAGATAGCTGGTGAATGAGAACCATCCACTTCTGATTGAATCATATTAATCATAACTTTTTTGGACAGGCACATTAAACATGCATATCTAACAGGTTTGTGGAGAAAAAGCAGCAGGTTTTTGGTAGCTTATAGTGGAGAATGTGTTAGCTTCTATTTTTTGTACTTGTGGTTCAAAAAAGCCCTCATTGCTGAGCTAAATGCATGTCATCAGATAACGTTATGAGGTTTTTCTGATGTTCTTCTGTATCAGAAATCTTTCTGTTGTTCTTCAATGCACATTAGCTGGAGACAAAAGCATCTTGGCTACAGTTAAACTACACTCAGAAATGAAAACTATTTCTGTAGGTAGTGGCTTGTAAAATCATGCCTTAAGTTTCTCCTTAATTTAACAATGATGTAGCAGAAACACAGATATATGTTCTTTCAAATAACTTAATATCTTTTATTTCCTGGGAAGTTCTTCACTTTCCAGGCAGAATACTGAGTAGCCCTGTCTTTGGAGTTTCAAATCTTTTGTAAGATTGGAACAACATCTAATCTCACTGTTCTTGTCCCATCTAACCAGCTAGGAAAGGTTATTCCTTATCTACTCAAGGGAAGACTTTTTCCCTTGGTGATTGTCTGATGAGCACAAGGTGCTTTTGGATGGCTCATGACCTAGGAAGTAAGTGACTAAGAAACAAATTGGTCTCAAGAAGTCTATTTGTTAGATTGAATGACTTACCAACAGGCTAGGATAAGCTCTACCATTATTTGGAAATGCATACAAAATAAAAATGTTAAATATAATAACATCTTTATGGAATAAGTTAATGGTTGCCTTTCACAAAGTTACCCAGAAGTCAAATATTTAGCATATCAACTAAATATTAATTTGAAGTAATGAATTAGTGAGGTGCTGTTCTGAGACCACTAAGTTCCTTATGTACTTCATTCCATACCTTTTTTTTTTCTGAAAACCCATGGTAGAGAATTGCTTTGTTGAAATTACCTCTTCACTGGATGTCGTTGCTGCACATAAATACATACGAAAAGCTATCTGCCACCATTCAACATTCATCCAGGCATTCAAGACAAAATGGAAACCCGGTTTTTAGCTCTGTCAGTGGAAGAATTACAAGCATTTTGCTCACCACTTATTTCAGAACAAAGCTATTTAACCTGACACTTATTCACAGGAAGCTATACGCAGTCATAGCTGATGTATGTACCATGCTATTACCTACTATTAAAAATCATATTGCTGGGCTGTAACAATGGCCTTTGCAGTCATATATCCACTTATAATTGCGTTATAAATTTTGATTTCCTGTTGAACAGAGGCAGTTATTTTGTAACAAGAACTAAAAGGTATCCTTTCTTTTAGGTTTTAGTAGTCTCTGCAATGCTAACAAACAAAAGTTGGTATGAAAAGTTTTACATCTGGATTTGTAATAAATCAAAAAGAAATAACAGGGTCTTAAAACTGTCTTCAGATGAATATCTTTTCTTTACTCACAGTATTGTGTTTATTTACCCTTGACTATTGCTTTTTTCCTTTAAGTCCAATATAATGGATGACAGGCTGAGTGATCTCAATCATAGCAGGATGTGTATACAATTTAGTATAATGATCACGTTAATTCTCTTACCCTATCAACATCCATGCAAGAAAATTTTCTGAAAGGTAATATCAGGTAAACATTGAAATGAGAAAGTGCAAGGAAATTCAAGCTTTAAAACTCAAAGCTAAAGAAGAAGAAAATTTACCAACAAGTCCTTAAATAGCTAGTTCATATTCCAGCAGTACTGATTTAAGGCACACAGTTTGTTTTGACAGGATTTTAGTTGCAGATTGTCACTTTAGTATGAGCTATTTCCATCCATATTATAGTCTTTTGTTTAATATTCTCATAAAAACTTACAGTTGAAAAACTGGCTTGAAAGACACTTCAGGGTATAGTACTGAGAAGACTACTTCTACTTAAACCCAGTCTTTGCTACAATAGATCATAATGTTTCTCTCTACTACTCTTCATAGCCATGAATCTCTTCATAAAGTTATGAAGCATAAGAGAGTAACTTTTACAAAATATTTATTTTAAGTAGATAATTTAATAGATATTTAAGAAGATACCTATCAACTTGTGGTTTCATTTCTGTATCGTTTTAAAAAGAACTCATGAGCCCTTAAATGATATAGTCAGTTCATAAGTGAGAAATGTGTTGTTCAGAATCCACACTATTGTAGTAAAAGTTACATTTACTTCATATTTTAAACATAAAACTGACCTTTCTATGGCTTTTTTTTTCTTGCAAATTTAAAATTTGCATACAATATTCAATGACTACTCTCTAAGCAAACTGCCTTTTGTGTCAATGTGTGTATATGTGCATTTTCAGCTCCAGGCCATTTATAAAGCATCTCATTAGTCAGAGGGGAAGTATAATTTAATATTAAACACTGTTCTTTAAATATAACATGAAAAAAAATAGTTATGCTGCTTTTTACCAAAATCAGGAAGCAGATTTCAGTCTTCTTGAAAGTAACCTTGGGATGCTTCCATACTGTAAGATACCATAAAGATGGTATGGAACAAGCACAGAAGATGCTAATTTTTGTCGTACCCCCTCATCCAGAAAGCCCTGGCACATTGCTTACACCTTTGGAAAAGCTGAGGGTCTGTATTCCAAAACAGTTGTGCCAAACTCATTGAGATTGGTTTTGGCCTGAATTAAGTCTAGAACACCTTCATTCTCTGATCTTTTCCTTCTAGTATGTGTTAATAAAGTTATTATTTCTAGATTTTAGACTGTATTATAAAGTCTGTCTTGGATCTCTTGCTTATCACCACCAAAACACATGCTATTCAGAACAGCCTTAAATCCCAAGCACATGCTGAAATCTGAATTTGCTGTTTTCTGGTCGCTTGTGCACAAATACACTTTTTTTTTTTTTTAATAGGAGTCTGAGAATTTTTGAAATTAGTCTAGTTACAGAGTTGTTGGATCGCATGTTGGATTTTTGTTGGGGTAGGACTTGCATATGCACTGCTTTAGAAAAATGTTAGCTCTGGGTGTCCAGCCACTGTTAATGTAACACAAATGGTTCTTTTGTTCTACTGCATCGAGATCTATGTAGTTAATATTTTCTGATTTTTTTACTTCTACGGTAAACTATGGCCTTGATAATGTATTTTATTCTAGATTTAGGTATTGGCATTTATAGTTCAGGTACTTCAATCTGGTTTAAGTTAACCTTTTTTCTTAAACATACTGAAAACAATATGCTTATATTAGAGTTCTGGAATACTAATCTGCAACCTTAATATTGAATGATAGTGTAGGTCAAAGTGTGCCTTCTTTTCAAGACAAACTGTTGACAAATAAAGTTTAAAAATGTTACTGCAAATGCTTCTTTAGTTGTATTTGATGAGACCTCACCGTTACCATACTGCAATGTTTAATCACGCTCCTGTGTATTATAAAGGTACTGAAGTATCTTCATTAGAGATGGAAATTGGCTTGGATCTCTTGCTTTTATGCTCAATACATCTGTCTACTTTTTCCATATTATTTGGAGGTTTTATTAAATATAATTCTCTACCTTCACATTCTTTTTTTTTTTTTTTTTTAAAGCTTAAAATGAAGCAATAAGGAGAAACAGGGGAAAAAGCAAAAGCCTGTGTTTGATTCACTTGACCATTACACTGACAAGGAAAAAGTGAAAAATAAAATTGTGAAGTCAGCATCTTTCATTTTTTTGGTTGGGTAGAGAAGAAGAAATAAAGATGAGGAAGCCAAAGTTCTGACACTGTAGGAGGGGAGAACAGCTGGCATACTGAGTTCAAAAAGGTCCGAGCTTCTTTTATTTTGTAGTGTAAGTGGCAGAAAATAACTGCTGAATTCCCCTTTGAAGGTAGTGCTCTCTTCAAAGACTGAAAAAAAATGATGTATTTATATATGTGCATCCTCTAACCCATGAAGTTACGATCTTGATGAGTTTTTGAGAAATTACTATAGTACCCATTTTTTTTTTTTTTTCAAATATTGCAAATGAATTTGGCAACCAAATCCTTTCTTTCACATCTTCGTCCACCCATCTAGCTCTTAATTCATAAACTGTGAAGGACCTGACAATCTGCTCATCTACCTGAGGGCAAAAAAATGTTGACATGCAGATGATTAAGCATGTGTCCGTAAACAATTGGCTCCGACCTGAACTTGTGCCAAGCAATTGGCATGGCTCCTGATTAGTATTTAATTAAATCAATGCCAGCAGACACTAATGGTATCTTCCCATAGACTGGCATGCCAGATTCATTAAGAACAAACTACATGATACTGATTCCTGTCTTATACCTTGTCAGTTGAGCTGGATGTCTATTCGATGTTAGTAAACACACTGCATGAAAGATTCATCTAGAAAAAAGACTATCTGAAATGTGACCTTAAAATTAAGTTCAGAGCATGTTTTTTTTTTTTTTTTGCTAAGCTGTACAACTTCTTGTTCACTTTATAGGAAAGCCAAAAGTTTTTTGTTGGATCTGATTGGCAAATCCCAAATATTAGAACATTCCCTTCCCCCTATAATCTCAGGTGTCATTCATATAATAACAGGAAAACATCAGCTTTTATTCATCAAGGTTCAAGAACATTGCTTGAGATTTAAGCACTAGTTCTGGTTGCAAGTGTATTTCAGTACAAACAATTTTGAGATTATATTGTGAAATGCCTCGTGGACTTTAATTCCATTTCAAAGACAGTTTTTTTTCTACTGAATACTTTTTGCCCTACAGGCAACATCAGCTCCTGACAGCTGATAGACACCTGCTACACCTGCTCATTTCCATGGAAGGCAGTTCTCAGGATTTGTCATGTTTATTGACCCCTTTTATATCAAAAAGGTCTGATTTAAAGCTCTCCAAGTGAAAGAAATAACTAGAGGCTACCACTGTCCTTCAGTGGTAGTTGTGTAAACTGAAAGGAACTTCACTGAATCAGAAGTTTAAAGGCTCAATGCTTTAGGGAGGGAGAGGAAGGCAAGGAAACCTCAAAAGTAAAGCAATATTACATTAAGTATAATACTGCTGAACACTGTCTATCCAAAATTAACAGCAGCCTTTAAAAATAAATATCCTCGTGTAAAACTCAGGATTCTTACAGCAGTATTTTACAGGGCTACAGGCTGAGCATTAGGTTGAGTAATTACGGATTTATTGAATGTCTTCGGCTGTTTTACTTTTAGAATTTTCCTTGGTTTTTTTCCCAACTCCATGGTCATTTAGAAAATAAAATGGTCTGGTTAGTGTCTAAAGGTTCCACTTCGAGAATACTTCTTAAAATGTCTTCCTGATTCCTCATTCCAGCAGTGCTGCCCTATTGAAAAGTGCTCTGAAATCCTTAGGGATGAACGGTGACAGGTGCTATATGAATGCAAAGTGTTATCTGTGGCAGATCTAGGTCAAAATCTTAGTTGGGGCAATAAAATTCACCTTTGTTCAACACGTGATTGTTGCAAATGGCAGTTTTGAAGTTTTCCTTGATTGTTTTGAGTGGCTGTCAGTCTATTAACCAACTGCCATCTTGATGGGACCAACTGCTGCTTGATATTGTTCCTCTGGAAATGTGTTTGGCTATGTAGCCTGAAAAAACAATTGCTCCTTTGTAGATGTAGCTAGAGATATCCATTCTTTACAAAATGCATGGTGGTATGTAGAGGTGGTAAAGAAAGATCTTCAACAATTATATAAGATCGTATCTTAGATTAGACATGAATTTCATGACGTTTGGCCTTTCTATATAAGCAAAAGAGAATGTTTGTAATGGAATGAAAATCTCAGCAAGACCAGCTTCAACCTTCTGATGAATCTGCTGGAAAAGATTGTGTATGTTTTGTAACAGACTTCACCTGAACAGTAATTTTGGGTTAGTGCTTATAGTTTCTTGCCACTTCTCGTGTGTACTGTTTCTGTCTTTTTATGAAATGAAGATAGGAACAAAACCATGTAGTCTACTGAGGGTTAGTTCGGTTTTTGAGGCTTTGCACTTATAAGATTTATAGTGATTAAAATGAATATGAGTGTTGTAAAATGATAAGTTTGCAGTTCTTAATTGATCTGTTTTGTGACAATATTTGGAAAGACCTTATACTTTAGCATTGTTTCAAAAAATGGATGTAATTACCTTTGCAAATGGCACAGGTGCTCAAAAAGGCAAAATGAACAAACCCCCTTGTATTCTACCTATATACATTTATTTTTTTAATTTAAAGAAAATTCCTATGCGATTTGTTTTAGTCTTAGTTGAGCAAATTCAGTTACATATAAAAATATCACTATTATGCATTAATTTATGAAATATTACTGCTTTTGCTTTCTCAAATGATTATTTCAATGTTCTGTTTAAAATAGTGTTATTGTTTTCAAAACCGCGTAAAAATTAATAGAATTTCTATATATACAATTTAAAAGTTATAATTTTCCCAACGGTACAAATAAAATAAAATTTTCTTCTGAATGGATGTAGCTTGAAATTTTTTATTAGAATAATTTTCTTTATTGATATTTTCAAAGACAAATTTTGAATAGTTATGTTGCCGTAACAACATTCAGTAACGGTATTTTTATAAAGAAAATTACTGTTAGTTTCTATGTAGCTTTTCAGGTATTTGCATAATGAGAATGAGAGTCCTTCACTTGGAAGATGAACCTATTTTATGTGACTTGGTTGTGAATAGATGCCAGTTGAATTACAGAAGAGAAATGGACTGTTTTTTCCAAAAGCTCTTTGATCATCATGGGAAAATTGGAGCCAAAACCACAAGCAAAAACTTTCTCCTGAAAAAGTTGTTAACATTTCTGGCTCGTTGCTTTGCTAGGTAAGACCCAGAAGAACAATTATTTTTCTTAGTGGATACCAGAAGTATTTTTACTTACAGTTATGTTCTAATTAGATCAAAAGAGAGCTCTGCATCTAATAGATGCCATGACTTCTTGCCTGTTTTCCTTCTGACCCCCCTGCAGTCATGCCATGGGTAAGCACAGTCAAAACAGTGACAACAATTTTAAGCTTGTGAAGTTGGGTGCAAATATGAGTAAAATCCAGTCATCTATGTTTTTAGGGAATTCTCTGAGTATCATGAGTACTGTGCTAACAGTATCCAAACTTAAAGCTAGTTTAAGCACTGCTGCAAGAGGTCTCTTCAATTTTAGTTGAAAAATCATCATTTCATTAAATCTATTTTTTTTTTTTTTTTTTTTTTTTTTCTCCACTTTGACTGCTGGAAACATTTCTAATCAGCCAACCATTACAGGTGATATTTAAGCATTTCTATATCTGTAGTTCCTAAATACTTGTTTGTGGCAATTACTGTGTATGGCGTAGTGTTTGCTACTGTTTGACTCAGATCACACTTTACACTAAAGCTTTACAAACATAGCTTTGTTCTTTCCCTGGTCATTTGCAGCTGTAATGCCTACTTTTCAGCACACTTTTCTTCCTCAAGTCTGTTAACCTCATTCTTTCATGTACCTCCTTTTTTCACTTAACCTTTACTTGAAAGTGCATGAATATATTTCTTTTAATTTGCCGTGCCTTCTGTCTGCTAACCAAAATTCATTATGCCACTTCTCAAGACTTATTTCCAAGTAACCGGTAGAACTTAAGTACTTATAGCTGGTTCATAGAGGTATTAAAGGTTGTGAAAACATGTCCAGTTGAACTTGGAAATTGTTTAGAGATTATTTAATCTTGGAAAGATCATTGTCTATTGGATTTCTATAGTAACGGTTCAGTGATGGCTTCAAGTGATAAACTTTCTGATTCATAGATCGCAAATGCTGATCAGAATTTCCATCTTGTTATTCACACTGAACTGATGCAATAGCGTACTTTTATTTCCACATAAAAGCAACTTGTAAATATACACTTTTTGAGTGAAAGTACTCAAAATCATACTGTATTAAAACCATGTTATGAACAGAACCTCTAAATTTGGGTGTATTGGAGAAGCAGAGCAGAGATTATTTAAATAACTCCTTCTCCCAAAATGCAATCCCCCCCACCCCTATCCAACCCATCCACAACATATCCCCTTTAACCCCCGGTGAATTAATTTTAAGGCAACATACTCAGCTTGGATGCAAAATTTACCTTGTAATGTCTCCTCTGTGCCTACTAAAAGGACTGAAATTTGCTACCCCTTCCTTCTGTACCTACACCTGACAGCAATAATGTGCAATTTATGTACCTCATAAAATTACTCTGGAAAGCTGATGTGCTGTGGATAGTAGAAATGCTGATAAGTGTGGCCTATGCTGTCTCGGAAACATGCTCTTTTTGTCTTCCAGCTTTCTTGTCCAATCATTCTGTTTCTGCTTGCTTCAAAAGAACACATTGTTAAACTCTACAATGTACTCTTTGATGTAAAGAACTAAGTTCACAATTAATTCTTGAAGCACAGAAGCAACTATATATATTTTATCTATGGAGTGACTTGAAGCTTAACTGTAACCTGCTGTAGGACAAAAATTTTACTAATTCTTCATCACTGAAGTGAGTAACAGATAGTAAAATATATCAGTTATATTAAGACCATTGGTAGAAATGTTTTTCAGATTGTACAGCATATTCCCTTCAGGGACAGAATAATTCTTTTCCAGGATGACAGAAATAAAAAGGTAAAATAATATTTACATCTCTTTTCATGAAAAGGGTAAACAGGGACTCTTGTGCTTTCATCTTGGTAGGGAAATGATCATAGCTTTGAGTGAGGCAAGTAAAAATGGAGATAAAATTTACCAGTCCTGAGATAATATGAATCTGTGCTTTATTGTTAGTATGATACACTGTAAAATAAAAGGCATTAGTATTTAGATTGTAGTAGTCACACAAGGCTATTTGGTGTATAAAAGGTAAGAGTTTTGAAGTGGTTGTAGGTAAAAAGGACACACAACTACCATCTGAGAACTACTTAAAGCTTGTATCTGTTAAAAATTGTTATCTCTGAATTTGTGTACATTGTGAAATATGACACTAAATGTTATTACAGTCATCTAGAGTATTTTTAACAAAAACTAATTATATCAGCACAGAATTTGATATGCACTTGTGGGGCATCAGTTCTACTGTATTATCATTTGTTAAATTATACACTTGACTCTCTTATTCTTTTGAGACCTTCATCACCATTGCTGGGTTTGTCTATTAACGTTCTCTCATAATAACAAGAAAAGAATTGTTCCAAAGCAAATAGTTGTTGAACAAAATCAAAGAAAACAATTACTAATGTATTTTCCTTGTCTTGGATTTGAACAGGCTTATACTATATGGTTTAAACTTTTTTATGCTTAGTGGCCAGTCAAATATATAATGATTCTTGTAAATTTTCTTCATGATATAATCATATTTTGTACATGGTAGTCTAAATAAAATTGTTCTTTTGAGCAATGTCTTGCTTCTGTGTAGGCAACTGATTTGAATTAATGCCTATTTGTAGTTGCATTAATATTTGTTTAAATGGATAGTTTTTCAAAATAGGGAATTATCCTTTTCTATATTAATTCTAAAAGTAAGGGTTTGACATTCTTTTTGCATCAGAAGCAAAGAAAAATATATAAAAAAACTAAGCAGACTTTATTGCATGGACATCAATGATTAAGCTGAGAGATATATGTAAAAACAACCAAAGGTAGACCTCTAATTACAATAATACTTTTTGTTATGCTTTACTTGCTGGAAGTAAGTAAAGGCTTGAGGCTGTACTTCCTACATGTAAAGGAAGTAAATGCTGAGGCTAAGCTTCCTATGGTGTGGGTTGGTTTTTTTTTTTTTTTTTTTTTCCCTCCCCACCAAGGCAGCCAAGGATAAGTTCCTTCTTCAGTCCAAAGAATCCTTTTCTTATTAACTCTTTAGAGAGCCCTTTTCCTCATTGCTCATGGAGGAATGCTGAGTTCAGACTCCTGATATGAACATTAGTCTCTCAGAATGTCACCTAATCATGTTGACTTACACAGCATGCTTACTGAAAGGTTAAAAATAGTATTTACTGAAGGTAGAACACTTTCTCCCCATTGGCTTCAACTGGATATTAAATCAGCTCCCTTTTGTCCTTACAACTGGAACCAAAAATTGCTGTATAGCTGGATTAAAGCTTTCAGAATCTGCTCTTAAAATAAATGCATTTTACAGAGAATGTAGGAAGAAGTCCTTAAAATTCGTGGCTCAATGAGGCCTGCGTTCACTAGGCTAGTAAAATATCTGGGTTTTGAGTGATCATTCAAATAAAACATAAATTACATGACTCTTGACTGAGTATTACTTTCCAACCACAATAAAATATGAACGTTCCATGACAGATCACAGAGGTGACAACAACTTGGCCTAGGAATTCAAGCACTTGACTGATGCTTTTAGTTTGTCACTAACCAATTTGAGTGATGTAAAACAGTAAAAAATCCATACAACCTTCTTAAAATAGAAAAAAAAAAATCCTACATATTCACACTATGTGTATCTCTATGGGGAATCAAACAAAACCATGAAAAAATTATGTCCTTCTTTCTTTGCATCTGATTCTTCAGCATGTTTATCATTTTCAGAATAAAGCTTCATAACTAATTGCCTAACTAATTAAAACTCTCATATGCCACATGTTACCCATCAGTGGAGCAGCAAAGCAGAAGCCTGTTTTTATGTGGAAAAAATTTTATTTCTCTGTTGAAATCGTGTCATCTTGTCCTTTCTAAAAAGCAAGGTTGATAATTGAAATCTAAGTTGCCTGAGTCTTTATTACTGAAATAAGCATTGTAACAATGGTAAATACTTCAGCAAAATATTTCCCTTGCCCATTTAATTTCCTTATTAGGAGAGAAATTAATGGGGATCCTGGGGAAAAATACAGGCATTTAAAGAGTCAATATATGTGCACATTTAAAAGAACGATGCCTGTAGATTTGAAAAGTGATTACTAATGTTATATCTGTTTCAAAGACTGACCTGATTCCAGAATGCAAGTACTAAACAGCTTGAAAACAAGGTCATGGAAAGACAAATCCAAGTGGTGTCCCAGGTATTTTTGGCAAAATATCAGTAATTGTTACCATCTTAAAAAAAATCTTCAAAATATCATCCATAACTGGAATTCTTGAGAGGATCAGTGATCTATGCTTTCCTCACAATGAAAATTTTCATTGAGATTTTCTTGTGCTATGAACATCAAAATCTCCTGGTTCTACTTCCCTTTTTTTTTTTTTCCTACCTTTCAAGTATAAAAAATTAAAGTAGTGAAAACAACGACATGAAACGGAAAAAGTATATTAGCCATATATTTAGGAACTACAAAATGACTAGAAATAAAGATATTTAGATAATCTACTTTCTCTTTTTGTCTAGAAAATTAGGTACTTTCATGGGAAAAATCATAATTTACATACACTTTATCTTTAAAAATTAGGTTGTAAATAACCTATTAAATTTTGAAATACAGTTGTGAGATAAAATAATTAAGAAATATTACCAAATAATACTAACAGGAGAGAATTTTGGCTTAAATAGATGTAGCTATATGTTTATAAGGTATGATTATACAAGTTTACAACAGTCCTGTCAAAAATTTTTGAGCTGCAAAAATTGAGAAATGCCTTGAACTACTTATGCTTTGTATGATTAAGAAGTTGAAATATTTGACAATGATGCAGTAATTCCATTCAATGAGTATACGACTAACTTCAACAATCCTAGATATGTCACAGATGAGGAACAGTCACAGAACCAATTTTATTGGTTTTTATATGACACTTTCAGAAATGTTAAAAGTAAGTAGTTCCTTTCTTACATACTACGAAGGTAATTGCTTTGTTTTCTAACATCTAACATTCCTAATTGCGTTTTTTTTAATTGCTTTATGGGGATTTGTTGGCTTATAGATTTATCTTTCATTGTTTGGAAAATCTGACAGTCACTAAGTATTCTAACAGAATAATTTAGCAAAGTGAATGCTATTTAAATAGTGGTGTGAGTGGTGAATTTCTTAATTACTTTTAAATAATTAAATTACTTTTAAATAACTTGTCTAGTCTTACAGTGTGACAAGAACACATAGTGGAGATGTAATGGAATTAATATTCAAAAATAATGCAGATGATTGTGGATATGAACGATATCATGCTAGATTTTTTCATATGCCTGCGATTTAATGTTACATCCTTGGAATTCAGTGATTAATGAATTAGGGATTCCTTCTTTAAGGACAACTTAGACTTTAGCTTGAACATTCTTATGTATATAAATGATGTTTATCAACTAAGTTTAGTCTGTTGTACTTCAGGTATTGTTTAAACTCCAATTAAATTTCTGGAGTACAGTGTAATCTTATTTTAAGTTCAGGATTTTTATAAATGTTTTATCCTTTATCCCCTTGTTTGCTGCTTTCTCTCTAGGAAGCCTGTTTATTAAGAAAAAATGCTTCGTTGTTCTGTAGAGCTGGAGCTGTAAAAGGCATCAAGATTTGCTTGTCTCTATTTTGTGTGTCATTCTGTCAGCTGTGTGGTTTTGTTTTGCCCATCTACCAGCACTGCTTACGTTCTTGAGTTAAGATGCCCACCAACATTGTGGATTTTGTATTTTCTTAGGGCTAGTGACTGTGAAACACTTTAAACTGGAATCCTCGAGGAATTGGTCTATGCCTCTAATATAAGTTTCTCCAGAATGCACACACTTATTCTATCCTATTTTTTCCTGATTCAATATTTTTTTCTGTCTAGTTAAGCATGCTTATTTGCACCACTGAGCTGTATTGACCCAAGCAGGACTTGGGGCCTCTTTGTAAAATCATTCAGAATTTTACACTCTGAATAATATCTCCTGCATTTAAGATCTCAGGATATGAACCAAAATGAGGAATACAGCTCTACTTGTGAGGAATGGAACAACTGTTTTGGCAAGTGGGACTGATAAATGCATTTTCATGTTACTCCATGCCCACGTTCTAGTGCAAGACAAACTATAGTCACTTCCATACTTTATTTGGTTGCAGGTTCATAATTCACAGAAGATCAAGAAAGGGCCAACAATGTCTGTAATTACTACATGCAAGGAATAAGTATAAGAGCAAACTTATTTATAAACCCAAGTACTTTGACCAGCCATAAAAAATACTTATTTCTACTTCTTTTTAAATGTTTATACAAATACTATCAGTGGCTCTCAAGCGACGTTATCTGGCAATTTTTTTAGCCATTATTTGGTACAATTTCTACTCGTAGATAAGGTGTGGAGTCTCTCTGACACATACTGATTGCAATAGTAGTCACCAAAGGGAACACTGTTTTTTCAGATTTGGAGACAGTATGTGCTAGGCTAGGTTCTGTCAAGCCTGTCTATTTTTATTAAATATCTAATCTTAGCTGAATGATGTGGTCCTACAGCTCAACATCTGCTGCTATTTACTCAATGACTGTGAAGGTCTGGATGGTGATTTTGGGAAATACATTAACACTAAGCAGAACCCCTGCTCACTTTGAAATAAATGATTAATCATTGCTTTCTGAATAGCCAGAGTGCTGTACTTGTCTCCTGACTTTCCATGGCACCTCAGTTTCTTCAAATATGTCATGTTTTTTTTTCTGTTGTTTTCTTCCCCACTGAATATTTTGGGAGATTTTGATTCTTGGAGAACTGGGCAATTTGGCCAGTTTTTTTCCCTTTCCTAAGCTTTAACCCTGTGAATGCAGAGTTCCATGTGATATTTATTAATGGATTCAGGAATAGATCTATAAAAGGACTTCAGTATAAAAGTATTGAAACATCACAATACTGAACGCTGTAGTGCTAATTTTCAGATACCTGCTGATAACAAGAATTCACAGCTCTGAAAGAGGTACATAAGCTTCAATCCTAGGGAGAATTTTCTAGCAAGTATATGGTGTAGAAAATCTAGTATATATGGAAGGTTAACCATTATTTATATCACAGAGAGAGGCAGAAGAACAATGGTGATGATAGGTGCAAGAAATATCAAGTATTTTAGTTACTAAGTACCAGGGATCTCATTTTAATAAAGACATTAGGGAAATGAGTGATCCAATCTTCACTGATGCAAGAGGTGCTGAAATCTGTATCTCTTACACAATGTTAAGCTACTGGTTAAAAATTCAGGTACTAATTTATATCCTTTTGCAAATGGTTTAAGGTGTGCTTTGAGAATGGCTGCTCATATCATTTATGCAATGTTTTGTGTGAAACCTTAAAATCCAGAGGTGTGAGGCAAGCTGGCAAACTCAAGAAGTACTTGGGGGTTGAAAAAAAGCTTTATCCTTGAAAAAGCAAGTATCCTCAGAATTAGCAGAGAAATTAGAATTTCTAGTAATCTACACTTTAGACTTGGGTAAGTAAGGCATAATGTGAACCAGATTCTCCCTCCTTTTACAAGAATGTCTGGTGGAAGATGGAGAATCTCTCACTGGAGAAAGTAGAGTTGGTTTCTCAGCTGGTGTAAATGAGTTTGGCTTTGAGTTAATTCATAGCACCTGGTATGGCAGCTGAGTGGCAGAAAAGGTGTTAAGGTAGTGATATTGCTGTAGCTGTCCTAGGACAGTTATGCTCTAGGTAAGGATTTCCACCTGCACCTCCCCCTTCTCCCCCTGGTCTTGTATTTTATAGCAAATTTTGACTCATTTTTATAAATGCTGTGTTTTGACTGTAAGTCAATTATAAAGGAGAGACTCTTCTGACAGATCTTATTTCAGCTGCTGAATAGGGATACTTTTGCACCTTCAGATAGAAAAATATGTGAGCCATCCAACAGTACTGTGAAAACACTGCAAAGACGAGTCACTTCAGTTTTGCCAAGAGGTAAACTGGCAAGGTTGTAACATGTAGAGTTTGTGCTTATTCAGACTCTCAGGATGCAATAGCACTAAACCAACACACTGTAAAATAACAAATTTCTAACACAACAAACTGGTTTTCTTTGCTTTATGTCAGAGACTTGGCTGCATAAAGAAAATGTTATTCAATGTTTTCAGGAAATCTTTTCTATCAGTTCCACAAAATGGTTTAATTACTTTAAATCAGAATAATTTTATACATTTCATTAATTGTGGCATTGTTATGTGAGATTTTCAGAACTGAATCAGCCAGAGAATGTATATAGTGCAGTGAAAAAAGTTCTTCTACCTACTGGAATTCATAGCCTAAGCTATGTTTGCCAGCTTAACTAACCAATGTGCACTACTTCAAATTTAATATTAAGAATGTTATTTAATGACATCTCTTCTGTTTTTCTGTAATAACAGATCATTTCTGCCCTTCTACCTAAACTGTCAAATGAGGTTCAGTGTCTTAGCTTGAAAATCTGATGTTTTTGTACTCCATTAGGGATTTTGAAGGAAATTTGTCTACGCTTCCTAGTAACAGTTGCAACTAATGGGACTGATGCTGCAGTAACTGGTGAGAGTCACTATATGAGGTGCCAGTCTATGTAACTTTTAGGCAATATCTGTTAAAAAGAATTCACTTGTATATGTGAAAGCTGTTTTCTATTCAAACAGCTCAGTCATGTTTATTATGGTGCTACAGGAGGCAAATCTATGCAACTCTACACTAAGTAGACTGGATGAGAGATAAGTCTATCCAGATTATATTTCCTATTGTTATTAAATATAAAAGACAGATTTTATGGAAAAGGCCCTTAAAAACGTTTGCAGGGCTTATTTTGTGTATATGTAGATTGCATTTATGCAAAGGTGAAACAACTGGATGTTTTTAGAATAGTTTTATCTAAACTTTTTGTGGCCAGTTTTGGCCCACTTACTACAAAAAAAGACATTGAGGTGCTTGAGCAGGTCCAGGGAAGGGCAACGAAGCTGGTGAAGGGTCTGGAATAAGTCTTAAGAGGAAAGACTGAGGAAGCTGGGGTTGTTCAGCCTAGAGAGAAGGAGGCTGAGGGGAGACCTTATTGCTCTCTACAACTACCTGGAAGGAGGCTGTAGAGAGGCGGGGGTTGATCTCTTCTCAGAGAGATGACCTCTCAGGTCAGAGGTGGTAAGACCGGAGGAAATGGACTCAAGTTGTCCCAGGGGAGGTTCAGATTGGATATCAGGAAACATTTTTACACTGAAGGGATTATTAAGTGTTGGAATGGCCTGCCCAGGGAAGTGGTTGAGGCACCACCTCTAGAGGTATTTGAAAGATAGGTTGACGTAGTGCTTAGTCAAATGGCTTAGTGATGTGGGGTTTTTTTCTTTTTTTTTGGTAATCAGAGTTAGGTTGGTGGTTGGACTTGATGATCTTAAAGGTCCCTTCCAACTTAGACGATTCTATGATTCTATAAACACTGAAGCTGTATTGCCTCTCCTATCTTTGTACCCATTAGTTTGATCAAGTTTACCACTGTAAAAATAGCACTTGCAAAATCCTTTATATCATAGAGGAAGGATTGAAGTAGTAGCTGTATTGATTTTTCTTTTTTCTCCCCTTCCCAAGTTGTTCCTGATTTCTTATTTTATATCATCTTGTCTGAACTAACAGATTTATAAGCCAGCTCCTTGAACAGTAAAACCATTTGCCATTTGGTGGAATTGGATGACATTTCATTTTTGCTGTGCAGATTGCAGATAATGTTGACATTATTTCACTGAGCTCTGTACAACATCATTAACATATTGCTCATGACTGAATCTAAAAATCTTTCACTCTTGTAGTGTAATAACCTGCATTTTCTCTGTTAAAGAAATGAAGTAGATTTTTGTGAGAGAAAATAGTTAATGTTGCAGTGTGGTAAGATAAAAATTACGTTGAAGTAACAAAATGCAACACTAAAGTCTGTTTTAGTGAAAAAAGAAAATACCATAGATGATGTGTTTGCTCTTGATATCTGTACATCTTGCATAGAAACAAGCAACATCCATGAAATAGGCTTAAACCCAGACTACATCAGTGTTGCAGCAATGTAGAACTTGTCAATTAGAGGCAAATATTTTCCTCTTGTATCACATGAGCAGGAAAATTCATTGTAAATTGTAGGCATAATCCCATTCTTCCCCATATATGATTATATTTTTTGAATAAGAAAGTAGCTAGCAGGTTAACAAAGTCATTTAGCGTGACCAGGAACACTGAAACCCCAAGCAGGTTTTTATCAAGTTGGCAGGTAATTAGAAATAATTTCATTTTTATAATGTTTTAAGATCTACATCTATAGGTTTATTTGTAAATCAAGCATTTGCTTTGGAAGTTTTACTTCGCCTTCTGCTGAGAGGGAGAAGTGGAACTAGTGAACTGGTTTTAAATAGACTGTCACCCTGATAAAACCTGTCCAGGATTCACCATTAGTGTTAGCAACAATCTCAGACAATTCCCTTGTTCTTATATATTTATCTCTGCCTTCTTGGTTATTTGTCTTCATATATTTGATTAGATATGTTTTGCCTGACAGTGAGTTTTTTGTTTCTATAACAATGGATCGTGTGCTGCCATGTTTCTCCATGTTAAATTGTATTTTCAGCTGTTGGGACTAATTGTCAACAATTAAGATTACAATTAAGAGGTTACTTACTGTGATTAAAGGTGACAGAGTGTCACCTTGGTTGATTAATAACTTTTCCGTCACATGTTCCACATCCATAAATTCTTCTGCTGACCAACCAGGTGTGTGGTTTAAGTTCATGATCAGAACAACCAACTGTATTTGAGACTTTTTTTCCAAGGTGGTCAAATTATTTTTCTCATAGTCAGGTAGTTCGATTTTTGTTCTAAACTTATAAATGTGGAAGATGGGTTCTCCATCAAAGCTGACTCTTTCTTCTGTGTTGAACACAGATCTGACAAAAATCAAGGGAAAGAACTTGAAATTCTTTCCAGTGGGAACTGGGGGTTGTGGCTTGTCCACAGCAGTTTTTCTCTGCCACTCCTTCCTCCTCACGCTTTTCCCTTGCTCCAGTGTGGGCCCTTCTCATGGGATGCAGACCTTCATAAACTGGTCTTCTGTGGACCACAGTTATTTTAGGGAATAACCACCTGCTTTGGTGTGTGGTCCTCCATGGGCTGCGATGTGGAGATCTGCTTACTGTGGTCCTCCCTGGGCCGCATGAGAATCTGGCACCTGTGGCACCTCCTCCCCTCCTTTTGCTCTCACTTTATTCATATTTTTTTTCTCCTCACAGAGGCCACTTTCTGCAAGCCCACCACTGTAAACGCATAGGCACAGGCACTCAATACAGTTGTTGTGTAAATATAGATAAAATATTGATTTCTCTGTCACCATTTAATGTAGGGTAAAATTTTCACACACCTCCATGATTTCATCAGCAATTACTTATTTCTGATAATATATGTAGATGATTACTTGTTGCCAAGGAGACAAAAGGTGTTTTCACCATTTTCATAACATAAGAAACAAACATTACTTTACTTGAGGTGTTTTACCTTTCAGAACTAGTGCTACCTAAACAAAGCTGCTGTGGTTTCACCACTGCATGCAAAATATCAAGTAATTACACTTTAATTTTAGCCAATTAGCACTTTTTTTTGTCTGTGGGGCTTAGTATTTGTTATTCATTAATCTTAACTGAAAAACTAGAGAGAAGTATTTGAGCTATGCTTTCCCTTCCTCTAGCTGGCATGCTTTCTCACTTTTCAAAAGTATCTTAGGAATATTTTGAATAGTAATTTCATACAGCTAAAGCTATTTCTGGGCATGAATCAAAATGCTAGATCTGAGCTGTCTGATTTTTATTTTTTTTTTTTTTTTAGCCTCCTAGCCAAAATCTAACAGTTTTTCCCTCTTTTTATTTTTTGTTTCTGTTTGAGATGCTTCAGCATCTGAAAAAACATATTGGCATGTCAATGTTGATTTTAATATGGGGCCATGGTCCTATGTTCGACACCTGCAGATCCATAATGATATGTGCAAATAGGCAAAGGTTGGTTGATGTTTTCTTCATGAATACGTCTGCAACAGTCTTCAAAGTGTCTTCACTGTCAGACTTGTATTTTGGGGTTGCTACAGCCAAACAGAAGAATAGGTTCTGAGGAAAACTGGCTTATATTTGGCCAGAGCAGCAACAGAATTTCACAACAGCCCCTTCAGAAACCTGATGCTCCTGTGATTGTCTTGAAACCTTCTATTGTCACAGATGATAAAACTAACAAAAATTTTGTGATTAATCAGCTGTGAGAAACCGGCTTTGTGGAAAGTATGCTATAATCCTGTCTGCAGGGGTTTTTGGGGTGCTGTTTGGTCTCCTTGCTCCTTCATCACAGCACTGCACTGATGAAATCATGGGGGCAGTGACTAACGGCAGCACTTTCCCGGTTCAGTTTTCCACTTTGCCGTACATCTGTGTGATGCCGAACATTGTCTTAGCCTGGTAAGTTAACCAGGCAACTGAACCGGCTTCCTGCTGCTTTGTACTGCAAAATTGTAAATAGAACCAAGATTAAATCTTCAAATTGGCAACAGATAAGGTGAACTGGAGTATCTTCTTTGTCTTTCTGTTGTGTTTTCTGCATAGTCAGGTTGCCATTTTTTGTTTTAACTCTGCCTGAATTTTGGTTTCAGCTAAGCCACCAAACGTATGTAGATGATTAAAGCCTAGAGTTTTCCATATGTACAAACGGTTACAACCAGCCATTGTCACACATCTGTGAATTTTCATACTTTTTAAAAAAAAGTTGTACTTTTCCTTCCTGCTTTTGTCAGAAGTCTTTCCCAATTTGGCATTTTATCCTTGAAGTAAAAATATTTAGTGGACAAGGATGGATTCAGCTTCAGTAAAAGTGCTAAGTGTAGCAAAATCTGTTTCCCACTAATGCTTGACCTGAAGTTTGAGGGGGCAGAGAGAGAACTCGGTTGCACCCAAGCTGATTTAGATTAGATACTCCAGTATCGATTACCTTGTTGTGGGAAGGTTGTAGTAGAAAACACACAGACTCACAACACTTCTGAATTATAATTTATGTAACTCATTCTGTACCATGTGATGCAGCTTTTTTTTTTTTTTAAATTATTATTTTATTCAAATGTTTCAGGCTGTAGAAAAAGACTGTTTCTTTTAAGTTCATTGAGTGACTTCCTGAGCAGTGTAAACTGTGTGTAGTTAACAGTTATTGCACTGCATCCTTATAGCTGGAAATCCATTTTCACTCTTATGTTAATGACATATAAAGTGAAAACATTCTTCTTGAAGGTAAGTTACCTGTTAGGTGATGTTTATATTTAATTATATATTTCTTTAATAATTCTACTAGAATTATTAAATTATTGAAATAATTCTAGACAAGTAAGTCCTTAATATCCTCAGCTAAAATTTAAGGGATGATAACACTTAAATTCTACAGAGGCTTTTCAAGATACACCTAAGGACTAGTGGTAGTGATTCAGCAAGGCACTTAATTATTGGCTCATCTCTAAGAGCATGAGTAATTTTTGAGTAAATGTTATTTAGTATCACACTACCAGTACTATATCAGTATGAGTTAAAAAATAATTCAACTAGTCTAGTAATGTTTTGCTGAATTTAGAAAAAAATATTTGTGCATTAACACTATGAGTAAGATTATTTTTTAAAAAAACTTTAATATAAAACTTGTGCTTGACCCAATACTAAATCAACCCTTCAACACCATGTATAGATGCTTGAGCTCTGCATGTACGTGAGTGCTTTGTGAGTTTTGGATATTGAATTTTTTTAATATCTATCATATTTTCTTTTTTGACATTTAGTGTTCTCTTAGAAATGGAGATCATCTTACTTATATATTTATTATACAGAACATGTTTGCAACAATGCAAAATGAGAGATGGTGATTGCCACCTGTATCTCTCACAGATAGTCTTGTTAATTTTAAGCTACAATTGATCACCAACATCTTCCCTTTACGTAGATGTCCGCCCTCTTCTACCCAAAGACCAATGAAACAAATTCATTAGCAGACATTGTGATTCTATCTCAATACATAATGAAGAGTTTGTATGTTGTTCTAAGATCTTCAGGGACTGAAAAAGGAGAAGGAATAAACACACAAGCAGATTTTCCCTTTCCCTATCCTGGAAGGTGGTTATATTGCAAATATAATTAAAAATAAAGCTTCCAGGACCTCCCACTGCCCCCCTTACATTTAGCCTTGTGTATTTTCTTCAGTGCTGTATTGTTTTCAGCAGTTGAATAATGTTTAAGTTCCACTATATATCAAGACTGCAAAAAGCAGAGACTCCTTCTAGTTAAAGGTGCAGAGCAGGTGCCTGAGAGTCAGTCTCCAGCTCTTACATAAAGAATAAGGCTAGAGGTCGTATTATTTTATGTCTGTCTTTCTCAATACACACTGCTGAGTCAGGCCACTGGATAAATTGTATAGGAAAATGACCTATATAAATACCTGCAGATCAATAAAGAGCAAGCCTACATGCATGGCTGACATAGCAAGAGGATTGTTTCTACAGAGGCTTTTACAAGCAGCAATTTCTTTTCTTGAACCATGGTTTGTGCTTGGATGTATGAATGCTCCCCCTCTTCTCCCTGGTGGCCGGCAAGTATGATAGAAACACTGTTCAAAAGTACAGTGCCTGGAGTCTGCAGTACCAGTGTTATAACAGGAACGTAAGTAGAGCAAAATACTAAAAATGCAAATGTTTATTAGTTTATTAGTTTATTATTAGTAATAAACAGTACATGATTGATGATCAGAGCTACTTAAAAGTCAGCAAAGGGCTTTGTAGCATTTACTTTCCTTTTATCCTTTGACAGAGGGATGTAGGTTGTCAGGGAAAAATGGGTTTGTCTTATTCCTGGAAAAGGAATTACCTGCTGTGTTTATTAAAAAAAAAAAAAAAAAAATAAAAAATAAGGCTGATAACAGGAGTTGAGGCTTACAGTCAGTCAGGAGAAGTAACTAGAGGATGATCACAGGGTGCAGGCCCTAAAACTATACAGTCGTATCTATGGCATTGAGGGTTCTCTGACATTAAATTGGCAGACAACTGGTGAACACTCATCTTAGCAATCTGTTTGTTCTTCAGTACACAAATATGTGGAAGTTTTATTTACCACGTACAGGTATCAATTCTTCTACTGTTGTTAACATCTATTATTTCCCAGTACTTTTTTTTTTAATGTATTATGAGGGTCTTCAAGCCAGATACAGCATTTTGGTGCACTGAGCCTGGTAGGTATTGGAATGGGAGGTTTAGCATTAGTGGGAGAAAAAGATTTCTATTCATTACAGGAGAAATGAAAAGGTGGAAGGAGTTCAGATAGAAAAAGCATTGATGGTACTGTAATTGCACCTTTAAGGTGGTGTTTGGAATATAGGCACAGGGCATAGTTGTCTATCATAGAAATAGATAGACATCTTTCCACTGGCACCTCTATGTTTATCTTTATGCCTTTGTACAAGTCTAATGTGTGATCCCATTTTTTTTCCTGTTGCATGTATTGCTCAAAAAGGCTGATTGAACTGTTTGTAGAGTTCTATAGTTAAAAGATATAGTCCTGATAGTTTTAATACCTAGTGGAAGTATATTAGTTCTGAAAAGCGTCAGAAAAGAGTGATCAAAGATACTCAATGGCTTCCATGTAAGAAATAATTCAGTAGGACACTTCTCTTAACCTATAAAAAAGAGACAGCTGAATGGGCTTATAACAGAGGGTTGTAAAATAATGAGTAGTGCAGAGAAGGTGAATATAGAATGACTGTTCATGCTTTCGTCCAATGCAAGAAGGATGAGACATCAAACGATTCTAACAGGCAGCAGGTTCAGTGGAAATTCCTGCCACAAAACATTGCAGATAGTAGAAGTTCACATGTATTCAGTGACTTTATCTTAATGAGTCTTTTTTCCATGGATTTGCCCAAAGAAACCTCTTGTTCAGCAAACTGAAGCTTTGGCTCATGTCAAGGACTTAGTAAAACCTGTAAGAATGGTAAAATTGTCCCTACATGCATCCCCTTGCGTACGCGTACTTTCTTCCTGGGTTCATGAATGGCCATTTGGGGGGACAGTATATTGGGCTAGACAGATCTTTAATCTGGTACATGATAGCTTTTTATATGATTCTTACCCGAATCCCTAGCTGAGTGATGCTTTTGTCACTATTGTCTGGGAGCTTCTGTAGCAGTAAAGAGGTTCATAGGAAGTTAGAGTGTCTTTGGTCTTTGGAGTTTCTTTTTTTTTTTTTTTTCTTTTTTTCTTATTCTTCTTTCCTAGAACATGTAACGTACAACTGAATGACACTGATCCTTTGTGTTTTAGAATCACCCCAGCTATAACAAAAGCATTAGTGGAGAGACTTGCTGTTCTAATATCTTGCTTAAAGAATGGTGAGCTTACCTTCAGTGATTAAAATAATATTTAACTGCATTATTTATTTAAACACTAAGAGCTAGGTAACAACCATTCATGTTTATTTTTAAGTTCTTCTTATATTTGTTTGTAAGAAGTTTTTTGAGTCAGGAACTAACTCTTCAGAAATATGGCCTACAGGAGGTGCTAGGGTGATCTGTCCCATGTGGTGTCTTACCGGGAGACTCGGCGGCATCACAAGTGCTTTTAGCCCTCTGAGGAAGGACAGTGTGGGGCAAATATAACACAATAAAAAGGAAAGCGATCAGAAAGTTGGGAGGTGATGAGGACTGTGGATTTTGGCAGAAAAACTTTTCTGATATAGGACCTCCTGCCCATGTCTGTAGAGGGTCCAAAAGGACTAAGGTGAAACACACTGTATACAGATCAGACTTATGCCTTACACTGATGGTTACTTTTCCCAGGGAAGATTTGTCATTTGGTTCAAAAAGATAATGGCACCTTAGGAAGCGAAGCTTCCTGGGGCAGAAGCTGTTTGATAGCACTGATCAGAAAGAGAATATAACAAAAATTCAACACTTCTCAGCAGCCATTAGGGAGTTATTTCCTTTAGCTACTATTTGCAAAGAAAGCTTTTGCATCCACTTTATCACTTAGGTTTAAATCAAATAGGACTATTTGCTCTCCTTCGTTCTTCTTAACCTTGTTGAACTGTAGTAGGACTTGTGATTAGGTTGAAGCAGTGTACTTTCCTGTTGTATGTGAAAACAACTATATTTATCGAACACGTAGACTTCAACCAAAAAATCTCCTGTCCAGGCAGAGAGTTTCTCCTTATGTTTCGGGATCTGCTGAGTCAGCCCAGTACAGTTTTTCCAAGTGTATAAAAAGAGAAAAAAAACCCACTGAAAAATCCTATATTAAGTAGTTCTCTTGTTCTTTGATACTTGGAGTCTAACAATGACAATGTTTATATGGCAACATGTTAACATCTAGCTTGTAACTGCTGTAGCTGAAATCTGCCCAACCTGGTGAGACACTGCAACAGGTTACCCAGAGAGGAGATAGTTGCCCCAAACATTTGAGGTCAGGTTGGGTGAGGCTCTGAGCAACCTGATCTAGTTGAAGACGTCTCTGCTCATTATAGGATATGTTGAACTACATGACCTTTCAAGGCCCATTCCAACTCAAACTGTTCTATTAATCTATATTTCCATGCTTCCTGAGTCTAGAATGTCAAACTGTTGTTACAATGAAGAATTAAATAATGAGCAGTGAGCACTGTTATGATATATTCAGAGAAATATGCTGTTTATTAAAAAGCATCATCAAACTACCTTAGGATGCTACTTTTAATATATCAGTGCTACTAATAATCAATAAGGAACATGCTAAAGATACGTTATTAATAAAGTGGCAGTGGACCAAAGCAATGAGATCATCATAGTCATCTTGCATAAACAGCTTGCTTTGTACTGTAAATTTTCCCTCACCAACTACATTCTCATTCCTACATGCTATGTAAGTTAATTTAAAACAGAAATTGTTAATATCTGTTGTGTAAAAAAAAATCCAGAATATAAAGAGAGTAATGAGCTATTGAGGCATCCTCTTGTTGGGTTATGAAACAGGAATACGCTTTTTAATAGCATACAGTTGTTGTTTGCAAAGACATTAACTAGTTAATCTTCCTAGAGGAGGAAGATATGCTATACTTTTTGATAGACTGATAGTGAAATGAAGAAATTAACATGTTTGTTTTTTTTTTTTCTTGGTAAATTTTCCCTTGGTCCAAATAAGATTCAGAAAACAAATATTATAATGTCTGTGCATAGGAAAAATACTTTGGCACTTCAGTGGAACTTAATATCTGCTTGAAAGTTCATCTCTTGTGGATACTGAAAATAAATCTAGAATAAACCACAATGAGAATAACACTGGAATAGTCGAGAAAGCTGGAAAGATGTGGAATATAAAAGCTAGTAATTAATTTAACACAGAAGTGAGGAATGTATAACAGCTTGGTTTGGCAGCTATTAGCTGTCCTTTAGAGGTAAGCATTCAGATAAGTTTATTAATTTAATTGACATGAGAAATAGGAGGCTATGATTTGCAAGTGCAATATTTGAATGAGGCATAGAGGAATAAAGTTGTATGTGTATGAAAGAAATCCCTTCTCTTTGTGGTTCTGAACTCAGGTATTTGGCCTTTCCACACTATTTTATTGGTTATTGTGACAGAGTTTTTCTTAAAAATTCACAATCCCTCATAGTAGTTTCCTTGTCTGTAGCTGAGGCGAATCCCATGTACTTGAGTGAAAATAATGTGCTCTGAGGATCTTTTAAAATACCACACTGTGTTTGCAGAATCCTGAATTTTGCACATCATCTTGACTTTCCTAGCTGTTATTTTGATGCTATTCATCATCTTCTTGGGCTTAATTTTCTTGTCCCTACCCTCTGCTCTTAGGCATTTAGTTTTGCTCAAGGTAGGTTCTTATTGTCAAGCCCTAGTGGGTTTTGATGTAATGCTTGAAATTTGATGTATTATGTTGCAGATCTTTGAGACATCACACCTAGCTTTTAGTATTTTTTTTTTGTTCTTTTAATGATTTAAATGAAGTGTCTTTGATAATGCTTGGCCTTATTTTCAGTCCACCTCACAGTTTTTTGTGGAATGGAATCTGTTTTGTTGATGGTGTGCTATTCCTGGTTTCACTAATAGTTGCAGCATCTTCCAGTTCAGGTGCTGTGTTAATGTAATTAATGTGCTTTTACCCTTACTCTAAGCTAATTAATAGTTGAACCTAATGGTGATTCTCAGGACAGGTATTATATTTGTCTTTTACTGCCCTTTGTTAATGGCCCTTCTGCTGGCAAGAGTGCTCATGTCCCAGACAAATTAATTTTTAAAAGCCTTTTTGTGAAATGCTTTGTCAAATGAACATTTTTATTTGAACACACATGGTGGGCATTAATTCGTACTGCTCTGAGCTATTGTCTGGAGCAACTCCTGATAAAAAACCCTATCTGTAGCATGACGCTATGAGCAAACAATGTTTCTGGAATGGAATACAGTGTTCCAGTACTATCTGACAGGAGAAGAGTTGAGGCAACTGTGATATGTATCAGTTCTGAATGAAGGCAACAGTAATACTCAGATTATATTGCTGCAACTATGGCTTCCAGGAAGTCTTTTTTTTTTTTTTTTTACATCTCATCTTTTTTTTTAATAAAATCATAGGTTTGGCTGAACAGAAATTGAATTGGCCCATAGACTTTCTTATACTCTCCCCAAAGACAACTTTGTAGTGAAGTAAGAAATGTTGGTACAAACTTTGACTAGTTGTGGCTCCATCTTTTTTCCTTCTTAGCTTCTAAACTTTTCAGTCATTTTGGGTTTCAGAACTGTACACTTATTAATCAGCACTATTCAAGGAAACTGCTCACTTCCAAAAAGATTGAGCAAATATCTTCCAGGCTTTGGGACCAAATGAACAGTCCTTAGAACAATTTTTCAGATACATGAGCAAAGGTATTGATGGATGTTGGTAATGTATGGGGAACAGAGAAGTTACTAAACTACTATAAGAAAGCAAATGGAATACCATAGCCCTGATAAGTTGGCAATGAGAAAAGATCATCACTAATGATACTTAGAAATATTCTTTGTCAGGTAAATCTAACCTTCAACTTATTAATTTTCAGTATTCAGAGTATGAAACACTCTTTCAGTGTATTTATTAGTACAGTTTATTTCTCAAAATAATGATGTGAAATATGATAATTTAAATAGCAGATATTAGTTGATAAGTAACACAGAGCCATACAGGAAGTATACACACATATTCTCATCTACGAATCAAACATAGCAGTTCTAGATGCTATACATTTGTAATAAAAGTATTTGTAATATGCAACTATCACCTTGAAGTACAGGGTTGCAATCGAACCTCACGTGGTTAAATTTAAGGACAAATATGCACATGTCCAAACAGAGCCCTTCAAAGATTCTTGCTAACAGTCACTGGTAGAGAGTCATAAATTATGGTGGATTGACCTCCACCCTGAGAAGGATGGAGGAGAGAATTGGAAGGGCAAAAGTAAGGAAAAAGAACTCATGGGTTGAGATGAAGGCAGCTCAATAAGTAGAGGAAAACTAGTAAGGAGCAAGTGATTGGAAATCAGTCACTCACCAGGAGCAGGTAATTGCTCAGCTGAACCCTGAGCAATGGCTGCGTTGGAAAATAACATCCCTAGCTTTATTGTTGAGTGTGATTATCTAAGATCAGGCTCACCCGTTTGTCAGTTCATGTGAGTTGTCCTGGCTGTGTCCCCTCCTAACAGCTTGCCTAGACCCTGCCTACTTTCTGGGGTTTCAGAGTGAGAACCAAGAAGGCCTTGATACTGTGGAAGCACTTGTTTGGCAATAGCCGAAACACTGGTATGTGATCAATGCTGCTTTAGTAACAAATTTTTGTATAAGTAATTGAATGGCTGAGCAAGACTGTATCAGGTATTTTATTTGAAGGGTTTTCTAGTTCAAGCAGCAGTGATTACCTACAACAGCATGCATAAGGGGTAGCACACATGAAACTCTCCTGCTGATTAGAGTCCTTTCTGATTACAGTTGCCTGTCATTTTCTAAAGCCATACATGGAACAATCAGCAAGCAGTTTCTAGCCTGAAATGTAAGATTTTTGAGCTGAACTATTCAGAATTGAGAACTGAATTCAAATGTGCTTAGGATGCACTTATTTAAGTCTTCTGTTGGTTCTGAAGATCCGTAAATTTAAAATTATCCAGTTCCATTGCTTCTGAAGGATCCAGAAACAGCTTGCAGAAACAAGGATTGGAGCAGAGCTCTTATTTTAGGCTTGGTTGACCAGCTGATACATCCATATTCCTTGTTTGGTTTGGATCAGTGGTTTGGTTCTACATTTCTGCATTATTTATGCAGTACACTGTCTGCATATCTGCCTAGCATGAGCAATACTGCAGTCCACATGTAGTCTTATATTGTTGCACTTCATTAGCTTGCTGGTTTGAAAGAAGAGATATGCACTGGCACACTTGAGAGTAGAGCAGAGATGTGAATATATTGCCCCATGCCTAATGAAAAGTTGTACCATGGAGTTGAGGGAAGACAGAAGTTGACTTTAAGGCCTTGCAATTTTTTGAAAGTAGCCTTTTAATCTAAAGTGTGAAAATTCAGAATGCAAGATTACAGCTAATCCTTAAAATTGCCCCTTATTAATGAGAAATCTCAGCCTTCACGACTCTACATTATCTTGTAAAAAACCAACATAAAATTAAGAAATATGTTAATAGATCTTGGGAATCTAAGTAAGGGATGAAAATCTTTTTGTGGATGTATAAATGATTGGTTTATTTTATTGAAAAACCAGAATGGGCAAAAGGTAATTTCATGTTAGTATTAAGTCATATTAAGAAAAAAATAATTTACTAATTCACAATTATTTACTTGGGTTAATTTATATGACAAAAGAAGTCTGAAGTCACTGAAGGTTTTGAAACAATTGGCGTATTTTCTACTTATATTTCTAATTTCTTTTATTCTTGCATAAATACCCCAACATAGGCAAAATGAAATATGTGTTTTGGAGATAAGGTTTCAACTGAAGGGAAATGTTGTTAAAGAAGTATCTTAAATGTCACAGATTTTTCAGAGGTGGTCATATATAGATTTCTATGCAAAAAAAAAAAATACTATAAATGTATGAAAGTTACCAAATAATAACTTTAGAAAACAGCTGAATACAGCAGTGAAAAAAAACAAAGAAATAGTCTGCACTCCTCTAAAGTAAATGTTTAATTCTTCTATATTCTTCATATTGCTATCTTTCTGAAAAACTGAATAAATGACTCTTACTTTTTCCCAGTAAACTTGTTGCCAGATGTAAAAGAAAAAATGTCATGCTTCATTGTCTCTGGGGCATGAGCAGCATTTCAACTAAGTTGTCACTGTTCATTCTGGACAGGCCTTTCCACAGGTCTGACTCATTACAGATTTGAATTGAATTAGAAAGACACCGAGGCCAGGGGTTTACAAAAGTCAATATGAAAGACTAGAAAACCTGTTTTTCCCAAAAGTGGCCACTGAGAATGATAGGCTAATAATTTACAATGATGGGCTAATAATTTAAGACAATGTTATTTAAATTTAACTGACATATTGTGTTTATATGTTTAACAACTTCACCCTGCTGGTGTTTGGCTTTGGTTTTGGTGTGTGTGGTTTTGGTTTTTTTTGGTTGGTTTGTTTGTTTGTTTGTTTTTTTCCCCTGTAGAGTGATATGCTTCCACCTGTGTCAGTTCTAAAGAAATCTCTGTTACAACTCACTGGATATGGAAAGCTATAGTTTGTGAGCACATCTTACAACATACAATTAATGGGAAAATTTTTATTATTGGAGGACAACATATAAGAAAGGACTCTCATAAAACCCAAGTTATTTTATGACAGCTGTCTCTTTCAAGAGGCTGTTAGCATTAAATAATTAAACCACAATAACTAAGTATTCTGTAATATCAGAATTATGTATTTGTTAAATAGCCATGTGGTAATAAGAGGCAATTGGTAAAGAATAAGAAATAAGCCGCCAGTACTGTAAATATGAAATTAATTATGAATAAACAAGTGTAGTGAGTCAGAAATCTCTTGCTGTAGAGCCTTCATATTATTACCAACTTGTGTCAGTGGTACTCACACACAGATTCATACACACAGAGAAGAACAAGCAAGAAAGAGGCTTGAAGGACAAGCTTTTAATTCATCTTACCTAAATTCTAACAAACTGTGAGAAAACTGACACATGTCAAAAGCCTTTCGGTCTACCTAGTTTGAATTAGTCTCTGCATACACCCCTTTTTTTTTTTTTTTTTTTTTTTTAAACTCTTGTGGGACTGTNACTATAGTGGGAGCTGTCATATTAACTTCCACAGTCTTCTAATAGGACTCAATTTTGTACATGTAAGTATATTGTGTATCACCTGTATAACCTTTAGTTGGTAAGGTCTGTCTTTACAGATATTTTAAACATACATCTAAAAGACCAGATTTTTTTTTTTTTTAATATAAATAACTCTATTTTTATCAACATGCATATACTAGGTTAAGGAAAATGAATTTCTATTTCAGGGGGTAAATTCTGTTCAGCCATCTCAGAAAGTGTTCACTTCTATATAACTTGGGGTTTGCTAGTTATTTCAACAGTCATTGTTAAGTATCAATGTCCAGTTGTCTGCTGGAAGGTGGCAATATGGACTCTTTTATTTTTTTTTTAATTTTTTTTTTAAATTGGATGCAGGTTGATGTATCTGAAACTGGGTAATACCACTTTATGTCCATTTTGTGTACTATCTTCAGAAGGGCTGCTGAAGTAAGATATTTTTTTTCTAGTGAAAAACAGTTAATGAGTTTCACCTGTGGAAAGTCATTGAGGGTTACGCAAGAGTATTTAAGAGTGTTGGATTTGTGTGCTCAACAAGAAACAATGGAGAAATCTTCAGACTTATTTTAAATAATACTTTCAGGATACAATTAATCTCATCTTAAGGAAGGCTATAAAGGGTGCTTACAATAACCAACTTGGAAGCGCCATTCACCTTAGAGAAGTCTAAGAGCAGGTAAAATTGCATCCAACCTAGTGTATGGGATTCAGCTACCTTAATGTAGGTGCTATGAAGCATGGTGCCTCCAGCCACAGTTAGAAAAGTGCTTGAAATTCCAAGGAGTCCTTTGCCATATCTGCTAGCCTTTACAGGTTGCACCCTTAGAGAGTCTCAGGCAGTCTGAAAGAAAAGTAGTTACCTGCTTTAAGGCAACTGTACTGTGCTTTGTTGTTCACCAAAATTTTTCTTTACAACTCAACATTAAATTTTTAACTGTGGCTGTAAATAAGCTTGGATTGCTGGGCAGGTCAGATTAAAACCAAACCAAATAACAGTAAAATAATAAAAAAGCCAAGTCATGGAAACCATTGCATACTAACCCTCTGGCACAGAATTGTCACTGAGGCTTTACTAGTGGGAGATAAGAATCTTTAAAGACTGGAAATAGCCAAATGAACATTTTTTAATTTTTAATTTTTAAAATTTTTAAACTCAGTATCTGCATTAAATTTAAGCTACTGCTTGCCACAGACAGAGTGGCATTAACAAAGTCTTGTTCTCTGAAGTAAGTGTGATTCCTCAATTATGTCAGTCTGATGACCAACTGTTGTGTAAGATTTAAAAACCCACCAGCTTTTATAGTTCTTATCTTAACTATTACCCAAAACTTACACTGTAAAATTAGTTTAATAATGAGGCTTTGATCTCTTCTATTCCTAAAGTGAAATAGTATAACTTCAAACATTCTGTTGCTTTGTTCAAATATAAAAATGAGTTCAAGTTCTCGCATGTTTCAAAAAGGTAGCTACAGCACAGCAAAACTCATACTAATATAAATGCCTAAATAAAAAAAAAAGAAGTCGATCGTGTTGCTGTTTCATAGAGAAGAAATGTCTTAGGTGTCTGGAAACTGGTAAAAGAATAGCTGTATTTTGACACCACCAAAATACTAAGAATAATTCTCTGGCCTTTGATAAACTTTAACAACATATTTCAAGTCTGTTGTTTGTCACTAAAGGCAAACTTAGGACTTTGACCTGACAGCTGTCTTGAGAAATATTAAATTTTTTAGATGACCTACTACTTGTGGTTAGCAAATACATCTCTCCACCATAAATATGAAATGGAGACAATTCAGCTAAGTTTCAAAGATGTTCTCTCATAGGATACAAACCACCTATTAGATAAATCTATTGCAAATATCACAACTTCATATCATCAGGAACAAGCAAGATTCACCAGGTCAGAAGGTAAAGCTATAACTCTTCAGGTTGCAAGATCAGCCTAAATTGCAAGGCGTATGCATAGGGGGTATGTTTCTTTGATCTATTTTGTCTTGTAATTTTTTTTTCATTTATGTCTGCTACACTGAAATCTCTTTCTTGTTTGTTTTCTCTAAGTCATACTTCTGCGAAAAGTGAAAGTTGTCTTTGAATACTTCATAACTGGCATCAAATAAGGCCCACTAGTTCTCATATCAGATGAAACAGTGAACAATCCATTTGCAAGGCATGAGTGCTTTTGCAGAACTCTTACCTTACTGCAAGCTGTCTCTCTTTCTGGTGGAATTATCCTTTTTCACTCAGCCCTCATGGGAGATTCCTTCACTTTGTTGCCTTTCTCTTTACCTTTTCCAGATCTATTATATCATTTTTGAAATGAGCATGATTTTGTTCAAGGTTCAGGTATGTGTATATGCCAATCATCCCAAATCACCTTTTAGTCAATGGAAGTTAGCAGAAGAAATGGGTGAGCTGTACTGATGAGCTGCAAAAGGACTAATTAAGTTTGAGATTTACTCATGTTTCAGAGCCACCTGTGCAGATGAGACATGAGACCTGAGAGAAATATTCCTTTTCTGTACCAGAGACCAGGCAGGATAGCTCCAGCTTTGTCAGGTAGCCCATGTGCAGACATATACATTGAGTCCTAGATGACTGTGCTCAGGTGAACTGAAATTTTATCAAAGATTCTTTAATACCACGGGAACATAGACTCCTAGCACACCTCTAGGCTTTTAAATAAAGGTGTCTTAATTTTCAGCTTCACTCATTTCCCCACTGCATGCCCCTCTACTCCCTCCCCCAAGGGGATTAAAAGTATGTGCAATGTGCAAGACACCAGTAGGGAAAGTCCCTCCACATTATATGCTACTGTAGAATTTATCTTTCAGATTCCTGTTTTAAACCTTTCCGCCTCTGTCTTGTTGCTGGTATTATACAGCCCGTTTTCCCAATGGATATAGTTGGAATGATTATGCTGGTGTCTTATGTCATTGCTAAGTATGCCTACTTGTTTGAACACCTGAGAACAGAGGTTGCAGAGGTAAGTTTTATGAAAAAGGTGGTTAGATAGCCTGCTCATATGCCCAAAGCAGTCTTCAGTGTCGATACTGTTCTTGTTAGACACGGACAATTCCATTTGTAAGATATAGATTCCTCAAGAAAGCTTTCTATATGATACATATGATTTATAGAACATCTTTTTCTTTCAGAAAAAATTGTCTCCCCTGTAGAGATGTTTAGAAGCCAACCTTATGATGGAAAGCAATTGATCTTACTGGATGGAAAAAGAATTTCTTATTGCAGCATGTAAATTACAAGAAAAACACTGAATACTTCTACTGTGTAGTATTCTGTTGTTACAAATGCAAGTCTTCACTGCAGACAACGTAGTTTAAAGTGTTATAGAGTTGTGTTATTTTGGGTGGTTTCTTTGTTTATTGTGGTTTTGTTTTTAAAAAGTAGATTCTTGTAAACAAAAAAAAATAAAGCTTATGCTGTGGCTGTATTAGATTAACCAGAATACTGTTTTAAGATGTATCTGTCTGGAAGAGTTTCTGGAAGTTTGGCCATGTAGTAAAAGAAAATATAGAAGAGAGAATAAAAAGGAAGACTAATATTTAATCCATCAATAGAGTTCAGATAAGGTAGGATGCATAACTCTTGCTTTCCTGCCAAAACATCTTTTCAAATTTTCCCAAGAGGCTTTTAATTCAGTAATTAAAACTGAATTATCAAATTAGTGAACAACTTTTTAGAGCATAATTACCATGTGAGCTAATAACTTCTTAGCATTTAGACTCTTAGTAAAACAAAATACCTGCATATAACTGATGATTGTCCTAAACTGAAGCTCTGGATACAGCTAGCGCTGAATTCTGGGATATAAATGGCATCAGAGTGAAAGGATATACTGTGGAAGTATCATTTGCACATGTAGATCACATTTCAGTCATTAGGAATATAAACACTTTCCCTCTCATGGAAAAGATAATTGGGTAATTATTAAGAAAATCAAATGACAGTCGAATGTACTGCAAATGAGAGAGGAGTGAAAACTATTCAATATCTCTGTGCTTCAGATAAAATGTTTTTACCTTCTGCTTCTGTGTGCTGCTTCCTCCCAGGCGTCCAACTATATTTCTGCAGGCTGGGAATTAAACACCACTGGTTTATCTCTGGATAAGTGGAATCAGTATCTCTGATACGTGCCGTACTGAAACAGACCCTCTTGTGCCTCATTAAACATTTTTGCTCGTTTACTTCAGTATTGCACTAGAATTCATCCTCCACATGAATCAGCCATAAATTATCAGTTTCTGAGCCACTTAACTTTCATATGCATTAACAAGCATTTTACTGATATTTATAATATTAATTGAATGAGAAATATGAATCTTTGGCAAAATTTGTGCATCTTTTGTGTAATATTTTGAAGAGAAATAGCATGCAAAAGCTTTCAAGAATCTGTAAATTATATAATTATTATTTATGGAGTTTATAGTACATTTCATTCATTTCTTTGGGGAAAAATGTCTTAATTTCTTCTGCTAATGTCTTGTTTTCTAAGTCATACTGAGATTCATGATTTATCTCAGGTGACATTACAAAATATAGTCTCTTTCACTATTGGTGTAATGAAATAGATGAGCTCAAGAATCTGAACCAATATATTTTTAAAACTTTAAAAATAAATGTGCATGGTGTGGAAGTAGATACACCTGGTATCTCTGCTTTTGGAGAGAAGCAGCTCTTTTAGTTTTGTTTAACTTCCTCTTTTATCCACATTAACACTTGACAATATCACTACAGATCTATCT
This sequence comes from Pedionomus torquatus, assembly GCA_013398155.1. Lineage (NCBI taxonomy): Eukaryota > Metazoa > Chordata > Aves > Charadriiformes > Pedionomidae > Pedionomus > Pedionomus torquatus. The sequence continues at coordinate 117,030 of VZRU01010127.1, read as the reverse complement.
TTCTTGCTACTTGGAATTCAACAACCTACTGTAGTCTTCTGAAAATTGATCCTGTATAAGCACATACCGTATTTTAACAAGGGTAGCAATACCTTTGGCAAAAATTACTTTTCTGATATTATTACAATGCTTAGAAAGTAAGTCATTATCTTTTCAACTCTCTTATTCAAACATTTTTGGAAACTGAACATTTGAATACTGAAGTGAAATATCATTAAATGTAAAAGCCAGAAGAGTTTGCCCTATTTAAAACTTTTCAAATCAATCAACTTGCTTCAAAATCAATCAAATTAATCTGATTTTAAAGTTTTTAAATTCTTTTATGACTCTTTTACGTTTCCTGCTGTTTCATAGCATTTCTATAGCAGTGACTTCAAGCTGTTTAATTGTAATACAGTCAGGAAACACTTTGGAAAGTTGATTAAATGCTCCAATTGGTATTAAAGAAAAGCTATCTTTTAATAGGTTTAAGGACAAAATGGAAACAAAACTGTTCCAGTTAATGCACTATAAAGTGCCAATGTTAGGAAGTAATTAAGTTTGACTAAGGTACTGTAAAGCATGAGGTAGCAAATTAAAATGAGAAAATGTTATATATTTTCAAAATATTATAAAATGTAATTATTGAAAAAGTTTGTTTTTCTTATTTACAGTGCCATGTACAGAACAAGAAACCTTTATATCCTGTCTCGTATACAGTCATTAGAAGACAAAACCACACTGCTTCTAGTCCTTGCTAAACAAGTAGATTTACCAGTCCTTGCCTCTGCTTATTCAAGGATTGTGGAGGATCACTTGTAGAGTTCTACTTTTTTTTGCATTAGGATGCAATTTTTTTCCTCCTGAGGTTACTTTGCCTAGACACAGCAAGAATACCTCCTTTTTATATGAAATATCTGTGGAGAGAAAAAAGTATTTAACTAACTAATAACAATACAGTTCCTGTAGGCAGTTGTAGCACCTTTCTCCCCATTAGAATTCTAAACATTATGTCATTAACTCAGAGAATGACTACTAAGAACTATTACAAAAATAATTCCATTTGAGAGGGATTATTCTGTGGATAGTGAAATGATGGTTCATACCAGCTACAAAATGATATTTGGTACTCTGCATCTTTTCTGTTATGTATATGTGTATACGTATATATTAAGCCCCTCGGTATTTCTTTTTTCTTTTTCATCTCTCTAAAATTAGGTAATACAATTCATAAGAATTGTTTTTGAATGTGTGTAGGTTGGTTAAATATCTATAAATTCCTGAAAAAATAAATATTAAGCTTTAAGAATAATAAAAAAAAAAAAAGTAAAAATGTCCTGAAGCCAGTGATAATAATTTATGTATTTTACTCTTGCTCTTTTGCTCCAGCTTTGGCATGTGGGCATATAGGCATTAATTTGCAGAATATTGTAGGAGTGAAGATCAAAATACATTTACTTCTTTAATGTCTACTTATTTCTCATGAGTAAGTCACTTCTATTTTATTTTAAAAGCAAGTGAAAACCTGGGCAACATTTCCTTTATTTTCTGTGGATAGTCTGGCTTCTCAAATGTTTCAGACACAAAGAAATACTTGAGAAGGTAGGTGAGTAACATTCAGCATGATGGAAATAAAAAATCTGGGCCTAATGCAATATTGTTAACATTTACCTATTGTCTGCATGAGGAGGTTAGAGAACTGTTTTTGTCAGTGTTCTAATATATTTAATGACTTTTTCTAGAATAAAATCAAACGAACTGCATCTCTTCAAAGCTACAAGGGGGAAAGTTTGAAGCTAGTAACTGCCCAGACTTCTGTATTAGTTCTTGTGAAAGTATTTATGTAAAACCTAAACATTTCCATTTTCATACTATTGTCCTTAAAGAAGCTTGGGAAAAAAATGTTTTCTTCATGGAGACTGAGCAGTTTTATATTTGAGCATTGGCTGACCCTTGAGAAAAAAGGGAAGGAAAGAAGGGCATGTTGTTATAAGACAGTTTAAAACATTTTGCTAGCCAGAGTAATGAAAAGTATATTTTAGCAAAATCTCTCGAGGCCATTTTTGTTTTCACATTTTTAGTGTTTCATTTCCTTTTGTTACTACTAACTATGAGAAACTAAATACTACACAAATGTGATAATTGCATTGAAATTATTACATGTGTTTTGTAATAAGCTGCTTAGCATGTCAGAGAAAGCTAATGTACATCCTTGAAGTGGGAAGAAGTATTAAAGATAGTACCTTGGAACTGCAGATGAATGTGTTTTGGTGTTCTTCTTTTGCCTGTCATCTTTAGTCATGCGCCATTGATGTTCTGACTGAAAGGAGTAGCATTCATAAACAGATGCTATCAAAAGCAGTGTTTTATAACTATGATGCATATTCTAGTCTAGCAGTTTGTTTTTTTTTTTTTTTAGTAGAATTTTGTATATGACTTTTCAAAGCATATTTGGAGCTGTGCTGATGAAAAGTAAGACTCTTATGTGTGGCATTTGTTCACAGCGGACATCCATGCTATGTCAGTGATACTGTTTTTTTGGATGAATCTCTTCACTGCCTTCTGGCTGTGCCTGTATCTGGAGAGCTGTAGTCTTTTCAAAGTCTCCAATATCCATCACTTCTGCCTCTGGAAATGTTGAGAGTGTACTGCCATCCATTGAACTCTCAGTAACAGCTTTGATTTTCTACCCCCTCTAAATGTAGTATCACATTACGTAATTATTTACTCTGATTACAAAATGGCAAATTTCAAAATTGGAACGCAGACATGTATTATAATGGTATAATCTGTGATGGACTTCCTTGATTCTCATCAAATAGTCTTCTAAAAAGCTGTTTATCACAGATACCCGTTATTCCTTCCTCCCATCTTTCCAGGTTAATTAAACAAAGGCTGTCTGAGAGTTCATGTTTCCTGAATGGGAAATAAAGCCAGAATAATCTTTGCACAACAGTTATAATCAAAGTATTCCTCTGAGGTGAGACAAATAAATTAATTCCTTTAGAACCTTATTTAAAGTTATTGGTATAATTTAGACATATTTATATGTTCTTAAAAGAAAATGATGGGAAGAAATGTCACTTGCTAAGGTAATTGTTTATAAAGGAAATTTTTTTCCAGGTTCTGAGTAACCTTTTTAATATTACTTAAGATATGGGTGTACAATTTTATATTTTAAAAGTTACTGTATCATTAAAAAATTGGTGCTTGTGCCACAATGTACCTGATTTTACCTTTTGTATTGTATTAATATAAAACACCTTCTTTGTGCTGTTGGCAAACTTGTACAGATTGATGCATGATAATGATAATATAGCTATAATGTTAAAAATTACAACTGTCAATAACTAGTGCATATATGAGTGAAATCTTTAAATTGTTTTAATACTAGAAAAAATGAAACTTCAGTTTACGTCTCCGTATGAGGAAATCACAGTTAAAACTGAAATTATGATGAATGTTATTGTTTCTATAACTTCGTTAATGTCAACAATGCTATATTAGAATGAGTTTGTTTAATTTTTTTTCTTCTGATCTCACATTTGAAAACTAGGCTGGTAAATTCCTGGTACTGGCAAAACCATAGAAGTTTTAATTCTCTGCATATAGTTGATATACTTGCAATGATATTGAATATGGAATTATTTTAGATTCAGTAATTTGAAGCAGTCTGTAAGCTTCATTTCAGCTAATTTGTCAGGCTTTGATCTGAGGTAATGTGGTCTTCTGTCATATATTTAATGGCTTAATTTTTCTGAGGGCACAGATTGTAAAATATCCTGTAGCTACTGTAATTAAATAGCATTAATTTCTACTGAAACAAGCTTGGGGCTGTACTAGAAACAAAGACGTTCTTTGAGTTATCCCAGGTTTGCTGCTTTGCTTGTTTGTAGTTCTACTCGGACACTTTTGAAGTTTGAATGTGGATTATTTCAAGTAGGTAATAGTAGCTCAGGCTTTTACGGCATGCATCTGTTTCAGAAACTCTCCATATGTAAAATGAGGAGAGATTTACAAATAACTTGTTCTGGCACTTATATTCCTCTAGTGATTTTATGTAGTTAAGCACTTTTGTGCTTTCTGCTGGGTTTTATCAGATATTACGTGGAGATGATAATGCAAAAACAAAAGATAGTGATCCCCCAGGAGGAATGTTTATGGGGAGAAAAATACTTATGACCAACTTGTGGAATAGAAATGAAAAGATGAATCATTCCACTGGTTATCCTATTATTTGTGAAATTAGGTAGTTAAGAGTAGGACCAATTGTTTTCGACAATTTTTGCTAACATATTTACTAAGATGACTTATTCCTTTTCCTCTTGATTTTGTGTTTAAGGAAACAATATGAAAATTGGAGAAAACAGTGAAGACTGGTGAACTGAAATGGCAAATATTATTTTTTTTTGGTGGAAAATGCAAACTTTTTTATTTGAGCAAATTCAGAACAAATATTTTTGGATTTGTATAAAAGTTTTTAAAAATAGTTCAGATTTTCTTTTTCCTTGGAAGGTAATAAAAACATCTACATTAATCATACTATTTTAGGCATTATGTGTTTTCCTTTTTGATAAAATATTACTATCCTTTTTTCCAGTGGTTTCTGGCTTTGAAGAAGCTCTTATTGCAACAGTATTACACTGATTTTCCTGATTGGTTATGTTAAAAATTGGTCATGTTTGGTTTTTTTAAAGTGAAAATGGTGATGAAAATCCCTAGTGGATTTCAGGTTCAGTAAATGCTTTAGTATATCAAGATTAATAGGAGATCTGAATTATCCTGGATATCACCGCTAAAAATATTTAAAGATTGTTTTACAATTGCTGTTGGGTATCTGGGTTGGAGTGGCCTTTCCTAAATGTTCCTCCTTGCTGTGATTCTTCAGGTGTTGATCACTACTAAAATGTAGTGAACTTTGCTAAGTGGTTATCATGACAGTAAAAACTTGAAGTGTTGGGCTATACAGCAGTCACCTACTGTGCACAGGTAACAGAACTTCATGAGCTACAGACTGAGCTGTAGCCACATGATGCCATATTGCTTAGCGTTGTTATAGGGCAGAGATGAACTGCTGTATCATTAATGTTGTAAATGAAGAGGTCATACATGAAACCATTAAAGCAAACTAAGCATTAAATATACATTTTACTCCTACTTTTAAATTCTCTCTTTTAGATTTGAGGTAGCAGTGAAAATTCAGCTCTTTCCTCTAGGATGTGCTGCTGGTTGCTTATGAAAACTGATATTTCTGCCTATTACAGGTCTATAAACTGTGTTAAAAATAAGACAAAACCCAATACCTGCATTTTTCAAGCTGTTAGATAGAGATAAGCATTAGCTTGGCTGCTTGTCCACATATCAATGGCAAGATTTATGACTCTTCTTTCTGTTTATCTGAGAGCATGCAGTACATTCCTCAATTTAATTATTAATAAGTTTATCCTGAATACAAGGTACAATAGCATAAAGAACAGCCTGCTTGGGAGGGAACAACATGACTCCATATGCTATAACAGCTTCTGGAAACCACTATTCCTTTATAATTGTGTATATCTGAAGTGCAAAGTGAATCCTTTTTATTCATTTTCTTCCATTTTACATATATAAAAAAGCGATGTCATTTATGACTCGTTCCCTACTATTAAGCCAGTGGATTTATACAACATTTTCTTTAAAAATACTCAATTATTATTTTTTTTTGCTATTATTTGCATATTCATCAACATGTGTAGAAACATAATGGTAAGGCCAAGGCAGTTTAAAGTTACCAAATAAGTTTGTACTTGTACCTTATGCAGCAATGCAGAAAACACCCTTTAACACTTCCCATTCCTGTCAATGTCTGAACTTGTTTATGTGTCTTGGCTGAGCATCCTGAAAACATCTGAAACATAGACTTCCATACATGCTTAAAAGGGCTTTCCTCTGGAGAATGAGGAGCTTTTTGTGATTACATTTCGATATTTAGAATGCAGACGCGTTGCACACCAAGCTCCTGCTCTGCTTAGTGTGTGAGTTCAATTTAAGCTCTTTAGAAAATCAATTGAAAAATAGTGGTGCCCTGTGTGCAGCCTTAGCGTGGCTAAAGCTGGCAGCTGTTACTCACTACAGAGGAGCCTGGCATTTTCAGCAATTTTGCATATTAGTAGGACATGGTGCACTTTGAGAACCTGTTGATTTGCGTCTACTCTTAGTGTGAAGGTTAGGATGAACCTACACCTGCCAGCAGCCAAAATATTTAATTATGGGCTGTTGCTTCCCTGCTGCTTGAGTACATAAATACAAAAGTAGCATAGGACTGAAATGCCTACCTAGTAGAGGTGGGGCATCCTACAGGCTAGAAAACTGCTGGGAAACTGCAAATATATGGTCTAATCTATATTCCTCTAGGGTTCTTATTTTTAATTCAGTATCTATCCGGTATAAAATGTGAACATATTGAGGAGCAGCAATCAGAAGCTATGTTTTCCTTCCTCCTAGCAAAATACCTTAATCATAGGACAACAGAAATGGGGTATCCTACCTCTGTTTTCCTTAGGAATGGACATTTCCCTGAGGCAGACAAAGCATATGCTGCCAGCTTTGTAGGACTTAGATTTATCACAGAGACAGAGAATGTGTGAATGGGGGAAGAAACCACTGAATGGTGCACGTGGGAAAGTACATGTCATTGCCACTCACAGGAACTAAAGACCTTGTTGTCTTCATAAAATTGTTTTTCTATGTGATGGACTGTCGTTACCATTAGGAATTACCCAGATACGAGAGGTTAAAATCCATTTTTATTCATCTTATGCTGAGTATTGGCTGCACCTTTGATAAGGAATTCCTCATCTCAAGGATTTAGAATTGAGCAGAATGAAAAATACAAGAATAAAGAAGGAAGTTTGTATTGAGTTTCAGACACCTTGGAAGATTTCTTCTATAATTTCAAAGTAAATAATTTCAGGGAGGAGAGACAGATACTGTAATGCTTATTTCTCTTTATGAATCCCTGGTAACTTAAGATATAATACTTTTTTTAACAGCTGTTTGTGTGATACTGGTCATACAATGTATTAAAATACATTTGAATAACTGGCTTTCCAGATGCCTTGGGAAGTTCTATCTTAATTTTTGGTTTGGTCATGGAAATGTCTTTTGTTTTTGTTGTCTCTTAATATCTATACTTACTGGTTTTTTTTCACCAGTTTTTAGATTTCTGCAGCAATTTTTAAGTATTTTGCCCAAATAAAAATAGGATCCTCGTAGATATCACAGCTTGATTTATAAAGCTTAGATGCTTTAAGTCTTAAGCAGCACAAAATCTTGTCTATCAGACCATGTGTTTTCTTAAACAAAGAGATGCATTAATTTCAAAAGCAGTTGGTTGCCTTTCATGTTAATATTGCATTATTAAGTAAATAAACATCGTGGGGTTTTCAGTTTTAAAGTGTGATAAGCCTATATTTACCTGAATGTTACCCAACTTTGTTTTGCTTTAGCTTTTGAAATATTGTTAATATTGGTTAGTGATTATATACACATACTGTGTTCAGTCATTTTGGATCATTTCCCTAGGTATCTGAATTTTTAGGTGTCCATCTCTCCCACCAGTGCCTCATTCTCAGTTTTAAACGACTAATGTTTAAATAATTATTAGTTGTATCTTATCTTAGTGGCTTGAGATTTTAAATGGTATTTGAGCATCTGCCCCTAGGGCTCTCACCAGCAATCTAAGGACTCATCTGCAGGAAAAAAGTTACTGCCTCCATTCTGTGGTGAGAAACAGATTGGAAAAGGCAGGAGGTTTGTAAAACTGAGAAGCCTCTTCATATTTAATAGATTCAGCCAGAGAAAGAGTTGATTACTAAATACGCATTCTTTTGATTTTTAGGAACTGTTCATTACTTGGCTGCTCAACAAGACTGTTTACAGACTGATTGTGGTTTGCAAAGTTCAGTGTGACTCAGTTTCTGTACAGATTCTGAGACCTTCTGGCTGAGAAAATAGTGGAATGTTGAATAAATTTTTTAGACCATATGAAGCCAGGGAGCAATATTACTTTGGAAATGAATATGTACAAACTAGGGGAAAGCGAATGAAAATAATTTCTTGCACAGGTACGATGCCTGGCTGGTAAGTAGCCATCCTCAGATGATGGCCATTGGACCTCCATTAGTATAAGCAGATGCTGTTAGCATGAGAACCAGAGAGACCACATGGATGCTGAGTGTTTTTCTGAAGCATTCCCTGTCACCATAGTAAGGACATATTTTCAAATTACTTTTATCATCACTGTATCCTTGGCCTTTCCAGACCCAAGAATAACTAATATTACTCCAAAGTATGTATAAACTTACATTTTATGGGCAAGGATTTCTCATAAAGGGAAAAGAGCAGCTGAAGCACAGCACCGTTTCCCAAACTTATTTGCCTTATTTCAGAGTAAAAGTAAAGCTGGCTCAGAGCCACTCTAGAAATTGCCTGTCACTTGAAGCGTGTCCTACTCTGGCAGTGCACTTTGTGTGGGGATGCTTTAATTGCATGATAGGCCTTATGTGGGTCATAGTTGCTTAGATTTCTGTAGTGGCTGAGAATGAGGTTAGCATGTACCTGCTACTCAGTATAAAATTTGAGCCCTTTGCTTAACATATTTTTCAGCTCAGGTACACAGTCATTTCTGGAGGAAGTTTGGGGCATCTGAATTCCACGTTCCTTTCTATGTTGCATTTTCAGTGAACTCTCCAGTTCATTAGAGCTGGATCATAGGTCTAGAAGAGTAGAAAACAAGAATCTAGAAATCTCCTTTCCCCACCACACATTGGTGGTGGTTGATCTGGAAAAAGGTAAATGTCATCATTTCAAGTTTAACTATGTAAAACAGTAATTACATGTTCTTCATAACTTTCCTGTTTTGCTTCTGTTTTGCTAGACTGGTTAATTTATATTTCCATGCTCTTTTTATTCACAATAGTAAAACAAATATTGTATGGAAAAAAAAACTAAACAGGTTTTCTTTAAGGTGAGTTTGACCTGTTGCTGGGTTATTTTATGGCTCGACCTCAACCTTGCCAAAATCATGAGACAATTTCATGAGTTGCACTATACTAGGTTTAAGTTAAAATTTCAGGCTGACTGTATCTTTTCCCAAAGTGATGATGAAAGGAATTCTTGTATGCCATTTTGGCTTACTAGTGGTNAAGCCTATATTTACCTGAATGTTACCCAACTTCGTTTTGCTTTATTGCTTCGTATGCCATTTTGGCTTACTAGTGTTTTTTTTTCCTCTTTTTCTTTTTTCCTGCTACCAGGAGGCATTTTTGAGTGTGTAGAATCCGGCCCAATGGGAGCAGAAGAATTAGCCTTCAGATTTGCTGTGAACACGATCAACAGAAACAGAACTCTTCTGCCAAACACTACGTTAACATATGACACCCAAAAGATAAATCTCTATGACAGTTTTGAAGCATCCAAAAAAGGTAACCTTTCGAATATTTATTTATTTTTTTAATAAGAAACTAAGAATCACTTGCTCTACCTACATGAAAAAATGCCTGTCCAATAAAATCGTGTGCAATGAGACTGTACCAGGTTGTGGCTGACTTAACTGCTTTAACAGCCCTGAAGGCTGTAATGGTAACTACTTGATAAAATAAAATGTCACCTTTGCTTTAACTGCCCCTTACTAAAAGCTACTTCTTTAAATTGTTAAAATCTGAAATAAATTTTTCTGAGCTTTGACTGTGGTGGTTTTGGGACTAGATCCTTTTGAATGAGAAAACAGGATCTCCAGACTTTCCTCCTGGAAAATGCCAAGTGCCCCCAAATTCCAGTGAACTTGAAAGAATGCTACAATTACATTTTAAGTATTCAATCACTTTAAGTACATCTCCACAAATCCCCGTAACATATAATTGGCTTATATGGCTAATCAGGTGTGGGCTTTAAAGGGGAATGAGTAATTGTAGCTTTGTGCATCTTATGTCAACAAGGTATAAAAATAAACCTAAATATTAAGTCTGCATAAGAATATTGTTGTCAGGTGAATATCTAGGCCTGAGTTCAGCAGTTTTCTCCTTACTATGATTTGTTTAAAGAAAAACTAAAAGTTAAAAATAGTTTTGAATGCTTTTCTTAAATTTTCAAATCTTTGATTCTCAAAAAAATTGAAGTGTTCAGATTGCTTTATGTTCCAATCTATAATAATAGATGCAAATTGTACTGCATTGTTGGAGTACCCTAGGAAGTACAAATCCCAACAGGTTCATTATGTATTTATAGGGGAAAATAGAAAACCTGATGTCAAAACTCAGCAGGACTGAATTTTACACTGTTACGTGTTCTTTAAAAACTTTTTGTTTTTATAAATTGAAGAGGCAATTTCATATGAAGGTTGTCCTTAGAAAGGAAATAAGAAAGGTGAAAGAAACAGAGGTTTTTTTTATGACAGATTTCTAGCCTAAGTATGCCAAGTGATTTGGTTGCAACATGCCACTCCCAAGTGTTGAAGACCTTTACACAACAAGGTGGTTTTAGTGTTAGAGTGAGTTAAGATGAATAAAAACATTTGATGGTACATAAGAAATGCTATATAGGAAAAAGCTGCTCTGTCAGGATCAGTGTACATGAAATATATCTTAAAGCAGGATATAATGATTCTATAATACTGATTAAAAAATTGAGTTTGGAAATTGAGATTTTTTTTTTTTACTTTTTTTTTTTTTTTGCTGTAATGTACAGGGTTAGTCTTCCTAACTTGCTTTATCTGTTTAATTGCTAAATAAAAAAAAATTCTAATATAGCTGTTATTAGGCACAGAAATAGACAGTATCCATATTTGTAGAGAAATATACACAGTTTGGTCACTGTAAGATGATTTATGAAAAAAAATTATGGGCTAAATATTAATGCGTAACAAGATGCTGTCTTTGAAGAGGAGAGTGTGTGGAAGAAGGAGGCAAACAACACTTTTAATGAAGTATTTTTGAGTCGTTATTCTGTATTTTCAGATGGTGCATTAAGGCAAATTCTGAGAGACTACTCTTTCCTTTCCATCTCAGCCAACAGTGAACAGTCTAATCCTTAATTCTGATCCCCTTCCTTCTCCTTTCCTCTTCAGCTTCCAAATTCAACAGCTTCCTGACTCCGGTTCCCTCTGTCCTGTTAGCAATACTGTCCCATTGAATTGCATCTCATGAGGGAGGATGTAGAGAGCAGAGAAATTTGTTCTACCATCTTTAATTCTTTAAACCTTTTCTGGTACAACACAAGCTACTTCTAGCCCTTACAAACCTTTGGGTTCTCTTGGTGGTGCAAGCTAGCCTGAATCATGTTGCTAATTCTTGGTAGTAGCTGAAGTTAGAATGGCAACATGCGATTGATTGGATATATCAAATAGATTTTATATATTCATTGTTCCCACTTGCATCTTGGATGAGAATGCAACTCTATTTGTAACTGGTCAGGCTGTATCAAAATCTGTGTAAGCTTCCAGTGCTAATCGCTTTTTGTTTTATCAGTTCACAATATAGCCAACTACATTTGTGCTGACAGGTGCTTTAGTTCAGAATCAAAGGCTAAAGGTTAACATAAAATGGTTCATTTTATTATGATGGCTCCAAAGCAGAGTTTTAACAATGAGGTTTAAGCACTTGACTCATTTTTGTGGTTCATGATTATGTCCATTAGTGAACTGCCAGACTTTGCATCACAAGTAGCCTCTTAGTAACACATACTTTTGAAGTTGAATATAGATGAAATATTAATGAGTTTTTAAAGGTGCTATATGAAAGAGCAACCTAAAGGCAAGACGGTATTTCCAAGATTCTGTTTCAGTGAAGAATAATGTAAATGCAAACAAAATATCCCTGAATGCACTAGAAAAATTGGTATGCATCTGATAGAGCCAGTGCCGTACCAAATCACGTGTGAAAGCATTGCATTATTCAAATCTCAGAAACAGGAAAAAAAAAAGCCCATTGAAAAGCCATCTGGTAGCTATTGCTGTTGTTAGTGATCCCATTTACTGACATTTGCATAAAGCTTGTTGATTACTCTTAGGAAGGGCAATATTAGCATAATTTTTTTTTTTATCAAGCTAGTCGTTTAAGCCCTGATCTGACACTTAGAAATGCAATGGAGATCCTGTGTGCATACGGGAAGTTCATTTAAACCACCAGTGCTCTGCAGTAATAAAAAGGTGTGCCAGCATAGTTTCTGGAATACACTCGAAAGACTTAGAAATATTTTCATCATGTTGAAAAGGATGTGCATAATAAAACAATTAATTTCGACTTGCTGAGAAAAGTAATGCAGCAAGATGTGCTTCTGCTGCTTGTTTTCTCAGCTGTCAGGAGCACTGATGGTGGAGTAACTATATTAATTAATCAAACCTCACACAAATACTTGCTGCTATATTGGATTAGGGAGATACTTTTCATTACTTCCCTCTACCAAAGATGATGTTAGAAGACAGAATCTGTCACTTTCCAGAACTGCAAACTCATAAAGGTTATGTCTATGGTAGTGATATAAACAAGACCGGCCATGGGCTAAAATACGGGGCTGCAGTATTGAGCAGTTTCCCTGCCTTCTTTTTGTTATGTCCCAAATAACATTCTACAAGGCGATACTGGAATGTACTGTGGGAGATAATACAGACCAGAGACTGCTAATGCACAATATATGTAGGACTACTCTATATTGGAAAGAGGAAAGCTGAGCCACTTAAATGCAGCAGTATCATGTCAGTGACTCTCAGTGCCACTTTTATCTACTAATATCTGCTAAAACTGAGGATTTCCAGTGTTTAAAAAGGGATACTAATTTCCTTTTTCATTAGCATATATCAATTTAATTTTCTTTTAGGTAAAATATTGGCCTTTACATTTTGCTAGTCAACATACCTACTTTTGATGAAATAAATCATTTGGCTGATACTTAACTAGAATCCACTTAGCAGGGAAATTTCTGAATAATTAGGATCTTAGTAGAAATAGTGTTGATGGATTGGGGAAGAAGTTAACGCTTAAACAGTTTAGGTTAGAATACTGTCCCATATGGCCCTTTTCCAAATGTAAGATGCAGCTGAGCATAAATCTCGTCTCCTGTCAGTGCTTTTTAAAAGATACACAATTGCTGGCCTTTGTGACTTCCACTGACATAGAAGTGTTTATTAAACATAGCTGAGCACTATTTCAATGTTAAGTGTTGCTATTCATCAATTCACAGTGAAAGCTTAGAAATGTATTCTGAAGTTGAAATCTGTGTTAAGTGAAAGTGCTACCCAGGAAGGGAGTTCTGTCAGTAATAAAACTATATTTCATGGAGCGCCTTTTGATTAATATGAATTGTGCAATACCTGCTGGCACACTGCCTTTTTTCCTCTCATCATTGACAGACTTCTGTCTCCTATTCAGCCTGTGATCAGCTGTCCCTTGGGGTGGCTGCCATCTTCGGACCATCCCATAGCTCCTCTGCTAATGCTGTGCAATCCATCTGCAACGCTTTGGGTGTTCCACATATCCAGACCCGCTGGAAACATCAGGTGTCAGACAACAAGGACTCCTTCTATGTCAGCCTCTATCCAGATTTCTCTTCACTCAGCCGTGCCATCCTTGACCTTGTGCAGTTCTTCAAGTGGAAAACAGTTACTGTTGTTTATGATGACAGCACTGGTAAGGCTAAAGCATTAGAGTATGTGCAGATGTGTTCAAAGAGAGGGAGGAGGGGTGTCACTATTCATATTTCATAATTTAAGAAATCTTAACTAAATTACAATAATTTCTATTGGCAAGGTAGTGTGTAAAAAATAATGTGCATTTGAAGCATAGTTATGAGAATACTTATGCTAATAGTTGCTGAGTTCTGTGTGTGTGAGCTCACAGCTGTCAATAAATCAGTTGCTCTGTGTTTTCTGCAGTGTCTGAACAGTTGCTAACATGATGTCTTTTTACTTTATTTAACACTTAAATTAACTTCAAAGATGTACTAGTATGCACTGTGAAATAGAAGACCTAAATTCTTGTGCTGCTTCTAGTATTAGTTAAAAAACATTCCATGTTTCTTTGGAATTTCAGTATATACTTTTTCAGAGATGATTGCAGAAGGAGCTCTGGTTTTAGCTGCTAGGAACTGAAATCAAAAGAACTTTGGAGGCCTGTTTTGCAGACAAGTTACACGAGTTAAATATGAACTCCTAACTTTCCAGCAGAAGTATACCAGTGTGATTTTTTCCCCTTATCTCACCCTAAATTTTTTTGCCTTGACAGGGACTTCTTTGAAAAATCCTTAAAAAAAAACAAACCCAAACTTGTTTGATTTGAGTTCTGTCTAGTGCTGGTCAGAACTAAGACTCTAGTAAGAGGAAAATCTGACTGTAGTGGAAGATACAAGGAAGGTACTTAGCCAAATGAGAGAGATTTAATCTTCTTGGAAATGTTGCTAATCTCTTCCATGCTGGTTGAACAGTCATTGGCAAGAAAAGATCATGGTGAGCTCATGGTTCAGTGAGCTGGAAGTTTGTTGATACCCTTGTTACATAACGCTACTATCTGTCTCAATCTGAAATAAAAAAAAATAAGATCAAGAAACAGTATGTGTTCCATGTGAGGCTACTTGTGGTGAAGACTAACTCTGCTGGATAAACAGTAGGTACAGCAGGATGAATGCCTGCTTTCTGTTTAAGTTTAAACAAGATGCATGTACAGCTGTCAAAGGGTGAGAAGGGAACAGTTGGAGATGGCAGTGCACTTTGTATAATTTTTTTTTTATAATTTTATAATTTTTTTTTTTCCTCTTTAAAAAAAGAGAGGGGAGGCAGTGAATTTTAGAAGCTCCCTCCCTAAAAGTTTGTTGGCTGATGTCATCAGAAGCCTCAGGTAATCAAACTTCTGGTTTAAAGGTTTGCTTCATAGATTTAAGGCAAAAAATAGGTAGTCTGATTATTGATGTCTTTTGATGATTGCCATATTATTCTGAAATAGGACAGGAGGTGGAGGAACTCCTCAAATTTAAATGAAATGCTGATTTAAAAAGTAATTTGGGGTTCAGTGAAACAGTTATAGACTTAGTTTTACATAAATTTCTCTTTGATTTAAACTGTTTGGAGACTAAATGGTTTTATAATAAAGAGATTACCTTTTAAATCAGGTCTTTCAGTTAGAAAAGTCATAAGTTTTAACACTTTGAAACTGCTTTGTTCAATATTTTCAAGTAACTTTCTCCCACTCACTCCCCCCAAAAAATCCCAAAAGATATATTTCATCTTTAATGGGGTCCATGTTTCCTGAAAAAGAGATGTTGTTAGCAGTCATGCTAGACCTGAGTTTTTAATAATATATGTTTTGAAGTCAGGATGTAAGTAGAAATAGGAATGAGACAGAAAAGAATTTTTTCTTGTGTATGTTGCTTGTGTATCTTATGATCTGCTTCATCTACCTGTGACTACTATAAACATTTTAGAGAGGGGAAAAAAAAAGAACATGAGTTCTTTTTAAACAAATTTTAAATAAATTTGACAGTGAATAGGGAGAAGCAGGAATTTAGTTTATTTAAAATGTGTAAAGAATTATTTCAGGAAATAATGATTTAAATTAATATTTCTGTCTGGAGTGGCTAGACCCTTCCTGTTGATAAATAATAATCCCAGGTACAATATCTTTTCTTTTTGCAATTTGTTGCTCTCTGAAGAGACAGAAAAAGGAATCAGTTTTAAAAAGGTAATCCTCTCTTTTTTGTGACCTTTGTTGTACATAAACTTAAATTCTATTTTAAGACTGTCAGTTTCTCTTTGTTGGTAGCATCTGCTATGGATAATTCAAAGACTTCAAAAGCAGGACTCACTGCTGGGATTGTCCAAAATATTGCTTGCCTTTGAAGTACATACGGGAACAACTTTTAGCTATGAGAAACTGTCAATCTTAAAGAAGTAGAGTTTAAATCTTGTTAGAGCTCAACTGCAAACTGGTGTTTTTTAAGGCAAGGGACAGAGAAAGAAAATATTTACTTCAACTGAGGAAGAGTTTATCTCCTGCCATGGCATAAGATAAATATTCAGTTTTTAACTCAGGGCTGAAGCTGAATATGATAGTTTCAGCTAATATTTATAAACTGTGGTGTAAGAATCCTTGTGCCATTTAAGACTTAATTTCAAATCCATTTCAAATCCATAAATCAAATTAAAAGGCAACAAAGATGAAACCTTTACCACTGTTTATAAATGTTTATTCCATTTGGCAAGTGATTCCTTAATATAAGAGAAATATCATTCCTATTTCCCCCTCCTTTGTATCTCTTTCAATCATCCATATTTTACTCTTTATTGAAAAGTTGTTTAACATGATAATGCATGCCTTTTTTTAATGATTATTTTAATGTTATGGATTTCCTTTATCTGAACGGATAATTCCCTAAAGTACACCTGGTCAAGACAATCGTGTGTTGGTATAGCAGTTACAATGAGAAACTTTTTTAATTTTTAAAATTAATATTGGGGGAGGGGACAAATTTACTTTATGTACTTCTGTTATTGCTTTATAAAGATGGGTATATGGGGAGATGATACTTCCCCTGTAGACAGGTCGAAAAGGTACAGCATGCATAAACTTCTTCTGGATTGTTCTCAAGATAAATTATGGGGAGTTGCCCATATGCCAAAATCCTACAAGATTGTAGATCCAGATTCTGAGGGAAAGTATGATTTTCTTAAAATTTTTAAAATTTTTTTAAAAAATTTATAGAATCATAGAATTGTCTGGGTTGGAAGGAACCTTTAAGATCATCTAATTCAATCATCAACCTAATTCTGGTTAAAAAAAAACAACAAAACCAAACCATCATTAATCCATGTCACTAAGCACTATGTCAACCCATCACCCTTTTGAATACCTCCAGGGATGGTGCTTCAACCAATTCCAATGCTTAATAACTTGCTTATTTTTAAAGGGTCCTTATCTTTATTGTTAAGGCTCAATTTTATGAGTTCTGTAAGGAACTGATTTACTTCTCTAATAAAGGAAATATACCTCACCCATTTCAAAGCATTCTAATAACAGTTGTGTCCATGTTCTTCATTCCTTCAGTAGTGGATATGTCTTCTTGAATAAATACAAATGGGAAAAGCTGTGTAGTTATTTGACATGCAGTCTATAAAAGCTCATATTAACTCTCATATTATTCTCAGGAATACACGGGAGACTGATACTTCAAGCATACACTTCAGCTGACTCTTGACAGCAGCATTGTGTCTGTTTGTATACAATCCCCCCATACTCCTGTCTTATAGGAAGGAAAGATATTTATGTGACTCTAATAGATGGCAGAGCATTTTGCTGATGCTACATGAGACACTGCGTAAGTGTAGATGTGGTTTTCCATAGTGTTTTTCTGTGCCTTTCAGTCCTTAGTGTAGCTGCCTTCACAGCATCCGTACAATGAGATATGCAAAATAGAATGCCAACAGGTTGCCCAGAGAAGTTGTGGATGCCCCATTTCTGGTTTAGTGGCAAGGGGGTAGGAACTCGATGATCTTTAAGGTTCCTTCCAACTCTAACCATTCTATGATTCTATTTGATCTGGGTTCAATTTGATCTGAGATAGTGTGATATGAAGGTGATAGAGAGGATTCTATGTTCAGAACCCAGTTTGGGAAAAAAAATAAAATTGGAATCCCGGGCTCCTTTTGCAATAATGGACATCTGCACATCTAAAAGAAGATGTCCTACAAAGAAGAGCCATTAATTGGGTTGTTTTCCTCATTGAACTATTCTCCCTGTATTCTCTGTGGAGGGATAACTGCACCTCTGGCTACTTATTTGAGAAAAGGCATGAAGTTGTATTTCATGCACTATGGGTAGCAGCTGGACCCTGCCCCCAACCCTCCTCAGCTTTATGTTCCAGAAAGTCAGAGAAGATTAACCTATGGTGTCTGGCTATTGCTCCTCACGTCCGTCTGGACCTCAGAATGCTGGGTTGTTCTGTGCTGATCAGACCTGCCTTGTGTTCAGGAGCCTGTAATGAGGAAAGCAGGGTAACTTGGCACAGGAGAAAACAGAGATTGTGTCATGCTGAAATAGAGACAGAGATGTTTCTAAAGGAATAAGTTCAGTGTTGGGAAGAGAGAAAGATCAGACTGAATACAGTGCGAGATGGAAGTGTCAAGACTGCAAATAGATTAATATGCTAGAAAGGTTAATTCTATCTTGTTTCCGTAAGAAGAGATGCAGTCTATTATACTGGGGATGAGGTAATAGAAATAAAAATAAACATAGATCAAGCAACAAGTTTTAATATTATAATAAAGCCTTCTGCCCTACTGGTATTTTTATGGAGTGGGTGTTGTGGCAGTAGGTGGAAAAGTATGTTGTTTCAGGGGAAAAAAAATAAATTAGAGTCCTTTTTCTTTGAATTTCTGGATACTGCATTTGAGTTTTTTTGCTTTAAGTAATCACTATATTCTGCTTCGATCTATGATTTAGGATCTCCCTTTAATTTAGG
>VZRU01010127.1:58909-98108 GCA_013398155.1 Pedionomus torquatus | reverse complement strand
TTTTATTTTGGATCTCCCTTTAATTTAGGTCTCAAGACTTTTTTTTTTTTTTTTTTTTTCCTTAAAGTAATTTATTGTCTCTTTGTTAATTAAATATCATTAAACTGTCCCTAGATACTAATTAATTCCTTTCAGATTTACAGATTTGCTTCAGTCAATTGTCTTTAAGAAAGAAAAGTGGAAAAACAGCATTATGTTCATCAGCTGCATGTCCTAATGATTTTAATTGGTCTCAAAACAGTTACTTAATTTCAAGCACATAGTCTAATCTCTGTGATAAAGAAAACAGACTACATGAATTCTAAGTTTGTGAATCTCAGCATTACAAAACAATACATGAACAGTTGCTCATGCCTTTGATTTACCGGGGCACTTCTATTGCCAGCTAATGCTTTTATGCAGATTAAGTTGATATAAACAGAGTTCTGTTTTTTTTTTTTTTTCTTAATTAACATTTGTTTTGGTCTTGAGTGAATGAGTAAAAACACCAAAAATCTGTTGCATCTATGAACAGAAGCCAAAATAAAATCTAAAAAATAGTGCTTTAGAAATTTTTTTTGGTGTTGGTCTTCAGTACTGAACCCTGTGCTTTAATTCAAATGAAGGAAAAAGATGCCATTTTATTGTTGTTTTTACTGTAATATACTGGTAGCATTGGTTTGTACATAAAACTACAATTTCTTTCTTGGGGTCAGTATTAAAATTCACATTATCTTATTGCCACTGTATTTAGTGTTGTTGTGTACTCACCTTGAGTATTGAGTGCGGTTCTGGGCACTGCAATTTGTGAAGGATACTGAGGTATTTAACATCCTGAGGGGGACAACAAAGCAGATGAAAGGATGAGGGGGTGTCCTGTAAGAGTGCCTGAGGACACTTCATTTTTCTAGTTTGGAGAAAAGGAGTTTGAGGGGTGGTGACCCCCTTGTGCTCTACAGCTTTTTGAGAAGAGGAACTGGCGAGGGTGGTGCTGAGCTCTTCTCTCTGGTATGCAGTGACAGGGCATGCGGGAATAGCTCAAAGCTGCACTGAGGAAGTTCAGACTTGACATTTGGAAGCATTTCTTCACTGACAGTGTGGTCAAACACTGAAACAGCCTTCCGAGGGAGGTGGTCAATGACCCAAGCCTGTTGGTGTTTAAGAGGCATTTAGACAATGACCTTGATAACATGCATAAATTTTTAGTCAGCCATGAATTGTCCAGGCAGTTGGATTAGATGATAATTGTATGTCCCTTCCAACTGAACTATTCTATTCTATATTTCACATTTTGTATTGCTGTGCATCAAGATCCAAACCACTAAACAATGAAAATTAAGTGGACGAGGCATTTTCTTGCCATCCTTTTTGGAATCATCTAACATGACTAACCAAAGGCAATGTTTTAGTATCAAGAAATATCTCAAACTAGGTGTTTAATGAGAATAATAGAAGGACATAGTTTTTACAATAATCTTAGATGTTGTAATCTCTCGTTCTGTATCTCGACATTTTAAACACTGAAGATGCTGAATGCCCATATATGAGACTATCTTGTGATAGTTATGGTAGTGAAGCAATACTTGGGAGTAGAAGATAATGGTTTATTACTAGGGAAGCACAAAACAGCAAGATAGACTGAAGAGAATTCAAGAAAATGAATGTCGTTAAAACTGGAATTTCTGCTAAGAGAATTAGTTTGAGTCTAAACCAAAGATGATTCAGTAATACTGAAATTGAATAAAACGTGAAAAGAATTGTCAAGGGACTTAAGTTTTCAAATCATTTGAGTAACAGACTTTTAAAAAACTTTAAAATGAAGTAATCTTAGATCTCTTAATTATTACCTTTTGAGAGCTCATGGATGATAAATGAAGTTCAACGAGTTTGGAAAAAGTAGGCACGCTCAGATTTATCCCACTCTGGATACTTGTCCAAATTTTGAAGTACATTTATCATAGTTGTTTAAATTCACTAACATCAAAATCATCCACATCCTAATTACTAATCCTAATTCTCAACTTGGAAAACTACATTTTGGGGTTTTTTTTTGATAATTTTGGTGGGTTTTTTTGTTTGTTTGTTTATTTTTGACTAGTCTACTAAATACACAGATATCTGAAAGTGATGAGTAACTGTCAAGTTTGCTTTATCAAGAGCAAATGTAAAAGTTCCTCCTTTGAGAGGCCGATGTGCCTTATGGGTAACGAAAATGCAGTAGATGTAATAAATATCAAGTTAAAAACCTCATACTGTTCAAGGCAACATTCTTATGTTCAAATTAGAGAAATAGATTCCTTATGCAACAGTTATCAAAAGGATGCAAAAAAGAGCAATAAGGTGTAAATAAATTGGTTATGGCTTACTGCAAAGCTGAGAAGTTATACTTACAAGGTGCGTTTTCTGGTATGAAGAGTATACAAATTATATATGCAGGTGATAAATTCAGAAGTTACAATATTCTAGAAAACATGATTTGTGCTAAAGTATATTAATAGTTATCTAACATAAGATGTGGTCTTTGTGGGTAAGCCAACAATGACATTAGAGAAAGAAAGCATAACATTATACTCAGTTGTATGACCTGGAATTTCATGTATACGAATTTCCCAGGTAATTACAGTTTAATCTGCATAAAAAAGTTATCCCACCATATTACATTGCTCTTTGCAGCCATCCTCAGGAAAGATGACGTCTGTTTAGCTCAGAGGCTTAGGAAAATATGGTTGGAAGGAGAGACAAAAAAAGTATTGGTTTAGTCTAGTAAACAAAAGGTTCTTGCAAAAGGAAAGAAGTAAACTCTAAATATGCTGTTTAGAGTTGAGGCTAGACCTGTTTAAAATTGTATCAGAAATTATTTAGCTAGGAACACTTAAGTTGCAAAGAACAACTATCCTTTGTCTTGTGGTGGTTTGTTGTGCTTTTTTTGTTATTGTTGAGATTTTTCATACTGCCTTTGCTAGACAGAACAGAAAAGACAAGTAATGGTGACCTTTTTAGGTCACTATTAGGACAGTCTGCTATGACTGATGCTGAATAATGCGTCTATCAAAAGTGAAGAAATACTAAATTATAAGGTATTACACCATTGATAGTGATTACTGAAATTGGATTTCTCTTAGATGTCAGATAAATTAAAATTATACCTGTATATATTTTTGTATATTCATACTGTTTTGACTTGTGCAATTTTAACTAGGATTTATTTTGGTTCTATAAACCAGATGCAGAATTCACATTACTGGTTATTCTTGAAGGGCTGGGTGAGTATCCCCTCTGCAAATAAATAAACTTGTATATTAATTAAAGACAGAGTGGTTTGAGACAGATTAATACAGCATGTCAAAAATACTTTTATGCTCTCTGAGGAGAAAGAAGTTAAGTTTTGTTGTTCTTTTTGGTAAGTGGATCTGTAGTTGTTCTTTGAGAATAATTCTATAGAGATTTTAATTAGTTTTTAAAAAGAAAAGTAGATCTCACCCAGTTAAATAGAATATTAGTCCAGTATGTCTTTCAGGAGAATGTGTAGCACAGCCCCCTCCCTGTTTTGGCCAAGAATTTGGATTTACTGCAACAAGACATGTAGAAAACTATAGATTTAGAATCATAGAATCATAGAATGGTTAGAGTTGGAAGGGACCTTAAAGATCATCGAGTTCCACCCCCGTTGCCATGGGCAGGGACACCTCCTACTAGAGCAGGTTGCTCAAAGCCCCATCCAGCTGGGCCTTGAACATCTCCAGGGATGGGGCATCCACAACTTCTCTGGGCAACCTGTTCCAGTGCCTCACCACCCTCACAGGAAAGAATTTTTCCCTAATAGCCAATCTAAATCTCCCCTCTTCTAGTTTAAAACCGTTAACACCTGGAATAAAATACAAATAAAATAAATTTATAAGGTACTTTGTAGTAGTGTTCTGTAAGCCTAAGGAACAGAAGTGGAGATATTATTTCCAGAAGTTGTTGTGTTAATAATGAATGTATTCCAAATGGCCCTTTAATTTTTTTTTGCTTTTGTGTTTAAATAAACTTAATATCACAATACTGATAGTTTCAGTATTATAGGTATGGCTAGATATTTCAAAGTTGTTCTACTGTTTCTTTTGACATTGATTCTGACAGCTTTGACAAAAGCTGTTTTGTCCTTTGACTGTAGTAGATCTATTTTTTTTTCCTCTTCACCCTCATTTAACTGCACTGCTCATAGATGTCAGCCACTTGAGAGATCATACTTCACCCTATTTCAAGACTTCTTTTGAAATGCCCAGGACTGTTAATTGTCATTGCTGTCGTCATCACACTGAAATAAAGATAAAGCTTTCTGAACATGTTCAAAAAATGCTTTCAGAAAACGGAATAATAACAATATTTCAAAACAGGAATATCATAATAGAGCTGCATATGTAAAAGAATGTCCCGTGTTGCTGAGGACTAGAAAAACATGCCTAATCTAATATAAAAGGATTAATGTTTTCTTTCTTTTCAACGTTTGATTAAATTATCGAAAACTGTTTTCTTATATTTTCACACACAAGGTGCAGGGGTGAAGGAAGGAATGGAAGGTTGTTTTTTTTCCCAGCTGCTGTATGCTGCAGCAGTACTTGGGTGGTATGAAAAAACTTATTTTCTTCATCTTGTTATAGTGATCTTCAAGATCAAAAGCTTTCCATGAACTGAAGGCCTTTTCTGAACTTAAGCAGCAGACTGATTCCCTCTTGTGGAACTGTGTGGGATGGGGTAGAGGGCTTTTTCACTGCAGTGCTGAAAAGCCATTATTAGAAAAGAATTGTTTCTGGAAATAGACTGAATGAGGATTGGCTATTTGAAACTAACTATAAAAGACGTTCGTGCTCTGACGTGCTCACTTAGCATATTTAAAGAAAACAATAAAGCTGATTATTGCCTTGTACTTCAATTACATCTGGTTATGCTGAAGCAGCAGTAAAATGGATTTAACATTCAGATGCTAAGACCCAAGACACAGAAAAATGAAGCATTATACCACGGTATCAGAACAGAAATCTGACTGTGGAGGTAGCCCTAAGCCTAGCCTCTCCTATATACGGCATTTCAGTAATCTCAACTTCAATATTAATTATGAATATAATTATAAACACTTCTACTTTCCTCTACTTAGTAATTGTTTCAAAACAAATATTTTTTTTAGTCTAAAAGAAAGTTTTTTTTTTTTCTCTTTAGTCTAGACACTTTCTAGATCTTTCATAATACATATACATACTTGCACATACTCATCTAGTAAACAATATAGTTCTGCTTTTTTTTGGAGGGGGGTGTTCAGAAGCATTTTCATTTTTCTCAGGCATTGTTGTTACTGTACTCGTAGTCAGTGGTACCTGAAGTGCACCATTGGTTATATCACCATCATTTTGTGGAAGCGCTGGTCAAGGAGTCAAAGAAAAGTCCCCTCAGTCTGGTGATACATTCTCATATTTTTTGTATGATCACTGTTGATGCCAGGGTTTTCAATGAAGTAACCTCTGTTTGCTGAGCTGACATTGACCAAAACCGGGTAAGACCGCTGGAGATACAGGTTAAAGGTCTTGAGTTGGGTCTGTTCTTCCACATACAAAGTAAAGACCACCTGAAGTTTAGGGACTGGACTTTCTCTCCTTATGTGCCCAGAAGGCACTAATTACTGTACCTAAACACACAGTTGAATACAAAAGGGTGGATGTGAAGACAAATGATCTGCCTGTGTATAGCTCAGGTTAAGTTTTGGAATGAAAGACATTCCTATATGCCCCTCCTTCCCATACACACTTCATCTTTGAATTAGTTTATTTTTAATAAAGGAAACTAAGGCCTTTAATTTAATTTTAAAGATCTAAAATATTTCTGTTGTAAGCTTCTAAACACAGAGTTTTGGAGTTTGTGCAAAAGTATCTGATTGTCACATAATAGCACGTACCTCAATGTGCCAGCATGAAAGCAAGATGAATGTTGGGAGAACACATCACAGCCACAGTTTTGGAGGAGTTTTCCTGTATCTCTGAAGAAGAGTTGGGGCAGTAGATCACTACTGTATGCTTTGATAAAGAGATAAGTATGTATTTATGGGTGTAGTAACATTATAGAGCCTCTATACATCTACATGTTTCCCCCCAGAAGTAAATCTCATCAACTAAATAGATCTCCACAGTTTATTCTGGCAAATACTAATACTACCATGGGTGACTGATGCATCTTGGCTTGCCCTAATGAATCTAATTTTTATTTTTTCAGCTGAAATTATTCTAAACAGAGCAGCTATGTTTCTTGACAAAGGGCTTGTTGAGCAGAATTTGCTTTGGCAAAACTGCTACTGAAGACAGTTATTGGATACTTTTCCTTATTTTACTGATACAGGGCTGAAAGTGATACTTTCCTGGTAGGAATCAAGATTAATAATAGAAAAATAATTTATGTCAACACAATATCTTCAAACTCTTCTTCACGTAGCCACCACTAATTGTAGTACATTTTCAGTATTGCAAGTGGCATAAAATTCTAATGCAGTTATATCTGTAATATATATACCTATACATGCATACACACAGAGTGTCCTCATTGCTTCAGTTACAAGACTAAAAAAATGTGCTGTATTAATTATGTTTAAGAAGCTATTTTTTTCTGGATTATGTATCTTAAAGCTCTTCCTCCATTAGAGATACTTTACACCATTTTGGTACTGTATTTAAATGGGTTTAAATATAATTGAGGACTATTTCAAGGATTTTTACACTGCTGGAATTGGGTGAAATGATCTTAATGTAGCAAAAGGGCTAAATATGAATAATTAAGAAAGGTCCATCAAGCTGGTGTTTTTCCCCTTCATCTTTATTTTCTCTGTATTTTTCATAATGGTCTTTCTGTATTATACTGTTATATCCAAAGCATGTGGAGCAGTCCACTGTTCAAGTAGCCCTGCCAGTAAGTGCAGGGTTGTTTTTTTTTTCAGTGTGTGTTGTTTTCTTTGTTTGGATTTTTTCCTTCTTTTTAATCCTTTCACTTGAAGTAAAGGATGATAAAACTAATATTGAGAGTTCCTAAGTAATCTGTTCAGGATGTTCAATATCTATGAATCATTTTGTAAAAATGAAGTGTTCCAGTTAATGTGAAGCATTCTATCAATGCCCAATAAACTCTCATTCCTCTTCCTTCTGCCCATACTCCTTTCAAAACCCAATATATGATGATGTTTTTCTGAGACATAACCAGAAATAACTGGGCAGGGGCTTCTCAGGGAAGGAGAAGAGTGGAGTGAGGTATGAGAGGAAACAGCTTGCTGAAAACAGAGAAAGTATTCTGGTAGCTTTAGAAAGTAATATATTATTATTTTTGAAGTTTTTGAGATTCTGAAGATAGGAGTAGCTTTTAAAAGAGCATTAGTGTTTTGTACAGAAAAAGGTTCGTGTGTTCAGCCTATTGCAAGGCACATTTGCTTGCATTCTTCCTGTGCAGCACAAAGACAGCATTAACAGAAATGATAAATAGTTTGATGAGCAGGCCAGGTGGCATAGCAATGGCTCACAAGGCTGCTGAGCTAGAGACACAGGTTTTAAAACAAACTTGGGGCTCTTGCTTCCTGGACTGGTTGAAGTTGAACATGTCGAGGAGGTAATGTGATTGATCTCTTTGGAGGAAGATGCCAGCTGGAGAGCTCACAAACTGCTCCTTCAGGACTCTCCTTAAAGATGAATTGATGGCAGCTTCTGAAAAGAGTTACTCACACCGCATTCTTCCCAGCCATTCAGAGGTAAGACTCTATCATAGTGGCTGCTAAAAGAAGGAACTGAGAGTTTAAAGGGACAGGAAAAAGGTGGCCCTGGTGAAAGAAACTGCAGGAAGTACATTCCCAAAATGCAGCTATTATTTCTATACTGTTGTAAAGTTGATCCTATTTTTTTAAGGAGGTTGTCCACAGAAATGGTTGGGTTGTTTGTTTGGTTTTTTTCATTACACTGGGATCCAGTAGTGCTAATAAAATAAGTCAGCATTTAATCTAAGAGATCTACTTCCTTTTATACTGTAAAACGGTTGTTTAAAAATGTTCTAGGCTGAAATCTGTGCTTCTGCATTGACAAATATCTCCTCAAAATCCTGGTGAAGAAGAGACTAAAATTAGTCTCTCCTTATGTCCTTGTAGTTCACATGTTATGTTCCTCCCTTCATTGGAGGCTCTGGTACCACTTTTTCTGATTAGATACATATGAGCTACATAGCTAGCCTTTGGAAAATGTCCCTTGATGATCCAAGGACTTTATTTCTCAGTTCATGACAGCTTGCTACTTTAACCCTGAATAAACAGCTTGTCCATTTCCTTTAATGTCAGACAATAGCAACAAAAGCTACTTTGGGGTTAGCAGTAGCTCAGAAATTTATGGTTAATGTATAAATACTCTAAGCTTGTTTGACCTAAAACTACCTTGGCCTTTAGCCATATGCATGGCGGGTTGAAATGGAGTCCCACAGACAAACTGAACTCAGCAGGAGGAAGCAGACTTCCTTGAGTCTCAGGAGTCTCACCCCTTCAAATGGGCCGTAACAGAATTAGAAGAAAGTGAAGACACACACAGAATAAATTTTGCTAACATCTAAAAATAAAAGCAAACCATAAATTTATCTGACTTCATCTGATGTCTTCTATGTGTTAAAGATACTAAATATGGCAGAGCTCATTTTTGATACTAAGATACTTGTAAGATATTAGTTTTATTGCAAAAAGCCTTAAATGCATGATGTCTTATTGTTGTGAAAAATTGAACTCCAAGCATACATTGTCACTATCTGGATAGTGGCAGAATTTATTTATGTCATATGCATATTGTCTGGTTACTTCTCAACTGTGAGATGTTTTGAGCCCCTGGACCTTTTCTTTGGCCATTGCACCGATTTTTCCTGCGGAACCCAGTACATTAGAGTGTGGTAGGAAAGAGAACATCAGCGACAACCCAGGATCTGGGAAGCTGTTACTGTCTGCAGGTAGACCTAGATGCTGTCGTTCACATGCAAGAGCTTGTTCTTTTAGGTTATCTTTTAAGTGTGCTTACTTTTCAATTTTGTCACTAATAATGACCCACTGTTCAATATTTAACCTAGAAAAGAACAGACCTGCTCAAAATGGCTGGGAAACACTGCAGGCAAAACAATTAAACAGCAGCTTTCAATCACTTATTTTGTTATTGAGAAAAAGGATGCAATTATATACATATGTAGATATTTACCCTGGGAGGTGACTGGAGGAGAAGCAGCTTCAGGCTGTTTTGTATAATGGTTTCTGCTGCTTTGCGCGCAAAGGCTTTTCTCGTCACTCCAGGCTGTGGCCCATCAAGTAAGTTGTCCCTGCCCTGGTGGCATGAGGCCCCCACAGAGAGCAGCCTGCTTCCTCCACAGCAGGGATAGGCTGTGGCAAGGAGCTCCCTCCCTCAAAGAGGTTGCCTTTGGCTCTTGGTGTCTTTCTTCAATACTTTTGAGCAGGGATGTCTCCCTTTCGGGCCTGCAGGCTTTTTCACTACTGTTGAGGTTGACCCAGCACTATGGTATATAGCCCAACATACACCCCTTGTTCCTTGTGGCTCACACAGGAAATAATCTCCAGCATATTTCAACTCCAGTGCTTTCATCCAGGCACAGTGGAGAGGAAAAGGTAAAGAAAATGCTGGGGTTTGTTTTTGTTTGGTTTGGTTTTTTTTCAGATGAATTATACCATTTTTGCTCAAAGTATTCATTTGGTGTTTTTTTAGTTTCTTGGAAAACTAGGACTGTTTTCCACACACTTTATATAGCACCAGACCCTAGGTTCATTGTGGAAGGAAGCTTTCAGCCTTTGATATATATCTGCAAGAGCCTTCTTTAGAAGTACATCCACTAATGCCTGAATGAGGAAATGCTGCTTCTTAGCACTTTACCCATTGGTGCTCAGACGTAGAAATAAAAGTACCAGAGAGAGGTGTGCTCAGTACTATCTGATTTTTTCACTCCATGAGGTGTTTCTCTGCAGAGAGGAGCAGTAAAGCAGTACTTTCCAGCCATGGCACAGCTTCGCAGTAGCTCCCCCTGCCATTGCTCTCCACAGAGTGGCATGTCCAGGAAAATGTTGAATCTGTACAAGCAAAAATTTAATATTTAAGTGTAGATGAGGATGAACAAATATTCCTTGTAGTGGATGGCCTGGTGAGCTACTGAAGTGAGTCATTCCGTAGACTGGAACACGTTTTGTGCCCTGCATAATTCATATGAAGTTAAATGCTGGTGGCTGTAAATATGAAGAAAAATATATGTCAAAATCTTAAAAATGGAATTTTTAAGAAAATCTATGTGTTAACTGTAGCTATTACTGAAGTTAAATATTCTGCTAGACATTGAAGCTGTGAGCAACAATACTACACATTAAAAGTTTGAAGTTGCTTTGTTATTTCACATTTCATGAGGACAGGAGCAAAAGCTATGCTTTGAAATACCTGGAATTTGTTTATGTCTCTTATCTGCTGTATCTTAAAATATGTTTTGAGAAAGCTCATTGGTTACTATTTTTGTGTCCTGACAGTTATTGAAGGCATAAATACGTTTGCTTGCATGCACACCTGTATTGCTCCAGGAGTGAGGTTCAGTCAGTGCAGTACAGAGGTGTGCATTCATGGGTTTTCTTCCTCCCATTCTCATGCTCAGGTTCCTCCAGTACCTTCTACAGCTTTTGTACCACCTTCACAATTTGATATTTTGCTTATCGCCTATTGTTTCTCTCTCAGATACATAGGTGACCCAGCAAACAGATATTATAGTTATCATTGTATTCTTCTTGATAGGTTTTAACTGCTGTGGTATCATTTACTGCATCTGTAAATCTATTCAAATTTTGGTGGGTCTTCTACTTTCTCTGGGGTAGGCCAATCATGACAAGATTTATGAAGAGGAGGACTTTCTTTTTTTAATTCTTGAACAGCCCCATTAGGCTCTTGAGGTGAACTTGCAGTGATGAACACTTTACTTCCCTGCGTAATGCTCTGAAAACAGAACAAAGCTTGGAAAAGAGTTTCTGAATTGTTGGCTGCCACCCCTTGTAATTTTTTCTCAGCCATACAATAGATGTCTAATTCATAAGAGAACAGTAAGACATTTACTTCACAAGGTCCTATAGGCTACAAAATGCTTCTTGCTATGGTGTAACAAACTGTGAACCTACAGTAAAAACCAAAAATTGTATTTCATTTGTGGAAGAAATGGGGATAGGTCAAGGAACCTGTCAACTTGTAATGTTCTACATTGGTTACTAAAATTTTGGAACTTAAACACTTGCTACAGAGAAAAGCAGCCTCCCTTTTTCCCTTCCTTTCATCTCGCCTTAATGTTCTTAGACAATTGTAGCTGTCCATCCTGTCTCCAAAGATGTAACTAAGGTGATTGGTGTAGCACTGGAGAATGAGTAAAACATACAAATTAGACACTTTGCCCTTCTAAGTAAACAGTGCTTTGAAAGAACAAAAAGTTTGCAGTCAAGAAAGAACACTCAGATTTCATTTTAACCCTTGAAAAAATACTGAGTACTAGTACAGAAAAAAATATGGTACTAGTACAGAAAACCTGAGTCTTTTTAATCACTTGAATGTCTTATACAATCAAATTTCACAATTGCTTCCACAGATGTAATAAATTTTGTTCTGGAGTTGTTCTGATTCCAAAACTAGCACAGTAGAATTAAGCTGACCTTGTCTCTTGCTAATGTTGAGAAGTGGTTTAGTATAGAAATATGAGAACAGGGACTAAAACCCAGGTGTTTCTTCTCTCAGATGACTGTAATAACCATCCTACTAACAAGGGTCTATTTGTCTCCTACTGAGCAACTCTAGCTGTAGATTTGAATAGTGCAGTTAAGAATAGTTTATAATACTTTCTTCATTCTTTGCCTCCTGAATAAAATAAAATCTGATTCCTCTTGAAAAACAGAAAGGCCAAATATATTTGAGATTACAAAAAACCTGAGAGAAAAGTCACCAAATTATTATGCAAAAACAATTGTGTGGGTAAAACATGTATGATTTTCCTCATTTTTAGTAACGCATATTTTGTAATAGTTGTCTCCACTTAAGACTCAAAAAACAGTACAATACTCCTAATTTTCAGTCTCTTTTAACATTTTTTTCACCGGTAAACTTTATTTTTGAAATAGCTTTCAATTTTTCTGTATATTTCATGGATATGATTTTTTGAGCCTGTTGCAGACTTCTCATCTTCGGCACTTTACTTAATGCTCTGTCTTTAGGAGATCAATACTTATGTTGTGAAAATGATCATAATCTCTTTGTTACTGCATATCTGTAATGTAAAGCTGTGTTGAAGAGTTTCATGTTTTAATCTCCTGTATTCATGGTGGTTTCTAGTTGTGATGATCTGCTGCAAAGAATGACTGAAGATCCATTGTAAAAGTTCATATGACACAACTTTTTCCACTAAATATTACCTGAAGTTTAAAAATAGCACATCCCAGAACACTCCATTAATATCTAAATACTTCAGGGGTACAAGGTCCTGAAGATGTCTGTACATTCAGATTCTCACCCTCCAGCCCCAAATCTGCAATTTTTCACCTGTCTTCTTGCTCTTAAGTGTGATGTAAGTAACTCAGATAGATGCAAGTCTCTAGTTCACATACTGGCAGCCCATATATCAGCTTTGGATACTGTTGTCTCATACGTGACAGCACATTTTATAGCACTATCTGATTTGAACTAATGTGGCTATTTAGGAAGGTTGTCTGTCTGTCTTTTCAGTTGTATTTGATTAGTGAGCACCAAAAGCCAGGATTTTTCTTTTACCTGACAGTGTCATACTACCTGTCCAATATTGCCATTCTTGTGATTTGTAGCTCTTAAGTGGAAGTGCATAGATATCAGGGTAAGCAAGCAACTGGCAGGACCTTTCCTTTGAGAAAGACCCTGTTTTGAAATAGGACGCTTCCCTCAATCTGAAATAATCTAAATTTTTGTTCACAAGAATATTCATTCTGCTTGCTTTATTACTCTGAATCTTAAGGAAATGGGAAAGACTTAGGGACAATTCTAAGTGCATTTATTGACATGTCAGTTTTTTGATAAGGTGTTTAATGGCTATGAAGTATGCTCTTTTGCTCATTTCAAATCTTCACCTTCATTTAATTGTCCCAGACCATATAAAATGGTACTAATACATAGTAGATGTGTAAGATTTTAAGTCAGAAAATGCACCTCTACTATATAGCTTTTAAGTATATTAATTCAAGATTATTTATAAATCAAGTATTAAATCCATTTAAGATTCCATTAAATACAGTAATTCATGTTATGTAAATATCATTATGGCATTGAGGTAAATATGGCAAATTCTTTAACTTGAATTAGTTTCTAAAAGTACTATTTTCACAACCATGTAGGTTTAACGTCTGACATTTATGTGAACCTATCACTTCTCTGTGTCCTAGCAAGTAGGGACCAGATCTAGTTGTGAGAAAGTACCAGTTTCCATGTCTGTTCTGCCCTGCCCTCAGGATCTCTGCTAAAAAATTTGAATAAATATAGAGATGTGATGGTTTTTTTTAATGGTGAATTTTCTTCCTTTTCAAAGCAGGACAAGCAGAACAATATAGCAATAAAAGCAGGACAGGTCTAAAATGACAGTTGCTAAATATAACATAATAGGAGTCAAAATTATTTTCAAGTTATTTATGCTGGACAAGTTTCCACTTGTCTTCTCATAGCGAACAGTGGCAAATAATCTGGAGCATGCAGGATAATGTTTTTATCCTGTCTTGGGTTAAATAATTTTCATATGCTATTATGTTACTTACAAAAGACGTTTTTTCACTTTATAATTTTGTGTAGAAAATGTCAGCCCACACTGAATTACTGGATTTAGACCTTCACAGTACTTTAGCTGTTAATAAAGATTCTATAGTAACGTTTTTAGAAGTTGTACATTTGAGAGATTATTTAGGTATAAGTAACAATTGTTTAGTCTGAATAATATGCTCGTTTTTGAAAATGTTTATATGTGGTATATATGAGCCAGCAATGTGCCCTTGTGGCCAAGAAGGCAAATAGTCTCCTAGAGTGTGTTAAAAAGAACATGACCAGTAGGTCAAGGGCGGTCGCCTTCCCTCTCTACTCTGCATTTGGAGTACTGTGCCCAGTTCTGGGCTGCCTGGTTCTAGAAAGGTGAGGAATTGCTAGAGAGAGTCTAGTACAGGGCTATGATCAATGGACTGGAAAACCTGTGAGGAAAAGTGGGAGACCTGGGTCTGTTTAGCCTGGAAAAGAGAAGACTGCTTATAAATGTCTAAAGGGTGGGTGTCAAGAGAATGGGGTCAGGCTCTTCTCAGAGGTGCCTGGCAACATGACAGGAGGTAGTGGGCACAAACAAGAATGCAGGAAATGTGCCGACTCAACATGAGGAAAAACTTTTTTATTTTGGAGGTGACAGAGCACTGGAACAAGCTGCCCAGAGAGGTGGTGGATTCCTCTGGAGCTATTGAAAATCTGCCTAGATGTGCTCCTGTCCAGCCTGCTCTAGGTGAACCTGTGTTGGCAGGGGGTTTGGGATAGATGGTCTCCAAAAGTCCCTTCCAATGCCTACCATTCTGTGCTTCTCTGTGACAGGGATATTACTGAGAAATTGTGATAAAACTTAAGTTATTGTATCTGTGACAGTCACTTGTGAGTGAAGAAAAAAATTCTTAAATTGACTAAATAGCAAGGTTGTCCTTTCCCACTCTGCTTTTGGGCCTAAAAGGTCTACTGGAATCATCTGACAGATCTCCACACCTGCAGTGGAGTAATTTAGGAATCTTTTGTATAGTAAGCTGTAATTCCTGTTCTAGCTAGTTTCAGCAGAAACTGTTAAGAAAACAATGTGGGTCCTTTGCAAGGTCAAAAAGGGGGAATGATGAAATAGAGGAAGCTGATTTTATCTTTCACTTATATTCCCTACTGGTCTGGTTCTGCTGGAAATAATTAGAGCTAAGTCCTTTCAATCTAAAAACTTCATAGCAAAGAATCATAGCAATACTGTGTTACTAAAATCTCTCAGCCTTATGTTACTAAAAGGACAACAAATGTTGGAAACGGCTGTAGTAAATCTTCTGCCAGAGGTTATCCCAATTTCTGACACTGTAGTGTGATTCTTTGTTACATTATGACAACTTCATTTACTGAAATGAAGATAGTTTTGACATCCATTTGTAACCAGCAAGATTATCTAGAGATGCAATGACATACCAGTGTTTTTTTCATGCTAGACGGTTCTGCCTGTGATGATAACTAAATAATAATTAGTCATCTCCATTAATATTTTTGATCTAGTGCAGTGAGCTATCGCAGATTCTACAAGTACTTCATTTATATGTGGATCCACTCCATTTATACCTGGATCCTGCTGTAACTGAAAACCAAAGCAAAACTTCCATTTTTTGGCAGTTGGGTATATTATATATGTGCACAGCAAACATAATGATTGAAAATAACCCTTGTTACTGCCACCAAATGCAGATCACTCCAATGCAAGAAGAAAGCGAGCACAGCAGAATGCTTTTTTTTTTTTTTTTCCTAACACAGAAATAAAGTTCTGCTTTGTAGGACACCTGTTTTTATCCTGTCATTTTAATACAGTTAAACAATGTAATATTTGATATTAGTCACAGACCAATCAGTGATCTCTAAGCCATATCACACACTGTTATGCTAATGTGGATAAGCTTTGTGGAATAATGTTACTGCATCTTATTCCATAGTAAAAATAAAGTAATTCAAAATGGAATTGTGGAGTGTTGAAGATGAATGCAATGGCATGAATCATTTATTATGCTTCCTTGTTGCTGCATTTATGTGTTCTGTTATCTATGTAATCAGGGGGAAAAAAAAAGACTCTCCTCTGAGTTGTGAGACTGCTGAAATCATTCACAACTTTCTAAAGTTGATACATTAGTTTGGAGACTGGCTAGTCTGATTACAAACTATTAGTCTGGAATATTGCCTTAATTGAATTACAATAATGATATACGTTCTTTGAAAAGGAATGTCATAGTTGCATGATAATGCTAAAACAAGATTTGTCTGTTTTAATCTGAACTGACTCTGCCTACTGTCTGTTAATATTAAGGAAGACTTGTAAGAAAGTATTGTGTGCCCATACTTTCTTTCGTTTTACCAAGATTTTTGTGTATCACTTGCAGCATACTGAGAAAGAAGAAAAATTCATGAAACTTTGAATGTTTATAGTAAATTATCCTGCTAGTGGCTCAGGTTCTTGTTTTGATGAT
Source organism: Pedionomus torquatus (assembly GCA_013398155.1). Classification (NCBI taxonomy): domain Eukaryota; kingdom Metazoa; phylum Chordata; class Aves; order Charadriiformes; family Pedionomidae; genus Pedionomus; species Pedionomus torquatus. The sequence goes on along the minus strand of VZRU01010127.1, from coordinate 81,844 downwards.
TTTCTTTTCTTTTGACTCCTCTGTTTTCTTTAAGGCCTTATTCGATTACAAGAGCTCATCAAGGCTCCATCACGATACAACCTGAGACTAAAAATCCGTCAGTTACCGGCTGACACGAAAGATGCAAAGCCATTGCTAAAGGAGATGAAAAGAGGCAAAGAATTCCATGTAATCTTTGACTGCAGCCATGAAATGGCAGCAGGCATCTTGAAACAGGTAATTGTCATTTTGCTCTAGATGGCCTAATCATTTTAATCCTTAATAAATAAAAGCAGTATCTAGACTAAATGGCGTTTAACAAGCAGGGGAATTGTATGTCAGTTTTACTGAGGCCTAACTGAAAATCAGCCAAGGGAGATAATCTTATTGGTGACTAATATATATCTTTTAGAGTTGTATTCTCCTTAAGCTACTAATAGGACTACAAAACACCTGAGCACTTTTGAATAGCTGCTGTTGAAGTGTTTGCTTTGTGGTGTAAAAGACAAGTAGGTGAAATACAGCAGAATCCCAAGTACTCAATGGCTTTCAGGTGCAGAAGCAGATTTCAGTGATGTCTTCCAAAGAAAGGTGGCAATATAGCGGTATACAAAGGGCACAGCTCATAAAAAAGCTTACTATAACCCTAATTACGCATGAAAGACATGCCTTTGTGTGTCTCCATTAGTTTAACAAGCTAGCACCAAAGACTGGGAATTCCTTATGCTCAGAGGCCATTTCCCCCACAGTTTAACTGTGACTTGCAAGAAGGACGATAGGAAAAATACCTAAACCAAACCACTATTCTACATTTGTAATGTACAGCTTTTAGCAACTTTAATTCATGCTTATATTATGCTTGCTAGCAGACTGTATGGTTTAAATTGAAACCAAAATGTACTTAAGATTTGAAAATATGTCTCTCATTAAAGGCACTCAGGAGTATTATTGTGGATACAATTAAAATTGTTAGTAAACATACACGTATACTATAATTTCTTTGCTTTATTGTTCATTGATGAAAGAGCTTTTATTAATTCCCAGTAATTTTAAACCTCTGCTGGTAGTTTTTGCTTTTTGCTAAACATAAGCCAGCCTGGTTAGTCTAATTGTTTAGCCCAAGTCATCAAATATACATTTAATTATTTTAACATCTTAAAAATGCAGATGGAAAATGTGTTGATGACAATACAAAGCTGCGGTACTAATAATAACTCCATCTAGGTACATGATTTATATTGTACCTAGTGGTTTTTAGGTGAAAGAAAGCTCTACTTTCACAGTATGCAACATTTCCCTTGAATCTTATGGTTTATGCAACGGGAACAAAATTCAAAGCATTATACCTTTAGTCATGTCCCAGGACCCAAGAGTGAGAGTTCAACCTCTTTAAATCAAATGATAAACTTTTTTATCTAACTACTCTGCTCATCCTAAAGATGATCCTAAAGATACAGAACAACTCTTTTGTGAGTGCTTGGATATTTATACTGTCTATAGATTTAGTTTTCCATTCAGCTCCAATATTGCTATGCTTTAAATATGTCTAAAATTGGTATTTCTTCAGCTGAGTGTGAGCTTTTGCTGTCAAAATTCACACAGATATGTTAAGTCTATATTTATTATTTAGTTATATCATTCCAAATATAGTGCTTACAAGTGTTTCCTGAAAAATAACAATAAATATCTTTATATATTAATTTGTGAACTCTTAATTAACTATTTTTTTTCCTGGTAATAGGGGTATGAACTTGGGGAGACATAACAACAGGTTGCTTGAGAGAGTGACTGGAAAGATTAGTAATGAATTTGCTGTAAAAGAAAACAAGTTGGAAATAAATAAATAAATAAATAAATGTCCTGTGAGAGGCCAGTGAAATGGCAACTACTGTTTTCTGGCTAAAAACACATCGTGAAAAGGGAAAAATATGCCTTCATTCACACAAGCATAATTAAATTAAGGCAAATCTCAGTGGTAACTACATTACCAGGCAGCCAGGGAAAGCAGATGTGATTTAAAAGGTCAGAAAAGCACTGGAATAATGAGAGCAGAAAAATGACAATATTTTGAAGAGGGAAAAGGAGTGAAGTCTTTTGAGAAGTAAGGAAAGTAAGAGAAAGCCTAGAAAAGAAGCAAAACCAGCACATAGCAGAATCAGGAACATGTGTAGGATGGTCTTGTGTAGAGATCCTATGGAGTATGGAAGATCTGATTGTACACAGTCAAGATACAAGTGACTGCTAATGTGTTACATATACAGATAAAGATACCTTGGCTTTATTTAAAAGCAACAATTAAAAAAGTACTTTAAAAAGCTAGCAATGTTTGTGGTTGTATAGTTTCTAATCAAGTTGTAATATTTCTCACAGATAATGGCTTTCCTGTGTTTATGAGAATTTTAATTGTTACTGGCACACTACACTGTAATTCCAAATATTATTGTGGAATTCTAACTACACAATAGTCAACCTTTGGAAAAGTGTTGTTGCAGTTTTTGTCAAAGTTTTGTCTAAAATTTTATAAAATCTGTTCTGCAGCTGATATTTCAAATTCATTTCAGTTTTAACTTTGTTGGAAAAGAATATATAGACTAGTCATTTCATCATTTTTCATACAATGTCACAAGTAAAAAGACTCTCTCAACCTTCAGAACTCTGGCAATTTTTTTGTATACAAATTCTGGTATTACAATTGCTTTCAGTGTTTTAAGGAGGTGTAACTGGTAGTACCTTGGAAAAGAATTCCATTGATAGTTCTTTCCGGAAAGAAAGAAAACATTGGCTATTGTGCAGCATTTTTACTGCACTAAAATTAGGTAAAAATCACTGTAGATGCTCAAATGATTGAATAAATCATGCTAATCTAAGACAACTTTTGTGCAGAGCATAAAATACAGGTTTTTCAGGTGAAAGTGTCCCTAGCAAATAAGAATGATGAGACACCCATAGTTCATAGCTTTAAAATTGTGTCCAGAAATACTTGTTCTTATGCTGTTAAGAGAAAAGCAAGAACATTTTACAATGCACAGGTAATAAAAAACTGCTGGTATTACATATTTAGCAAGACAGATGAAGGTACTTGATAGTTATCTGAGTTTATATAATCATATTATAAATATTTGTTCTTTATTTTTATTGAAATAGTATGCATTTGCTATTCAGAAGTTGGCTTAAGTAGTTTCTTCCAAGGTTGGAAAAATGTACATGCATATAATATAAGCTTGTGTTTTTCTTTTAAATGCATAGTATTGTTTATCAAAATAGAAACAATATTTCCTATTAGGTTGTTCTTTGTAAGGGAAGGGTTCAATAATGAATGAAAACATTTTTGACTCAAAATTTTGTGTGGCAACTTAATGCATCCATTAGTATGTAAAACTGTAAGCCCTTTTCACGTTTACTGCACTAAACAGTATGATAATATTCTTTATATCAGAAGATCTGGTTCATAAATTCCTTTAATAGTCAGTAATCTGCTCTAACTGCTAGGAAATGACTTGCTTGACCTAATTTTAGTATAATTCCAACTCCATAGTCTGATCCCAGTAGTATTCTTTTTCAACTTTTCATTTGCTGTGCAAATGTGATAAAAATGTATTATGTGACCTCAGAAACATTAATATTTTGTTTATTTTTTTAAGGCTTTAGCTATGGGAATGATGACAGAATACTATCACTATATCTTTACCACACTGGTAAGTGGCTTATAAAAACAAACTCATGCCATCTAACAAAGATGTTACTTTCCTTAATTATATTACTTGACAAAGTGAAAAAGGTCTCTCTGGAATGGATGAGAGTAAACTGTTGAGTTTTCTTACTTTCATTGAAAATTTATCAGGATGGTTTAATTATTGTTTAACAGTGTGCCTTGAGAACTGCTAGACCCAAAAAAGCAACTGACTCAGTAGTAATGCGGGCTTAACTTTCAAGAGGGTTAAGCATCTAATTCATAATTGATTTACTTATATTATGAATTTTGTCCTTTTTCTCTTTTATATATTCCATATTTTTAATCTATCACTTTACAGGGTAATTCTTCACTGTCACAATACACAGAATATATTAAATAATATTATATTAAATAATATTATTTATAGTTACTTAATATATAATTTATTTTTATAGCTTTTTAGTCATGTGAATTATGCTATGTTCTTCGTGTCAGTGCAAAAGTAACTAAGAAGGAATTTGATCATTCTTGAAGTCATAAAATTTAACAATTAGTCTTACAAAACAAAAAAAAATCATACGTGTGAAGACCTTTGTTGCTGCTCACCACAGCCTAACTAAGAAACAGTTTAATAGTTGGTGAAACAGTACTCTAGAAACTAAAGTTGTACACATTTGTCTTTTTTCCATTGTGCTCCAGTTTGCCTGCTTAGGTTGCAGTTCATTAGGGTTCTTAAATTACAAGTAATTTCAAGCAGAAGACAGATGTGCTTTGGTAAAACCATGCTTGAAATAACCTGTGTTTCAAGTTGCACACATGCTTAAATCCATATGGAAATGAATCCTTTGTGGTAGGGTGGGAAGTTCACCTCAATCACAAAACAGAGGTTCATGGAAAGTATTAGCATGGAAATAGCTTGTTGAATGGACAGCCGAATAAGCTGAGTACATTAGAACTGTAAAGGCAAGATGCCCCGCACAAGGACCTGTCATTTTTCAGAAGGGTAAATTTTCTGTCACAGGTTTAGAATTGCATGCAATAGAATTTCCCTCACTACTCTATCAAAATGGATTTTAGGTATTCCAAGGAATTTTTAAAATTTTCATTTTGCTAGTAGTGAAATGGTTTCTTTGAGTAGTGTGCTGTCTGATGATATTTGATTTTTATTCTTAAAGCTATGTTTTACAATCAGAATTTTCTGTCATTCTTATTTCCTTATTAGAACATTAGCTTTTTTTAGGACAGACAAGTATTATAGGGACTTGGAGCTATCAATGGATAATTTAGTGTGGACAAACAGATGATAAATTTTGATTTTGCAGTGTAGCTTTGGAGTTTGCATCAGAATTTAGTTGTTTTGATATATTAATTGCTTCTTACCTGACATGGTGAAAGTCCTGTCAAATAAATTTTCCAGTCACAGTGTTTACAGCAGTCTTCTGTGTATTCTTCTCTTGATTGATTAAAGGTTTAATGCAGTAACTCATTAATACTCTGACCTGTGTGTATTTATAATATGCATAATATTGTTGTGTACAGTTATTATATTTCAGTGTAAATGTGAACGTGTTTGGATTAAATAATTACGTCTGAGGTTCTGACTTCTTTCACAGTAAAAACTGAGAGAATTTTTAAAGGGAAAGATGTAACAATTCTAGTGATGTTCTGTTTTTCCTTTGCTGTAGAATGTTTTATTTGGAAAGGGGACATGAGTTAAGTTGTTTGTAAAAGAATAACTTAAAATCATTTTGACACCTGCTTATCTTAGCTATTATATATGGAAAATGGCACCATAATTACTAGCTGTAATTAAAAATGGGTAATGATTGATAACTGGTTGATATTTTTGTGGGCTTAGTGATATTAACAGTGAATAATAAACTACATTCCAGTTTTCCATAATACAATATTTAATCTCCTTCACCTGTAGCCAGTAAACAAAATAGATTCAGACAAGTGTTACTCCTGACACTACTATTTCATGAAAATTAAAAGTATATTAAACTGCCATCAAAAATAGATTTGGAATGAGATGAGCAATTCAGTATGAATTGTATGGAAAATATATATGTTGATTAAAACTAATATTATGTTGTAGGACAATAATGTCTTATGTATAGCCTTGATTATATCACTTTAAAGAAAAATATTTAAAAGGAAACAGAAAGTAAATTAAATGACGTTTCATTTATAATGCACGTACCTAGACCTAATGAGTCATGACTGTTTTCTTTGACTGTTTTTGTCCTCCTGTGTTCGTAACGTGATCTTAGGCATGAGTTTCTTGAAGTCAAGTACTAGTTTTACATTGTCTCTAAGGATTCTGTCAAAGGAACTCTCTTGATTTAAAAATTATTTTCTTCTGTTATGTTAATTCATATTTGCCTCTGTATGTGTTGGGAGGCTAAATGTACACACACACACGTATGTATGTATTGAAAATACCTTCATTGACAAAGATTATTCTTGCAAAGACAAAATTCTAATCAAAGACATGTCCATACTTGGAAGTATGATTGATAGCTGTCAAAAATGTTTTTTGGTTAAATTTAAAGCCATGTAGATTTCTTTACTTCCCTTCAATTTCTCATCTTGAGATCAACATGTTCAAATTTCATAGAAAGTGCAGGTTCAAGGAAACTCCTTTTCTGTCAATGTTATGACTCGGTTTGTTCTAGCAAGCTAAAGAAGTAGTGATTAATAACTAGTGATTAATGATTTTTTTTAGCAATTAAAAGGAGTATTTAAGTCTAACTAGTAATGAATAAAGTTCTACAACTGGACTTAGCATTTCCTATAGGGCCCTTGATTTAGAAAAAGGAAAAGAAAAAAAAGGCATTTGATCTGTTCTTCCCCTTTAAATCAGATTACTCCCACTAGAGTCAGCTGAGTTCCTTGCTCACAGGCACAGGCCCCCAGATAAGCAGAGCATGGTACTTTCTAGCATTTCTAGTGCTGTCACTCCTGCAAATTTCAGTACTCTCATTTGTGGAGATGGTCTAACAATTGAAATAGGAATTGCAGTGCATTTAGAACTTAGACAACGGTCATCTTTTTCAGGACCTGTTTGCCTTGGATGTGGAACCCTATCGGTATAGTGGAGTTAATATGACTGGATTCAGAATTCTAAACACGGAAAACACCCAGGTGTCATCTATCATTGAAAAGTGGTCTATGGAGCGATTGCAAGCACCTCCTAAGCCTGATTCAGGTTTGCTGGATGGATTCATGACGGTATGAATATCAGTGTTTAGTTCCCTTTTTCTGTATGTTTGTGAAACGAAAAAAAGCCTATTACCAGTTATTTCTGTTACTAAAATTGTAGATGTGAGTCAGAGAGTAACTGCAGCATGTCTTAATATTCTGTAGGATGAATATATAGCCATATTAACTTTTTGTCAAAATTACACATACTGTATATTTTGCCAAATGATAATGTCACAGTATAGATGTCTAATTCATTTAGTCCATATTAACGTACTTTGTTGGTGAAAATACTCTATGGGATCATGTCAAATCCCAACAAAAAAATCAAGCTGAAACACAATTCTGCCTTTCTCTGTTTTGTGTCTTACTCATTTAAGATTCATTAATTAATAATACATACTATTTCATTTCTACATAATTATTTTTGTTCTATTTTGTGGATAGTATAAATAATATCTTCTTTATATTTTCTCCAGTTACTATGCCTTCCCATAGCTAATTAGTCTAGTTGTTTGGGTTTTTTCCCCTCCATTGTCATTATTCTCTGACCTTGCTGCAGTTCATGAAAATTGAAATTACATTCATGCAAATAAAGTTTCATTACTAGGTTTTCATTGAGTTTCTACTCTTCGGCTGGAATTAAATCTACAATTATAATGTCCAGAAGGCATTTATTTTAAAGCATATCCTTCATTAGGACCTCTTTAGTTTTCAAATTTGTTGAAAGATCTAATTTTCCACTTTGGCCCAGAGTGATCTGTAACGTCTTTGCTGATAGAGTTCTGCTGCTCTTTATTTTTTTTTTCTTTTTTTAAAGACTTTTCATATTACATTTGAAAAATAGAAAAATCTGGTTCTTGAAGATTAGTATCTTATTTATCTATCAGTTATCTAGATTGTGTCAATCAAGCCACTTATCATAGCTAATCTTTTGAAAAAAACATTTCTACTGATAAGATTTAATGATTTCATAGACGTAAAATACTAAATAACATTATTTAAAAACATTAATTTCCATTGAATCTTATTTTTAGAAAATTACATTTCTTAAAGAAACCCTCCCCTTTTTTTTTCCTTCTATTTATTTGTTGTACATAGTATCTTGAACATGACAAATGGAAACATTTTAAATTTATTTACTAGTTCTATTGTGTTGCACATTTAAAGTACTGCATGATGGGATCTGTAAAGTTACATTGTTCATTTCTCTAAATAATTTCAAATAAGCAAATGAATGCTCCCCAAATTCTAGAAATGTGTGAAGAACTGCTTTACATATAGCAGCTGTTTATTATTGTAAGTCATCATATCATGCTTCCTTGTTTGCATTAATGTTTTCAATCTTTGATTTTAACCTTTCTCAAATTTAAAATTTGTAGCAGTTAATCTCAACCATCTCTGTAGTTTTATATTTTATGCATAGATCAAAGTTAAAATTGATTTCAAAGCTTTGGATAGTTATCAAGATCAGTAGAAGTAGTTACCTTATCAGAACATAGTGCCACAGTCAATAAAATAATAGAATAATAACTATTGGAACGGAGCTCTGTGGGCCAATTGCATGTTTCTCATCTTTTGTGGTGCTATAAAGAAAGTGTCATTCTCAGAAAAGCTTCAGGTGTGAGGCAGAAAGCTTTTATTTCTAGTATATGACTGTCTAAGACCATGCTTTACACCATTGCTTTGCCTCAGGAAAGGAAATGATAAAGAAGCATGTGAAAAACACACTGGTTTTTCTTCTGGACCCTAAGAGCCCTCTCAAGGAACAATCTATGTGGGACCGAGTTTTCAATATTTTATGGGGATTCTTCATTTAGATGCTTAACCAACATATACGTTGATTACCTGGGTTTTAGGTATCTGGGATATACAGAGAGAATTTAAAGGATATTTAATGGCCTAGTAATCTTGGTAAGTGTAAGGTGGCCTTTAGATATGGAAAAAACATTCACAGGATGTTGGTTTTACAAGAAAAGTCTTTTGAAGGTCTAAAAGAAAGTTATGTCATGACATCATTGCACAAAGTTCTTCCTGTGCTCAGAATAAAATAAGTTGTTTTATTGACTTATGAATAAAATTAAGTCTGTAAAATTTGACTTCTGTTTCGTATTGTTGCTGTGTATTTAGAGTAAGAAATGCACCCAGGAATTAAAGATTCTACATCAACTTAGCCATCATGATAAAGTTAGAACTATCAATTTAACTCTGATCTTGGATTTCCTCATTTATGATTCCTAGAGTTCCCAGTCTGAATTCTTGTTTTAAGTTGTTTTGTGTAGGCTTGTGTAGCTCTTTAATTAGTATGTCATTTTCCTCACAATTATCTGACCTTTAGTATCCCAGTGTGATAAAAAGTGGATATAAAATTTCATCACATCTCTTTGGAATGTTCCAAGTGAAAATATCCAAGTGTGGATCCTATTGATTTCAATTAGGATAGTTTCTAGGCTGTTCCTCAGGACAGCTCTGGAAAGGGTGATGCTTTAGCATACCCAAGAAGATTCGTAATGAGAAACAAGTTTTCCATTGCATTTCACTCTCCTTTTATGGTTTCTTCTTTGTATGGGCTTTGGAAAAAACATATTTATGTTATTTAATGAATGTTCCCATATTTAATAATTCTATTATTTAATTAATGTTGACTTATTTGTATGACTGTTGTGGTTTAACCCCAGCTGGTAACTAAGCACCACACACCCACTTGCTCATTCCCCCATCTCTGACAGCTGCAGAATATTTTTTCCAATCACACTTCTGTCCCAAATATGAAACTATACAGACAGCAGTCAAATCAAAAGAGGCTGAATAGAGTCCTTAAAAGTTTTGAAGTTTCCAAGATAAGTATTTGGAGTTGTATGTCACCAAAATGAATGGTGGTTGGTTTTTTTTTATATACAAAATCTATGAGAGATTCAGGAGTGCAAACCTGGAGTTCTGTTGAAGCAATCTGCCTTGAAAGTATTTCAGCATTGCTGATTGCAATACAGACTGGAACTCATCATCTGAGCCTTGTTTTATGATGTTACAAAACAACTTCTGATGAGACTGAGGATCTTTAAACAATCCTGTGATATATGATATATTCATTACTGCTGTTTTTCACTAACTTTCTACTAAATTCTGAAATTTGAAAGTGGTTAGCTACTTAGCAACCGCTTGAGAAAAATGACTTGTCATTTAAAAAATCATACTATTTTTCAACCAGAACAAGATTTCTTCTTGAAAAAAATGAATTTATTATGTAAGTTAAAAAGAAAAGAAAAAAAAAAGAGGGAGAGAAAGAAAAACATCTAGTTTATGTAACTTTTCAGCTTTTATTTGTACAAAGTTTAGATTTGCGAGAGTTCTTCCTGATTTATCCTGGAGCAAAAAATTGAATTGAATCTTCCTGTAAGATGGAAAAACACTTAATTATGATGACTGAATGTTTTTGTTAAATTCTAGCAGCATTATCATCTGTACTCCACTTATGGAAAGATATTATGGAAAAAGAGGAGTAATATACTATTTTCAAGAAGCTTTACTTTGGCATACTTGATTTCTTATTTTTGAGTCTGTACAAGCAGCGTACAGGAGGAGGAAGAAACCAAGCCAACAAACAACCCCAAACCCTGAGCATAAGTGCACTCCTGCATTTATACATGATAACTGTGGTTCAGACCAAGCAAAGTAGAGCATGAATTGTTCCAACTTCAGAATTCTTTTACTCTATAATTATTGATCTTCCACAGTTTTCTGTGCCTCAAGTCAGAACTTAGCATACATAATTAAGGTAACCTAACAAGCTCTGCTGCTTCATTGACGTAACGTTTTCCTTCTTAATTGCTTTTGCTTATCATCTGATTTTGCTATCTACTTTCATCATATGTAGAAAAGAGTGTGCTTTTTGTATTCTGATGATCAATTCTATTCTTTAATATTTGCTGTAGTAGCTGTGTACGGCAGGTGCAGGGAGGTACTGTGGTACAAGATGGATGCTATAGATAAGGTCAATATTAAAATGTTTCCTCAGAAAAAAGTCATAGTTTGGGTGTCATAGCTTTTGTAGACCATAGCAGAATGGAACATTAGTTATTCGTGAGCTTTCTTTTTCCATTCTTAATTCTCTTTTTCATTTTTTTTACCTTTTATCTTTTTTTTTTTTTTTTAAGTTTCAGATTTCTTTTCTAGACATAGTGTGCTTTTCAAGTTTAGATGCTCTCCACCATGAAACATATTTCTTAGCAAGTGAAAAGTAGTTGTGATAAAAATTTGGAGTGATATTGAATACTGAGGACAAAACTACAGAGGTTTGTTCGACAACCGGGTTGTGTGTTGCTTCACCTTCTTAGCTTTGTGGTCATGTTAGTTTAATATTCTTAAAATCTTTGTTGAATTCAGTGATAAGAAAAAGAATTAGAAAAGAATCATGTAAGGCTGAGTATGGATAGACAGTAATTTTCAGGTGCTTGAATTCAATAGCTTACTTTTGGTAAATAGTTTTGAATTATGTTAAACTAACTTGGTTAAGCTAATACAATTGGAAACTACTTTCTTTTCCCATTGCAAATCAGATTGCGAGAGATTAAGGGAAGGCATTGAAACCATGGCACTTGTAGTTTAAGAGACATCTGAAACCTAAAAATATTTTTGTCATGATATAACCAAGGCTTTGTGATATTTTTCATAAAAAAGCTAAATAACAATTGTAATTTTATAACAATTGTAATTTATATTAACAGATAATTGTACGTGTACGTGAATAATATTGAGAGCATTCTTCTACTGCTATGAAAGACAAGTATGTCTTTCCCAGGTTCAATACCTCACTCAACCCACCCTCCCGCCACCTATCTCAAAAAAAAAAAAGAATCCCACAAGAATCTGAATGTAAGTGTTTCTGATCCATTTTAATCAAAGTTTAGGTGAGCAGCATTAGCCAAGAAAAAGTGTAAATAAAAAACCACAGTAGTGATAGAAGAGATTATATTTTAAACAAAAATTCTTAAAATTAAACTTTTAATTACTGACTCGAGAAATTGGGGAGATGCAAAACTGTAAATATACACTATTAGCAATGCTATTATTTTGTATACTTAGTTCAGTTTGTTTTTTAATCTACTTAGGTTCTGTACCTCAATTTGTTAGTTTCTTCTGCAGTGTTCTCCAAAATTCACTGATTTCCTCTCCTCCTAAGGGGAATTATCATCAGGATTTTCTTTGAGCACACTTCTAGAATTTGACGTACTCTATTAATCTTTGATGTCAGGATTTTCAATGACTGTATAAATTGATATAGATAATGAGGTTATTACACTGGATGCAAATTCTGTACTGAGATAGAAGGTTCCAAAATGTAGTTTTGTTTTCCTTTAGGCAAATATACTTTTATAGTTAATTGGGATAAAAGAATACATTCCTTGCAAGTATAGTATTTTTAACCTTGCTCAATTAGTGCTTTAATGAAATTTAGGTGCCTATCTAACAGTGTTAACTGTCTACAGCTGCTTTATATCCTGCTAATTCCTTAAAATACATAGAGACAAAGAATATGTCATACTTGTTTACATTCTTGGTTTGAAATGGTAATCTCTTTAATTTGACAATGAAGTTTTGTGGTTTTTTTTTTTTTTTTATAGACAGTAAGAAAACCAATTTGTTGAATAACTTGTTATAAATTAGTCATTTGTAAGGACATTTGTGAAACTGCAATTTATTATCTCGTTATTATATCTTTATTATATATTTGTTATAATTATTATAATGATACAGAAATAAATGTTATATTTGAGATGACTAGTTAAATAACAGTTTAGTAACTGTTAACAAGCACTGTGACTGGACAGAAGGATTTGATGAGAAAAAGGTGCTCTCTAGGTTCCTGAGGGTGAAAAGATCCATAAAAGTAAAAAGAAATAATCATTGTAGAAGTAGAGCCTTGGATTCTGATTTAGAGCTTCAAAGAGGATAGCTTGTTATATGGACAGCTTTATAATTAGCTCTTTAGTGAAAGGACTTTTCTGGATTTGCTGATGAGATGTGTTTAGTAAAACACTATGGCAGCAAGTGTATACTTCAAAGGAAACACTAAACAATTACTTGTTATTGTGGCATTACAAGCTTAGAATTTCCCCTAGGCACAGTTAACTTCAGGAGGTTAGGGACTAAGCAGGATTTCATGCTGTAAGACATTTTAGAAATGATGTCAGCTATTTTGAAAATTAATTGCATTATTAAATATTTGACTCCTGTATGTAGTTTTTCTTCATAATTTAGGAGACAGGATCTATCAGAAATTTGCAATCCTATCCCTAAGGAAAGATATGCCCAAGTGTTCTACAGCATTTAGCAGAAATTGCACCTTCAGTCTTATGGAAAATTTCATAGAATTCTTCCAGATGTGGTTTGAGGATGTATGCATTTATTTATAAATGTAGTAAGATTAACATGGATTTATATGGAACTGTTATGCTATGCCTTTACAAAGTTGTAAAGGGAACTCAGTGAAACAACAAGTAGGGAAATTGCAGTACTTGTGCAACCTGCAAAAGCTCCTACACAGTCTGGAAAACTAGCTGAAGCATAGGCTGTTTTTATTTGAAACAGGAACTTAAGTATCTTAACTCAGCAGTATGCAAGTGTCTGCACTGTATGAAATTTAAAGTCTAAGCCATAATCTGTTACAGATGACAGTTTTCTTAGGATATGAAATCTGAAATTCAGTTAAATGGTTTATTTATACAATATAACGTATTGTAACTTTTCATGAAAAGTGAACCAAAAGCAAGATTACTTTTATTCTGTTTCTTTACTGTTATGGTTAAAAACGTTGCTTTTAGGAGCAGCATGATCAATTAAACCTGTAATCACCATATTAATTTGCTGGAATGAACAGCTCTAGCAATCAGTATGGCTACAGTTGTAGGATGTGGAACGGTAACAGTGTAGCCATGCTAGGTTAAGTAGCAATTTAAATCATTCAATTTGTGGAGAGAAGGAACCATCAATTTAGCTCTTACTATGGGCTCATCAGCTTCTGCAACTCTGAGTGCAACCATGCACCCAGTTCCTTATCCAGGGTGATCAATCTGTCAAATTCTTGTCTTTCTGATTTGGAGACAAGGGTACCTTGTGGGCCAGTGCCAAATGCTTTGCACAATCCAGCTTGATAGTGTATGATGCTTTCCCCTTATCCACCAATTCTAATGTCATCAGAAAAGGCCACCAAATTTTTCAGGCATGATTTGCCACTACTGAAGGTGTGTTGGCTGGCACCAATCACCTTCTTATTTTTTATCTACTGTAGCACAGTTTCCAGGAGGATCTGTTCCGTGATCTTGCTGGGCACAGAAGTGAGGCTGACCGATCTGTAGTTCCCTGGGTCTTCCTTTTTTCCCTTTCTAAAAATAGGCATTGTATTACCCCTCCTCCAGTCAGTGGGAACTTCACCAGACTGCTATGTATATGTGTGTAATTTGGCTAACCTTTAGTTTACTACATTTGTCCCCAGTTTAGGTATACCAATAGAGACAAACTAAAGAGCTGATTATTTTGTTTGATGGAGTATTAAATGCTACATACTGTAATGGTGTAGAAAAGAGTTTAAATGGTATGTAAATATTTGTCTCTGAATACTCAGGTGGTTAATTTGGGTGTAGTTTGGTAAGTTATGTCTCAATTTATTATATACTTCTGATTTACGAAAAACAAGAATGTGTTATTTCTTTCAGTTATTAATAAATGCGAACTAATTACTAGACCAGTTGGCATAGCTGGTAGAATGAACAAACTTCTGGGCATGCTATCCTCTCTGCTAAAGACCCAACGGTTTATGTGCTTGAACGTTTTACTATTTTCTCCATTTCCACATCTGTATAGATTTGTCTGATAAAAATATTACTTCTCCCTATGAATCTTTTTTGCTTACCTCCTTAAGCTGCAGCCCACTATTTCTAATTTTAAGTGGTGTCATATAGTACATGTAGACTTCACTGGGATTTTCATCCAAATCAGATATATAGTTAGTACTTAAACTGATTTTCCTAAAGGATAACTCCATTTCCTATCCAGAACATCATGGATTCAATTTTAGTGCTTTCCAAATGCCACAGAAAACTATGCCTGGACCCCACCTGGCCCTCCAGAATACCACAGCTCTCCTGAAGGTCCAGACACGTCTGCACACTTTCTGTCAATGATTCACATGTCCTTGAATATTTTAAATAGTTCTGTATTCTTATATTTAGGCTGCTTAATCAACCTTTTAGCTAGAATTGTAGCAGCAAATGTATTTTCCATTTAAATAGACTAGTGGGAATGCTATTGCTAGAAGCACATATACGGAACTATTAAACAGTACCTAGGAAAATTCAAGCATCAACCTGAATCTGCATATGAGTACCTTTATGTCAGGCTGGAAACAAAATTAACATTCTTTTGTTACTATATATTTCCTTTGTGAACCTGAAGCCTCTGCTGTCCCAAGCCACCTTCAGCATAGATAACATACAGAGTGTGCTAAAGAGTGTTAATTATCATGTGAAATGGAGATTTCAGATAATATAGTTTTTATACTCTTCATATACCAATTTTCCAAGGGTGTAACATACAGGCAATAGTGTGTTAATAGCAGAGATAAGGTTGTATCCTATTTCAGATAATGAGAGGCTATGTAACATCCTGGATAGAAAAATTAAACTTTAAAAATATTCATTATTTTGATGCCATGGAATAATTTCTTCAAGGCTACTGAAGAAATACTACTAGGACAGTGTTATTTTGTAAAGGATATTCTATGTAATTTCTCTAAATATTGTTTATAAAGACAAAATCTCATTTTATCTCTTTTTGTTATATGTAGCGATGGATATATTATTCAAGCCGTCTGTTTACTTGAGGCCTCACTTCATCAAAATGTTTAATGTGCTTTCTTGATGGGAAAGCATTATAAAACTTGTCCTGCTGAAGTCAACTGGACTACTTTGGCACTTTAACTTGAACTATGTAATTTCTTTAAATAGGTCTTCAAAGGTCACTTAAAAAAAAAATAAAATTTAATGTAAGTTATCCAAAGGTTTATGTAACTTACTTTGTTACACTCATTTCAAGTGAAGATTGAGAATTTAAAGGAACTTCTGAGCATGGGAGCAATCCTTTCTCAGTCTTTTCATAATAAATGACATATTTCAGAAAACGCCACTTTGTGAATTTTGTGTGCCTGGTGATATGATTGTTCTCTGTATTGTTTACATTATTAGCTTCAGGCTATTTTTGATTTCTTAGCCTTCTGTTGGCTTAAAATACAGGACAGTTATTCCTATGTGATTCCAAAGTTTGAGTAAGATTAGATAGAATCCAAATGAAAATACCTCTGTATCTAAAGGAATATTATTCTCTGCAAGATTGCTGAAAATCTTTTTTTTTTTTTTCTTCTTTTAATTTATTCATCTTCCAACTAAAAAAAATACCCTTTTTGTTACAGTGCTCTTCATTTCTTGCTCTCTAGGGTGCTTAACACAGTGTGATTCACGTTAACATGAATTCTGGAAGTAGGAGGTCTTCCTGAACAGGTTGTTTTGCAGTAGAGTATGTCTAGAATTGAAGCCAGGGAACATCAAGCTAACAGCTGGAGGGCTACTAATCAGTTAGTTCATTAAGTTGTTAGACTAATTTAAAAGGTAATGTCAACATAATTTCCTGACTGGACTTTCCTGGACTCCTTGGAGAAAACTGGCATACCTATAGTCTTTTGTTTTGCCATAGTCCTTTTATTTTGTATGGGATGGAGTGTTTTTGTGCCTCCAGGAGGCTGTTCTTGAATAAGTCCCAGCATATACAAGCTCCTTTGTTCTTCATGGATGCTTCCCATGGAATTACTTACACCTAAGCATACTCAAGTTGGATCTTATAAAATCCATGTCCTGCTACTGGTCTTTGTTGTGCGCAGCAGGAACTTAAACTCCACAGTATTATGTATTGCTGTATCTGAGACAACACATCTACCAATGGCAATCAAGTACGTCTCTGTTTATGAGCAGTAAATCTAGTAACACGCTCTTCTTATTTGGCCTGTCCGACTACTGCAGGAGGAAGCTGTCCTCGGTGAGTTCCAGGAACCCGATGGACAACTTTTATGTCTCTGCAGTGTTTTCCTAACAGTTGTCCAGCTAATTGACATCACTCACAAGAACCTGATTCTGTTGGTTCATTGCTGCATTTAGGGGCAGGAGGAAATAATTCAGTACCATAATTGCATATTTATAAACTTCAAATTCTACTGTTAATACATATACCAACATGATGTATATAAAATTACATAGAAACCAGTTTAATAATGATACTTTGAAGAAGAAAATGCTGTAATGTTTTTTTTTTTTTTTATCCTCTGAGCATTAAGCTTATTGGAGGTTTGGTTTGATGGTTTCGTTTTGGTTTTTTTTTCATGCTAATAGATCTCTATGAAGTACAATAGAGGGGAACACACCTCTGTGATCTTCACAACTTCTGTGTCCCCTGTGAATATTTCTGCTCTGTTTCTGCCTCTGAATATGTATTTCATTATTAAACTTTCCTTTTTATTTTATTTGGTTTGGGAGAGAATAAATCAAGCACACACAAGTATCTGCTATAAAGCTAGATATGCTTGGTTTTTTTTTTTTTTTTTTTTTTTTTTTTTTTTAACTTCTAATTGAATATGGAAGTGTAAATACTTTTCTGTTTGAAGACTTAATACTTGTCTTAGATAAAAGTCATCAATTAAGAACAGACACCAGAAATTAGGAAACCGGTTTTAAACAATGTCAAGTCATTTAAATGTGAAGATCTTGAAAGAAGTTATCTTTAAATGAAAAGTAAGTCATAAGGTCTCAAGCAAAGCTGTGTCTTATAAAGCCAACTTATTTTGTTTATACATTGCAGCATAATGATCTTTACATGTAGTTTTACAAGACTGATGTGTAAACTCGGGTTACTTTGGTTATGAACAAATATTTATTAGCATTTATAAAGACATGTTTTTAAGTGTACTAATGTAAAACAAAATCAATGATGATTCTGTCTTTTTGACATGGATGTAGAATACTGAATGAATAGTGAATAATGAAGTGGATTTAGTAACTTCATTTTCTTAGAGAAAGAGAAAAAAGTGAGGATTGTGCTTTCCTGCATCTAGATAAAGTGTGTGTGTTCGTTTAACAAAATCAGACGTATTAGTTTTAAAATAAAGGTACTTGTCAATTTTATTGAAGTTACTCTGAATTTTATGACATTAAATTACCATTTAAGGTTCATTCCTAAAAAAACCCTGAAGCATATGGGATATACTTGGAAATATATAAATGAAAAAAGCATAAAGCAAAACCATAAAATGTGAAATACTATAATAAAGTATATATGTGGTGAAGTTTAACTTGAACATAATCAGATTCAGGAAAAATAAATTGGTACAAAATCAGTGTGTTTTTTTAGCTTTTGGATTTTTGAAGCAAAGATCACACTTCTTTCAAAAAGCTGTGCATCAAGAGACTCATAAGGACGATGCTTGTGTAAAAATGTGTTGAATGAAAGATGAGACAAGGGAGAGGGAATTCCAGGAGTAAAAACTACAAGCAGATTTAATTTTTTTTACATTTATTTGTCTTTTATTTTCTTTATTTTGTGGATGCTAGCATATGTTTCTTTTACTTTTGGTCAGAATAGTCTTGGGAATCAAAATGCATAGGTGATCTATATGAAGTTTATTCAATGCTGTTGGTTAGAATTAAAATCTTCGGGACCTGTATTGATTTACAAGTGAGATCAAGGCAGAAAGTCCATCAGTAGAGCAGTGGGAGGTAAAGCACTATTATGAGAGGCTCTTTACTATCTGAACTCTAGGTATCATAGTTATAGATAAATAATGAAGGGCTTTTCTGGGAAATGAGCAACAACTAGCCAAAAAGATCTAACACAAATTTTACTAATGATTTGGTTCTAGAGAGTGAGCTGTTCCCTGAGAAGGTGTGTTCCTGTCTCTTCATTTGCAGAGATGTTCAACTTTCCAGAACCGCTAAAGTATTTTTTCCTTTATATTCCATAAGCTGTGATAATTTTGAAATGCAATAATTAATTTTTGAAGCAGCTTGCATTATTACAGCTGGGTGATTAATATTCAGTCAAGAGCAGTTCAATGTAAGAAGTATGGAAAATGCTGAAACTGTTTTCACTTAAGGCTTTGTATTAGTATAAAGAAGTTACTGTTTTATTTGTTTGGTTGTTTTTGGTTTTGTTTTTTGTTTGTTTGTTTGTGTTTTACTTTAAGTTTTTTTTTTTCTAAATTTTTGTGTTTGTGTTGTCACAACAGCAACCCATTGCACATTATGGAAAGATGTGGTCAGTAAGGCTTCCTTAATACCCCTTTAAAAATAGATTCTTATAGTGATAGGTCTGTGGTGTGGTATTCCTCCCTCTTCTCTAAGCTGTGTTTTCTTTGATTTACATGGTTGGAAATAGTAGCACATAGACCCTATAAGAATTGATATTACTTTTCCTTTAGAATAGTAGGGAATTGAACAAAACACTTCAGGACTCAATCAGAAGATTGAAGCATGTCAAATATTACATTTGGAAGCATGAACAGAACATGTACATTACTGTCTTTGTACAAAAAAAGGAACTCAAACTGCAGCAGGTTCAGCAGAGAGCCACCAGGATTGTCAGGGATGAGAGACTGGAGCACTTGTGTTATGAGGAGAAGCAGAGGGAAGTAGCCTTGGGGACCTAACATCTGCACTCCCAACACCTGCAAGGAGATTATCAAGAAGACAGAGCCGAGCTGTTCCTGGCAGCGTATGGTGTGAGCACAAGAACAAAAGCATAAACTGAGAGCGGTCTGGAGTAGTATATACAAGGCAAAATTTTTTCACCATGAGGAAAGTAAAGCAGTGGAACAGATTGCTATGAAAGGTTGTGCTGTCTTCATTCTTGAAGATTTTCAAGACCTGACAAAGTTCTGAGCAACACAGTCTGACCTCAGAAGTGACATTGCTTTGAGCAAGGGGCTTGGAATAGGGAAGTCCTGAGGTCTCTTAAACTTGAGCTATCTTATGATCTTTAATTTATACTCAATAACCCCTCATGGCTGTCCTCTGAGAGATTCAGCTCCAGTAACTCTGTAGAGCACTATTTGATCTGACAAAACCTTTCCAAAAACAACAGCAGTAAGAGCTATGAAACTGAGAGCTCTACTCATGTTCCTGAAGAATTGTAGCTTATTACACAGAGATCTTATTGTTGGTAAACCAGAGTACCATCTCTTCCTTTTCTTCTAGAAGTTATTCTTCTGTTTTGAGAGCAGCATCTGCATCACTTCCTGTTTTGCATGTATTTTAATCTTAACAGGCATGTGAATCTTTCAAAATGACAGCAAAGCTTTATTAAAGATAGTGTGGTCTCAAATAATTTTTAGAGCTTTTACAATCACAGAAGATGTAGTAGTGTATAGCAGCTGTGATGTTATCAGACTATGAACATGAAACCTATTCTGTGTTCTGTTCAGAGCTTAGCTGGTTTGCTGTGTTTTAATGTAAGGCGAATCATGAATTGAGTTTGTCTATGTGGTACGGTCATAGGCATAGTGGTTAATCTGCCTGACTCCTTCCTCTGCAGCTGTTGAACCGGTAGCTTTGCAGAAAGCTTGGTGGCAAACTGTGTAGAGCCTTTCCAGGATTGGCTAGTCATCTGCTAAATCATCCAGCAGTGGCTTAGCATATTGAGACATGGGTTTTTTTTGGGGCCGTGTCTAGGCTTCATTTGTTTGTGTTTGCAGACAAAAATGCCCAGAGAGCAAGTTTATTATGCTTTACCTGTGCTTCAGAGTGAACTGTACATACATACTTTCCCATGAACAAGATACCTAAACAGTATGTGTGCAATCAACATCTCCTAACTTAATCTGTGTAAGATCCAGATGTCTAGTAATTGCCTGTATTTCCTGTCCAGTCAGTAGAATAAGAAAACAGAAATGTGTTCTATAAAAGCTGCACGGACTGTATTACTGGAGAAGTGTCTATCGAGATCCTAGGTGATGGGCTGGCCGATTTTAGATGGCTGATTTTTGTTAAAAAGATTCCTTTCTGATGTATGTGGGTTTTACACATACAGACCACTGCCATTTTATTTTTTTGTATTGTTCTTTGACTTTTGATGATGTGTATAAAGTTCTAATCTGTCTTGCCAGTAGCTCTAAGGAGGTATATATTCTTTAATAGGGACTCTATTACTTTGGAGTCCAAATTAAGCATATCAGTGACTACATACACACCAAGGTAATGATGAATTTTGATAACTATACAGCAGAATTTGTAAGTAAATAAGATTGCATGTTTTATGTTTCCTTAAAATGCAAAAATAGTGTTGCTTTCAAGGCTGGTCCCAGAGGTCAGTTGTCAGTACTATTTTAATTTTTCCAGTAGTATGTTCTGTTTTAATTGCTGTGGATTTTTTCAGATTTCACCGAGGGAACATCTTAACAATTAATCTGGTGGACAGGATTTGGGTAGCAAATTTAATGACCATAGCAGACACTATAGCATTCTACTTTCTTCCTGATGACATTTAGTGAAGACTCTTGCTCCTTATCTGTCCAAATCAATCTACACTTGTTTTGTGGAGACTTATGAAATCATCTCTTTTCATGTTTAGTTCTTGCTAGAGATGGAGAGAAGGAGAAAGGAGTTATAAACTTTTTGAATAGATACAGCAGTTCCATATGTCAGAAAAGCACACAAAGCTCCAGGTCTTTTCATTTCGTAAGATTCTGCTTGTGTAAAGTAGTGAAAAGTTTTATGAAGTTCCATAGCATTTTTGGATTAGCCAGAGGCTGCACTGCAGAAGATAGTAAGCCAAATCACCACAAGTCAATTTATTGTGATGTTATTTTTTCAATGTCTTCTCCTCATTATCAGGACAACAGCAAGAATTCAAGTGTTGGGTTCTGTTTTTTTTTTTTTTAATAAAAAAATAGGAAACAAGAAATGTACTGCAGTACTTACCAGTTCAAGAATTCATGTGACCCAGAAGTCTCTAACTAGTAAGATAATATTATTTATGTACATCTGTTTATTACTTATTCCAGTGGAGTAATGCCCTGTGGGAAGACAAACTAGGGGAGAAAAAAAAATTCTGGGTAAGTATGAGCCATTGAGTAGGCCAAGATTAGATAATGAGGACTTCAACAGCCAGTAATGGAATAACATTAAGTGTTTTGAGTTCACTAGGCAGTTGGATGTGCTAATGGAAGTACCATGCTGGGAAAGCATATATTTTAGTTGGAATTTCTTATGAGGGAGTGATTGCACGTTATGGTACGAATAGCTATGCTAACTGCATTGAAATTTCCTGCCAGAAAATTAAGGCCCCCTCTACCAGATAATGGCTCACTGGAGGAATGCAATAGTAGTGAAGTAAAATCTGAAAACAGATGATGATTTCCTATTTAATAGTTCATTGACTTTCCTCCTAGAGTCATTGTCTCCACCATGATGGCTATGGTCTTTATTTTCATTTTGTAATCAAGCTGAAACTGCTTTGGTATGATCTGGGAAGGTACTTCTTTATTGTTAGAAAAAGGTTTAATTCATTAAAGTAGTATGTTTTTCAGTTCAGATGAAGATACTGATTTCATTGGATTTTCACTAGTGTGCTTGAATAGATATTACATAATACATAAAATTGTTGTATTCAGTTCTGCCATCCGTAAATGCAAATATTCAGTACAAATATCAGTAGTTTTTGATATCCATTTGTGTCTTCAGACATTTTATATTTCCTGGATAGTTCTAAACTTGTTTTCTGTGCAGTTTATTTGCAAACAGAAAGAAAATGAAGCCTGAGATGTAGCCACCACCTTGAAAGAATACGTCTGAATATTCCAAGCCACTGCTAGATGATTTAGTTCTAATATATATTGTCCTGCTAATAAGTTCTTACTTTTGTAGTGATCATTTATCTTGCTAAAAGCTAAATAATTAAACTAGCTTGGCTTCTGACACCCGGTAAAAATTATTAGTGTTTATGGTGTACGGTGAGCAGATAATTTTTTTTTTTTCTTTCCTCCCCCC
>VZRU01010127.1:34611-58895 GCA_013398155.1 Pedionomus torquatus | reverse complement strand
CCCCCCCCCCCCCCGCATTTGGAAATTGTATATCTGATTAAGAGGTCATTCTATGTTGTGATAACTGTCTTCCTCACTCTTCTGCTGATATTTCTGATTAGACAAATAGCTTCCCTATTTTTCTTTCCACTATAATAGCAAAAGCCTTACTTTTCTAGGAACTGCTATTCTGCAAAAATTTTCTATCCTATCATTCAGTAAAAGATGTTTGGAGAGAGAAATAAGTAACTTGTGTGAATTGAACATTATAAAAAAGTAGATATCCAGAGTGACTGGAGTAGATTATCTCACCACCCTCATAAATAATTTATTCCTTATATCCCATCTAAATCATTCAGTTGTCTTAATAGCTCATGTGAGAATTCATGAATTTCTAAAAATTCATAGGTATACTAAATTCTAACGTCTAATCAAATTGTGTAACATGAGTTATATGTGTAAACATTTGAGTGGAAAGGATTGTAAAATACAAATTACTTTCAGAAAAGTGTGATGGACCCCTGAGAAGAGTAGGTTTAAGTTGAATATTAGAAAAAAATTCTTTAAGAGGGGTGGAACACTGGAACAGGTTGCCCAGGGAGGTGGTTGAGGCCCCTTCCCTGGAGATATTCAAGGCAAGGCTCAATGAGGCCCTGGGCAACCTGGTCAAGTTGGGGGTGTCCCTGTGACTGCGGGGAGGTCAGACTAGTTGACCTTTGGAGGTCCCTTCTGGCCTGGATGATTCTATGATTCTTTGCCCTACAACAAGTTTTAGATTTTATGAACCATTGTACTTCTGGCAATACATAAATATGCTTCTGAGTTCCAAAAATAACATAGAAAGTTGCTGTATTTCTTATGTTATGCTTAGACCATTATGAGTTGGCACTACATTACTAAAGTAATACAATGGATATTCTTGCTGGTTTTGCTGCTGGTGGTATGAACCTGGCTGCTTTATTGATTTTATTCTACTTTCATTCCTTTGTTAACAATAATGTAAGTAATATCTTGAGCACTAGAAGTAAGAAAGCTTTGTTTACTATGGATTTGTATCTCCGAAGTGATTAAGTGCTGCGTAAGGCACTAACAGTTGTCACTGAATTTCTCAAATACAGTTAGGACATCTCTCCTGTGTGAATTCTCAGAAAGTCAAGACTTATGAGGCAGCTATTTCCTCAGTGAGATATTGAGCCATGGTTCTCTTCTTTGTCTTTTCTAATCTAGGACTTTCATATTTCTAAAACCTTTGTCCTGGTATCCCATCTGGAAAAATGCCGAACCCCCTTTTCTAATGCACTCCCCTCCATTGCTGTTGCTATTTCATCTCTTGAGCCTGCCTCCTGATGGCTGATCACATAAGAACTGGCTAAAAGCATTCATCCATATTTTTCTCCTTTTTATGCTTTTTTCTGTGTATGTTTTGAAAAGTCATACCAGATATTTTTAATGTTATATATAAAGTCATTAAAACTTATCTTACCCCGTCCACATTAGTGGCTATTTCTTGAACTTCAGTTCAGGCTTCAAGCTACTAAATTATGTTAAAAGAGAGAAGTGGAGTAGAATTGCCAAAAAAGAGAGACTGATTACTTAGATACTAAATATCTGTATGGTAAGTATATACTTATGTGGGAGGGTCTCTCCCTCCTACCCCTGCAAAAAATCCAAACAAACCCAAACCCTCCAAATCAATAAAAAGGATAATAAGAAAAAAATATGAACATGAAGCCTTAGCAGAATATATGCATGTTATCATTGGATCAGTTAAGAATTTGTTCTAGTATTTTCAATATTGCTCCATGTATGAAGGCCTGTTCTAGTCTCTCCTGACTTAGAAAATATCATTTTTATAGTATTATGTATTTCCTAACAACTACCAGATATTTAGTGATAGCATTGATTTATGTGTTCACTCACAGTCTTGCAAATGATCCCCATACTCTCTCAGAGATAGTGTGCATAATTATTATACTTACTGACTATTGTTTCAATCCTTAGCAAATTTGCTGTAACTGATAGTAATGATGCTATAACATGGTGCTGTAATTGTTTATGTTACAAATATTGAGGAATAATTAGTTTCTTACAGGCTGTTAACCACCAGACACTTGTATTTTAAATTTCAGAACCTTTAGGAATAAGGATTAAATACTGTTTCTCTACACAGAAATAAATTCTATAGCTTCTGTTACTGTTTATTAATGTATGATATTTCATATACCAGGTAATGGTCAAAAGGGCCATGTCTCACTTTAAAATTTGAGTTTTGTTTGTTCATGAAAATACCACTCACTCACCCTGCCTGAAACCCAAACACACAAAAATTAATAGCATAGTTTTTTAATATGATTTCTTTGACCTACTCTTTAATCCCCACTGGTTAAGAAACTATTTTCCTCAGTATTCCTAATGTGCCATACAGCTCACTCAACTTGCTGTGAACTTGTAACCCCCTTCAGTATGTGATTGATGAATATAAAATTGAACCACAGAGCACAAGAAGTGTGGTATAAACTTGACTGTGGGTGCAGTTCAAAAATTTATCTGAAACTGGAATTTTTGGAACATTTTGACTTTGAATAGTTAGACTTTGAATAGGACTGGATGTCCAAGACGTCATGATTTGAAGGAACCTGCCTTTGCAGGATCATATTTGTTATGTTCAGAGAGGAATCACAATTAGTGATCACAATCATTTGATCACAAAACTAATGACTTACCCTGTCCTAAAGAAACTGTTAATGGCTGAAACCATAGAGGAAAGTAGTAAAGATGGAAAAATTGGCAAAATAATGCTTAAGACTTAAAATGTGCTATAACAAAAAAATTCAACCTAATGATGATTTATTTGTAGGAATTCATTTATATGTTAAACGTATATTAGAATTTGGGTTGTAGTTGTATGAAGTTGTATGTATATTTTCAGTTTTTACCCTGTATTTCTGAGGAACATACTTTAAACAAAATCAGAACTGATATTTGTATAAAGACCTGACAAAATTAAAACTATGTGTTCTAGTTCTTAAGGTTGGGATTTTTTTTTGTTCTGAATCTATTCTTTAGAATATATAAAATACTATAATGTGGCTTATGGCTATGTATAACGTCCAGACATCTAGTTGGTTGTTTAGGTGCAAGTCTATGTCAAAAATTCCGGAATTTTAACCGATCTTTTCTTTGTGGACATTTATGAAACTCCTTGTAATTGTCTTTCATTTCTTCTACAGGCTGAACTGAACAGAACCACTAGTTAAATTATGAGGTTTTGGATGATTTTTTAAAATAGTTTTTGCTACAGCCATAAATAAAGTCTTATTTAAATATAGTTTATCAGGGAAAGACAGAAAACAAGAAGGAAAGAGTAATTGGCTGGTGCTTTTGTGACAGTACAGATAAATTTTAGTGTACTATATATTATTCATATGTGAAATTTTCATTTGTTCAGTTCATTATAAATATTAGGAGTTACTAACAGAAGTCAGCTATTGACACAATTCCCCTTAAGACAGTGCACAAAGCTGTTATTCAAAACTATGAATAAATGTCTAAATGTTAAGTGTCTGTCTAACTGAATTATAGAGTGAGGGTTTTTTGAATAGACTGGTAGGTTTTGTTTGTAGATTTGAGCTTTGAAAAATTAAATTGATAGCTGAAGCTATGCACCTGGCAGTATCCTCTTCAAAAGGATAAAGGCTTAATTTCATGCGTTCCTATGCAATATCTTTGGATCTAGTCTAAAACATTTCCTGCCTTGTTTTATCAAAGGATATTATGACTGCCTCTGTTGGATGAGAGTTCTATATGATTAAATGATTTACCTTTTTCAATGCATTTTTAGATAGCTGTCTGGTACAGATTTAATATATTTAAAATGCTAAATACCATTGAGAGAACAGCAAAAATTCTGCTCTTACATCTAACAATGTAAAGATAAAAATTTTCAGTGATATATAATCAAGAAAGTTTATCCAATAATTTGAGCACAGTTAAGAATAGAGTTAAACCTTGTGTGACTCATAGATATATGAAGAAAAATTCAGTCTTTGCTGAGGTCGTTCCATTAACAACCTCAGCAAAACAAAAAAAAAGCAAGAATATTAGGAACATCTTTGGAGTAATATTGTTTCATCTATAAAAAGATATAAAGATAGAAGATATATTTAATTAATGTTAGGAAAGTAGAAATCTTTATACAGGAAAAATTGGAATTTGATATTGGATTTTTTTCTCCTGTGTCCTGTTTTGATTAGGACTAGTGAATGTGGTGGTTTAAAAAAAAAAGGCAAGCACACACTATCTGTTTAGCTTTTAATTTTTGAGGATACTCTTTTTCTTATTCTGCTTTGCTCAGAAGTAACTATTTCACTTTGAACCATTGCTTTTTGCAATGAATTCCTTTTCTAGTTAAGCACTTTTCTATTTTATGGACAGATTCAAGAAATAGCTGTTGTGTGCTGAATAACCCCTTATGAAAACAATGTCCAAAGAAGACATCCAGTCCTCATTAAATATAGTTCTGCTTGGCTGCTTTACACTTTTAATAGGAAATGAAGAACAACTGTGTGAAATACACTGCTGGTTGCAGTCAGTGATAAGTCAGTGATATTTCAGCTGTTAATGAAAGTTAATATAAAGGAATGGCTTCTCTAAGTGTTGCGTTATATTTTGCGGTTTAAAAAGCTCCATCATGTCCTCATGAATTGGTTGGAGCTGTGTTTTGATAATAAACATGCAGTTCATATGAGCATAAGAATAAGGAATGAAGTGTGACAGCATAGAGTTCAAGCATCGATAATTGCTTGTGCAGACAGCAGGAGTGTCACGAGCGGTTCATGATGATGAGTGAAGCAGCTTCAAATGAAGACAGGAGATTAACTGGTGAAAATTAATGAGTGTGGAAGGTAATAAACAGTCAATATACAGAAATTATTATGGCATTTTTGAATAGTAAGATTAAGGAGAACGTATAATTATGCAAATTTGCATTATTTTTAATATTTTATGGACAGCATGATGTTTTATGTTTGGCATTTTTAAGCCCAGTTAGCTTTTAACCTGGAAAGCTGTGGATTTCCTCCTTATATTTTCTTCCCTCAACTGAAGGAAGGAAAAGGTGAAATTGTGAGACGCAGAAAATGTTAATTCTGTCTAGAATCTTCTATATATTTTTTCTCTTATGTTGCTTTAGTTTTTATTCATGCTCATCTATATTGAACACAGTTGTTCTCAGACAAGAGTAGAGTGACTCCATCTCAACTGTTTTTAGGTAGTACTTGGAAATCGAACTTTGGTTTTATATTTTTAGGAGGCTAGGGTCTAATAACTTCATTCTTTCATCCACACTTAGGTGTCTATTAATGTTTTACCTACTCTATTATACTCCACCAGGCCTCCCATCTACCAGTGAAATGATGACATGAATTTTCTCTATATCTTGGGTAAATGGAAGCAAAATTGTCAAAAGAAGTGAGTTGTCTGTCTCTTTTCAAATGAGTGACTGACTCTTTCTGAGGAGGAGAGATTTCCAGGCTTTAGATGCCTGTGTTATGGAGGTTCCCCACTTCCTCAGATATTTAAGTCTTTAAAAAGCGTAGGATTTTTTTGTGTCCTGAGCAGTTCCTGCTGGCTAGCTCAACTGGAGTACTGGCTAAGATGAATTGTGTTCTGAAATATCTTCATTTCTGTGCAACGCATATAGAGTGGCATAATGTATGCGGATTCTGTTAGGACGTCTGAATGCCTAAAGGTTCAGTGTAACTATACTGAGTATTAGAAAAAATATCTTTTCCTATGGTTCCTAAAATTTTAGAAATTCGGTAAGCTGCTTGGCTCACCTTGAGAGAAGTATTTAGGAGGATTCAGTGAATTAGTCATGGCATGTCTAGATAATTGAGTCTGTTTGATTCAAGAAGTGTAAAATCTGCTTCAACTTCATCTAGGAGCTGATGAAAATAAAAATGGAAGAAATCGATTACATTAACGAAATATTACCTAATAACTTGAAGATTATAACGTATGTATAAGCTTGGAAGAATTCTTACGTGTGTTTTCATGATGCTGTCACTTACTTTGTCAATACCATTACTGAATTATATTAAAAAAAAAAATCAGTGAGATTTCACAGAGAACAGCTGAGGTGGCTATTCATTACAGAAGAAATTATAATATAGTAAAATCATAGTGAATTTTCAGTATATGTTCAGAATATACCACAAAATATAGAAGAAATAAAAAGATATTCTCTCTTGAATCCTTTTTATTTATGGTTTGGCCAGGTAAGCAAAGTGTTCTGTCTGAGAATGTAGCTCTGATTTCTGCCCTGAGTTTGAATAAACAAAATTCAGTTCCTTTTTTCTATTGTTCCTGTGAGGGAATGAAAACATTTCGATATATGAAGTGTTCAGGTACGTTAAGTGTATAAGGAAAGAAAGTAATACTGGCATCTAAAAAATAGTTAGGATCTTTGTTCAAGTTTTAGTGGGAAAAGCTTGCAAAGAAATTCTATGAAGTGCATGTGAGTAGAGAAATTACAGCATGTACTGAACCCTCTGGAATAACTTCTCTGTTGTCTCCCATCTCTCAATTACTGTCATATCAGCTCACAACTTTCTGAACAGCAAGCCTGTGTGACTAGTTATTCACAGGGTCTAAGAGACCCTAATCTCTTTGGAGATTAGTCCTCAGGTGGGTAGTTAGTGATCTTAGTTTGTGATGCTTAATGGAATTGCAATGCACTTGAAAAATGGTTCTCTTTTTTTTGTGAACCCTTTATTAGCAGCCAGCAATTAAATGTATTAAGAGCCCTTGTTGTTCACACTCTTTCAGCCACAGAATGCTAAGGGATGTATATGTTATAATTACAATTATCTATTCTCCTCTTTGTCCTGCTGAGGAATGCAACTGTAATTCTGGCAGCCGGACTACATAGTTGGCTTGCTGTCCTTGGACTGCAGATGTCTAATTGCAGGCAACCATTTAATTTCAAATGGCTCATTAAAGCAGAAGCCATTTAGCATTACTAACATGGATCTGCGTCCATGATTATGCATTTAATTAGAAAAGTGCAAGTTTTTTTTTCCTTTTTGGTCTGGATTTATAAAATTTCTCTTATGTGATTTGTTTNTTTTTTTTTTTCCAGAGCTTTGTTATTCACCTGTGAACTTGATAAGCTAGGTATAACCACGTTGTATGCATTTATGTTTCATAAGCATTACATGTTTGTCTTTCTTATCTAGTTTGAATTTTCCCAAATCTGAAAATCATTTATTCTACCACTTTATTTGTACCTGAAGCTGAAACAAGTTTAGGTCTATAAGCGTGTCTGTTGACCTCACCCTGAGAAGCTACTAGTAAAGTAGTAAGATTAGCTTAATCTTTCTGAACCTTTCACCTTTATTTTAGCATTATAGGTAAGAAAGTTTTCCAGTATAAGCAGGAAAGATAATCTCTTTGAGTCCTTTCTTTTCTTGAGCTTTGGAGCTTATTTATTGTCACTGTGTGTGTTGATATTACACTTTTTGCTTCGCATAGCTGGGACTCATTTAAATTACATTATTGATTGTGTTCCTTCTCTATATGTTGTACATACAACTCTTTACTTTTCTTGTCCTCTGTGGTTAACTGGTTTTGTAGTGTCTCAGTAAGACTGAGAGTTGTTAGTAAAACTGGGGGTGGTGGTGGGATGTTGAGGCATCCCCCCTACTCCTTTTTTTGCATTGCAAAGTATGAACTGCCAAATATTAATATTTGGGCAGACGAACACATTTGCACTGCAAGCAGAGTTAATGGACTCTGATTCTCTTCACCCTGACCCCCTCCTGACAAAACTTTTTTCTCTTTCATTTTGACTTTGTGCAACTTAGTTGTTCCAAAGTTGACTAGCACCTGTGAATCTGTAGTGTCCCTTTCCTCAAGCAGTTACTTGACACATTTAGGTTTCTTATGTGATTCTAGTGGCAAGTCCCTTTTTAGCCAAGTGCTAGGGAGGTGCTTAAGTAAACATGTGAGAGCATGTCAAAAAAAAGAAGAAAGACTCTATACAGGTGTTCATTTGCAAATATTGCTTAAATTTCTCAATAGAATACTGTGCAGTGCTTTGAATTACAGGACAAGGTTGGGACAACCTGAACCACTGGCTTCAGAACGAGAGATCAAGACAGTAAAATACATTTAGGAAACATGAAAAAGCTTCTTGCTGTCATAGT
The DNA here is from genome assembly GCA_013398155.1 of Pedionomus torquatus. Taxonomy (NCBI): domain Eukaryota; kingdom Metazoa; phylum Chordata; class Aves; order Charadriiformes; family Pedionomidae; genus Pedionomus; species Pedionomus torquatus. Next base: position 50,709 of record VZRU01010127.1, on the reverse strand, counting down.
TTGGGTAGGTGCAAGGAGTATGAATAGGTTTACAGCTGATGAGGCATTCAATATACACACTAAGGCTGTGAAGTACTACCTTCTAACTCATATTAACAATGAAAATTATTATAAATAAAGGTAGAATGTCTCAATGGGCTTTCCATCTTCATTTTTTAGAAAAATAATAAGCTTCTACTTAGATATATCCTGCATCTTCTTTTTGTTTTGCATAGTCTGAAAGCAAATAGGAAAACACAAAATTTTTGAGGCAAAAAATTTGTTTGGCTTCAGCTTCTCAAATTACAGTAATAAGTACAACTGTGGTTTCTGTTCTGTCTGCTCTGTTGCAATTAACATAAAATGTTGTATTTATTATTCAAGTATTTTATATCAATGCTAACTGAGACATCTCCTGTTCCTTTTGCTACCTCTCACAGTAAAGAGTAGGCAGGATTAAGAAAACCAGCACTGTGTTTAGCTGGTGCTTGTCTGCAGTTGTATCTTTCGAGTATTGTTTGATCTGTTGCTTTTCATTTGTATGTCAGAAATTGCTCTCTAAAAGAAGCAACATGTATTTTCAATCCTTTTTTCCCACCTTTTATTTTTCAATGAAAGACCTGTTGCAGTGCCTATAGAGCTATTTGCTTAGCAGAAATCCATATTTGTGGATTTCACCACAGCTGTGAGCCATCCTGTCTAACTTGTAAAATGAGTACAGTATTATCCAATGAAATGTTTTGCTTCCTTGAAGTTAATTTGTGTGGACTGGAGCTTATTATAATTGTATAGTGAATTTTGATTTGTATCACAAAAATTACATAGTATGGTTTCCATTCAGATCTTAAGTTTTAAAGTTTGAATTGTTTGAAGTTTTTCAAGGGAGTCTTACTCTCAAAGTAGGGTGTACAATGCAAGCTGAATGTCTAGGCTGCTTCTAAATTCAGAATAACTAGAATAATCACTGGTTTTAATTCATAGCTCTCCTGGTAGTTTTCAGATAGCTGAAGATAGGCAAATGAATTGTCTCTCAAATGTTTTTTCTAAGTCTCTTTTCCTGATGAATCAGGATTTTTTTTAGCTCTATAAAGCTTACATTTCGCTGGGACCAAATGATTTAAAGAGCGGTATATTTGGAAAATACTCATACACAAACCCACGTGTATATTATGTACCTCCAAATAACAATGCTGAAATCTTCAGAAATGCGTTTCTTAAGAAATGTTCAGTCTTTAAGAGATTTTTCCATATATTTATTGCTCTCAGGGTGATTTGGTGGTTCGGTTTTCTTTTTCTCTCTTCTTTTTGAGAATGTAAACCAGCTTGAAAAAACAGAATCTCAGAAGATCTCTTGTGCTAGTCATAGACAAGAAAAATAGACTGGAGTCTCCGTATATACTTCCTCCGTTAGCAGTAGTGATTAGATAGTCTCAGTTAGTTTGCCTCTTGAAAGATACTTTCAGTTCAGATTTCTTGCCTAATGTTAATCCTTCAAGAAAAAAGAGCAGTGCACAACTGTCAGTTTTACTGAGTTGGATTTGTTTGAGCAGGATAACAGTTCCCAGAGGAACGGGAGCATGTGGTGGAGTACTTTACAATCTTGCTTTGCGTCTCAGAGAGCTTTCTCGACTTGGCCTTGCTGCTGCTGTTTATTTCCCCCAGGAATGTCTGCGAGAGGAACTGTATTTGTCTCTGAAGTACAGAGCTGCTTCCTGGGTTTGTTTTTCCCACCTTTTATTTTTCAAGCAAAAGTCTACTTTCTAAATTCTTTCTGTTGTGTTAATACTATACACTGCTTAGTGAATTGTGGCAGAGATGGAGGCTTTCTCAGAATTTTAATATATAGCTGGTTGCACAGGTGTAGTTTATCCAAAGAGAATGTAGTGATGGTATTTTACCAGTATTTCAAACTGAGAATTTTGTTTGGATTTTGAATAAGTGAAATAATTTTAAATGCTTACTTTGATTACTTTTAAAGGAAAAGTAATTTACTGAACTTGCTTCTGAAATTTTAACTAAATGTATTTAAGTTGCATTTGCTTAGATAAAGTAATGACTGCCTTCAGTTGAAGCAATTTTTACTGTTTTCAGGGGAAGATAGCGGAGAAAAGCGTTCTGTGGTGAAGAGGTGCACATGGAAATACTGTCCAAGGTGTAAGCTAAGAATGTTGTTGGAAAATGTATAAAACTGGCTGCTCTAAGGCAGCCAGTCTTTTCATGGTTGCCTTGCAACTAGAAACAAGCTAATGAGAGATATTCTGTATCACTTTGATATTTCTCTAATTTCTCTTCAGCAATACTTATCTCTTCTCACATTGGTTGATCCACCAAACACTAACCCTTTTATAGTGGCATTAAAATAAAATGGGGTTTTGCCTTGCTTCTGATGCACTGGCATCTTGTGAAATTATGCTCTTGTTATAAAACTAAATAACTTCATGATTATTCTATTTTAAATGAGAATGATCCTATATAGCTGCTTTATTACCAATAAAATGTGGTCTCTGGTAGAACTATGACTGAAGAGGTTTTTAAACCATTTTAGAAAGTGTGTAGGTTTTAATCAGTCTTCATTAGTGTATGTGTCAATTTATTTACTACAAATAGATTTGTTTTGGGTTTTTTTGTTTGGTAGGGTTTTTTTTCTATTGCCTTTTTCTGAAAAGATGGGAGTGGCACAAATCACCATACAAAGTTGTACATAACATTGGAATTAATCCATCTGATCTTTCAAGCACCAATTATAAAATTTTGAAACTACTAACTTTATTTTGTGTTTTTGAATGGAAACTTACTCTTTCTTAAAGGGCCACTTTCCACATACACGAGTATCCCTAGTACAGGTAGCTCTATACACAGAACAAGTGGAACAAACAATTCCATTTTTTGTTTTAGTTCAAATAGTTCAAAGTACTCTTTTTTTTTTTTACCTCATTGTAATCTCTTTTTAGAGAAAAATATAAATGTTCTCCTAAGAGAAAAAACAGATATTTATGTTTGAGTTCCATTGCCTGATTCCCAGGCTCTTGCTGGGAACTCAGAGAGCGGTTAACTCACCAATTTAGAGTGTAGGGATGAATTCCCAGAGTGGGTAGCAGGGTTTCTCATGTGTAAGATGTATTATTCTCATAGTGTATCTAAGCAAAGCCTTTTCTCTTACACTTCCATTAAGAGCTTGCCTTTTACAATTTCTTATATCTCTTTACTGAAAATCTGCATTGTGTCTTGTTTGTTTTTAGTATTTAACATAGAAGGAATGTCACATGGTACTGTAGGGCCTAATGTGTTTTCATTTTGGCTGTTAATGATGTCCATCAATTCAAGATTGGTATTTATTTTTATAATATAATTTCATGATTTTTACTACTATTTTCTAGTTCTCTGACTTCTATTTTCTGTCTTTATGTTTCTCTTGTAACTTATAGCAGGCTTGTGGCTGTGATATCTTACTGCCTATTGATTTAAGGACTCTTTAATTGAAAACTATTCAGCAAACACAGTTTTCAATTTACTATTTTGCCCAACTATGTTTAGGTGCCAGGGGCTCATTTGCAGGAGTTGATGGTTAAAGATTTAAAAGTAAAGCTGCATGTCATCTAGGTACACTAGTAATACGCAGGGTTTTCATCAAGGACTTGTCATACATCTTACATAGCCTGCAGGCTAAAAGTGTGTGTCTGTGCATTTCTGTCTGTATGTGTAACCACAGGAAAGGAAAAGGCAAAGAATCAATGATTTCAAAATTAATTAAAATCAGGAAGACTTTCCCCCTGCTGACAGGATATTTAGGATGAAAATAATTAAATGAGCTATTGTGGCAAATGCAATATCGATTGCTCACCAAGAGCAGCTCCTTGAAAACTTAGATGAAGATTGATAACTGTTTTTTAACAGTTAGAGCCAAAGGCAACCATTACCATCTCCAGTTTGTGTGCGTGTGTGCAGTCTGACAAATGGCTTTCAACTCAACCCTCTATTGACCGCTATGAAAAGCTATTATCTACCATAAATAAATGGCATATACATGCTGTTTCTACCCTCTTCTTCATATCTGTATAGTTGAAAATGTTTCATTTATGAATTTTCAGTTCCTTGTACTTTAAAAGTAACAACTGACATCCTTTTGTGGCAGATAAATTTCTTTCTTTGTTTCAGGTCAGAGGTAGATTTTTTTTCTTTCTTTGAGTAAAAAGGGTCAGGAATAGCACGATGTAATTAGAGATGAAGTAAAGCTAAGGTTAATATTTTCAGAATAATAATAATGAAATGGAAAAAAATTTGAAGATGGTACTAGTTTTCCTCAGATAATCACTGGAATTTAGTTATAACATGGCTAGAAATGCAAGTGAAGAGACCCAGTGAGGGCAGCCCCATAAAGCAAAGCTGTTGGTGCCAAAAATCTGACTATACCTATAGTATAGTATTTCACACTGTTCTATTTTCAGCTATTTTGCTTCAGACTATCTCTAGTCTGTTCCTTTGGAAAAAGCCAATTAGCAGATGGATGGCATCCACATAAAGGATGACTCTCGATCACATCTGTCAGTGAATTTCATCTTAAAAGAGCCTGATTTGTTCACTATGAAACTGCTCCATGATTCAGAACACCGGTATGTGCGAAGTCAGGAGAGTCACTTCAAAAGCTTGCTGCTGATCGAAAATAAGATCTGTGGTAGACATTTCAGAGTAAGGGAGCCTTACCAAATTACTGTGAGAACAGATCTTAATGAAAGGGAAATGAGTGGAAAAGTGGTGGTTTTCTTTTGGTGAGAGACTAAGCCAAAAATAGACAACAGAAAATGTTATAGATTTTTTCTGTTATAGACAGAAAAGGAAGTAAATAATATAGGCTTGTAACTTGTTTAAAATAGCAAAGTAAGCCTGGTGAAAGCATTTGCCTTTGAATCACATTAATTTATCTAAATGTTTATGCAAGCAGACTCATACATCAGCTTATTTGTAGAAACAAACTTGCAAGAGGAAAACAGTTCTGCATCATCTAGAAAGTAAGAAGAGATGAGAACTGAGAGGTGTTTAACAACTGCCTCCTACCTATGCTTTGGCAGTGCTGTGCTGCTAATGACTCTGGCAGCAAACTTACCTGTTCCTGTCAATGTTTGTGGTGAGCCAGAGCTCTGTGAGGTGAGATTCCTCAGTTACTACACTATAGGGTGAGGCTGGTTCTTCTCAGGTCTTTCAAAGTAAAGGGCTCACACAGAAATAATTCTCTTCCATCTCTTTCTGATGAATCTGCAATTAGTTACACCTCTTTGGAACTTAAAGTCGTCTTGGGATTTTTATAACTGGATATGTTTTGTTCCATTTTTAATTAAATATTAGATAAGAATTTGTAAAGAAATCAACTGATAAGAAATTTGAGAGATTGAAATATGTGCCTTTTGAGCTTTAGAATACTCGGACTTTTCCTGTTTTGTTAAAATTCATAAAGATGAGATTATAATCACATGAAAATGAAGAAACTGCTCTCTTGTAGCCCTCATTTGTATGCTGCCTGCTGCTTCGAACCATTTATGACCATTCAGGAAAGGTTTTTCCTAAACAACTGTGACATTTCCTGCACACTGCAATAACTGCAAATTTTCTTCATCAAGGGCAGAAGTTAACACCATGGATTAACTACTTCAGGAGAAACAATTTTCCTTCTATAAATGTGCATCATTCCACCGCCCATGAAAATTTGTCTAGGAAATAATAGATCAAGAAATTAAGATCATAAATTGTTAATCTGAAATAATTTACTTCTGTTTGGGATTCTTTGCAAAACAATCAGTTTCATTAAGACCATGACATTAGACATCTAGGTCTAGACATCCAGCTGAATGTTTTCTGAACAGATGTATCTATTGGGACAAATATTTTGAGAAAATTTCTGCTAAATCAGGTTAGCCAGTTCTGGGTGGACAAGTAGGGCAGAAACTTGGAATTTTGTGAAGTGCATCAATGAATTTTATGTTGCCTCTGCAAGTCTGAAGCCTTTTACTGCATCTGATACAAATGCACTTCTGTAATCCTCATGGAGATGAATTTTCATCTGTTCTAGCTGTAATGGACTTCGTATGTGTATCTGTGGGATCCTGTAGAAAATACACTTGGTGGTTATACAAATTAAAACTTGTGTGTGCACAAAAGAGAAAAAAGCTTGCATCACTGCAGCTGTTATTTTCTATGTGGTAAACANCCCCCATCCTCTTTAAAACGTATGTCTGTAACATCTACATTACAAAACCATGTAGAGTGTGTTGTATTTGTTAGCTAGGTATTTTCCCACAGAAATATCTCCATGCTCTACTAAGTATAACAACCAGAACAATTTATTTTCCTGTAAGTATCAAAAGCACCAGTTACACTTCATACCTCATGAAAGTGATTTCTTTAAAATATCAACATACAGTGTAGGGCCACATATTATAAAATTATCATAATAAACTTTTAGCAAAATCCATATTTTGATAATAACTAAATTTAGTTTTCTATTTTAAGTTGTTTCTTAACCCCTCTTCTCGCACTATTTGACAGTCTTTGAAAGAAGCAGCCAAAAAGTAATAAAAGCCAAGGGATTGTGCCTATTGCCTTGTGAAGAAGAGTGACGTTGCTTTGAATCCTCCTGGACCTACAGTCTGGGATTTTTTTTTTCAGTATAATCTGATTAATAGAGTGCTTCTTTGGGCTAATTTAGACAAGTGAGGGAATATAGGACTGGTTTAATACAAGTGAGGATGCCGCAAGGATAGTGCATTTTGAAGTGCTGAGAAACAATGTCAGGATCAGAATACACAGAAATGAGCTGAGTGGTGGCAGAAAATGGAAAACTTGTACACTTTAAACTACTAACACTAATTATTGCTCAAAATTTCTTTGAAGATATAAGAAGGAACAAAATTCTGTGAAATTTTCCTGCAGATGCCCTTTATAGAAAAGGGATTACATGGATGATCCTCTTGCTGTTCTTTTTTGGAACATCCAGAAACTGTACAGAAGTGTGAAAGAAAATCTAAAGACCTGTAATAATTGATGAGACATAACATTTGTACCTATTTATTTTTCCTTCTAGTTTATTTGTCAAGGGCCATTGGGCTAGTAGAGCTTTTTGAGAGTATGAATGAGAACAGTAAAAATTCTTGTATTACTGAGGTTAAAGCAGAATGTCCTTACACATTTCCTCTATTTTCTTCTCTCTCCTCCCTTCTTTCTTCTCTGTGCAGTCTGCAATTTCAGAGATGCAGAACTTTCTGATATATATACATATGTATATATCTGAATATAAAGGTTTATCATCTCTAAAAGTAAGACAAATGATATGAAAATTATGGTTTTACATCTTGTTAAAGCACAGCTAAGAGGTATTTGTACACTTCAGGAAAAAATAAATCGTCATCAGATTATTGAGATATGAAAAAAATTTTTAAAACTTTTGCTTCATCTTGGACGCATTTTTATTTTTAAATGTAGATTTAGATGTAGTGTGGAAATTTGACTGTTATCCTGAAGGATGGGGTCCTGATAGAGTATTGAAAAAGCTGGAAATATATTCAGATTTCAATTCCTATTTTTGGTTTAGTAATTGTTATAATTATATACTATCAGTTGGCCTTATGATATAAATATCCTTTTGAATTTGTGCTATATTTAGAGAGAGAGGGTTCCAAAATTTTGGGAAAGGAACACTGGGCAAATTTGGATTTTGTATATTGCTACAAATTTTATTGGACATACCAAAATTCATTTATACATCCAAAAAAATGTGATCACTATTAAGATTATGATTGCTTCTTATATTGACCAAAACAGCAACTATGTCTAACATAATAGCAAAATTATTTTTATTTGTTCTTCTAGCAAGAAGATAACCCTTATTTCTTCTAGCGCTAAATTACTAAAATTGACGTTTAAGTTTTGAAAATTTCAGATATGTAAAAACCCAGTCAATTTACCCAGTCAAAATTTTTCTTTTTCCTTACTTTTTTTTTTTTCCTTCTCTCTATCCTTACTTTCTTTGTATTCTGGACTTCTGTGTGCTTTGCTATTTAAGGATTTCAAAGTACCTAAAACTTCATTTAAGCTTCCAGTGTCAAGGTACAGCATTAGCCATTTAGGTTCCCATTAAAAAATATTGAGCTTTTTCTGAAGCATCACAGTTTGAAGCTGTACTTAAATGAGGTAAATTTTTGTGGGCTAATACATTAGAATAACAGACAGTCTAAGATAACTGAGGATGTTTTTAGAAGATAACATGGAAAAGTAGTGTCACAAATCAGAACACAGCTTTTCAATCATTGAATAAATTGACTTAATATAAGCAGATTTTAATCAAAACAAAATGTGTCTGATGCAAATATGTCTGCATGCATTTAATTCTGTGTCTATTCTGATGGTGAAGTTGAATTCAATTCATAAGAATCCGATTATTAGAACTAGCATCATAATGTGATAAAAAATTATTCTGAAAGCAAACTCTAATTAATGGAGGACTTCATTGGAACAAAAATGTATTTACAGTGAAATCCAGTTGATGAAAAGAAAATAGAATGTAATGTTACGAGGTCACTTTTCTGTAATCTGTCTAGGCTATGGTCTGTATATAACATACAGGTTGATCAAAGATTATACAAAAAATGAGAAAAAAAACAATGAAGAATCTAAAAATCAATACGCTTCCAAATCTAAAAAAATCCTCAAACAACAAACACTCCCAAACATTAAATATCTCCTTTCTAAATCTAATCAAAAGGTTGATTTTCTAAGTTGCAAGCCAGAGGTCTCTTACTACCTTTTCCTTTGGATATTACTGATGTTAAGGAGGTGTTAATCCTAAAGCAAAAAACCCTACTTAAAACAGAGCCATGGGATAAAACAGAGCCACATAACAGAGGAATTATAGAAGACTGACAAAGCAGAATTCTGTTTTGAAACAAACGTATACTCTTTTATGTGCTAGTTATGTTTCACACTGCTTAACAATTTGTTTTCTCCTGAAAACATGAGCGTTGCAAGGTTGCACTTGTAATCATAATTTTTGCTGAGGATATTAAAATCCGTGTCATTAGTTTTTTCTAGGAGAGAGAAATGTAAATGGAGCTTTGTGAAAGCAGGAGAAGGCAACCTATTATGAGGACTCAGAACTGTTTTTTCTGCATTTCAAAGTCATCAATGTACATTTATTTTTGTCATTTTATTTAGAAGTTTGAAGGTGTGAAATCTTTGAAATCCTCAAACTCTGTGAACCTTTTAGAAGATATAAAAATAGAACGTGCTGAAATTCATTCCTCAGAATACTTTTTGCTTTACTTTTTTTCCCCTCAATTTCTTTTCAGATTTGCATTTCATCTCTGGATTGTTCTAACTTTGTTCTTCTCTAGTTGGTTGTGTTGCCAAATGTACTTTCTTGCTGCACATGTGTACAAAGAAGTTCAGTGTGTACACTGAGTAGGTAGGATCTTTCTGTAATTACTTATGCTCATGCAGAGGGACTTTTCAGGTGGTGTGATAAGTCTCGAATACTGAGCTAGTATAATAGTAGCAGGCAGCTCTTTATATTGGATATGGTTGATGAAGTAGCAGTGATCACAATCATATTGGCTTTTGAGCAGGGGAACAGATGAAAGGAAATGGACCACCAAAGACCAAATAATGACCCATTGTTCCTGGTAATTAGGTTTTTGCTATCTGTTCTTAAGGTATATGAAAGTGTGTGATAGGGGTTTTTTATTGCAAAAAAATATTATAGCACATACCATAATTTCTAAAGTTCAGAAAAACGGTTGAGAAAGTACTTCAGAATAAATTTCACCTGGAAATTTTACATTGGTTTGTAAGGTTGTACAGAAACCCAACATCATAACACATTGTTCCTAATGCATATCATAAGCTTATGCAGGCAGACAGCATTTGCTGTTGCAAGCGGTTCACTGAAAGTAATTTTCTTCTTGAATTAATAGAGTTTGTGACATGATGGGACTCTTACAGGGTCTTATGAAATCATACTTCATGTGGTCTTGTCAGCCAGAAAATAGAAAATGGGAGAAAAGAATTTTATAAAAAAAGTCACTTCTTTTTATCTTTATTTTTTTTCATACAGTTAATAACATTTATTCCAGATAAATGTAGAAGACCATATAGGCTGAATTGGGAACTTTTTCCTCTTTCTATGACTGGAAAGAAGTAAGCCACCCTGAACACTTACGCAAGGTAGTGGCAGATAACCTGTCCACTAATAGTTAACTTAAAAATAAGAGAGAATGAGAAGTTGATCAGAAAGTTACATAAATCGGTCACAGTTTAACCTCACATCGGACTAGCAAACCTTGTGCAGAGAGACTGTCATCCACTCAAATTTAAACATTGAAGGAAAAGATGCATTTCTGAATATTCTCAGATTCTACTAATTCCCTTAACTGAATTTTTCCCTCACACTTGAGATTTAAGCTTTTGCTGCACAAGATTGACAGGATGTCCTTGTCAGAAAATGTAATTAAAAGATTTCCTATGCACTTCTGGGTGTATTCTAAATCCTTAGCAGTTTATTTGCTAAAAGGAAATTCAGATCCTGGATGAAAGGTCAAGCGGATGAGAGAAATATTGCTGCTGATTTTATTTCAGAGAAACCTGTATTAAAGCTACTTGCTGACTATATCTCCAGTGTTAATAGCTGGCAAAATTTCACGTTTTCTGAAAATTTGACCTCCAGTAAGTTAAAATCAAGCTGCAAGAATTGGTTACCCATCTAACTCATTTCAAGAAACTTGGAGTTTCTTATCACAATAAATGTTCAATCAAATTACATGATTACCTGAGATTGTTTTGTGAGATGGAAAAAGTTCCAACAATTCAAGGTTTTATACCAGGAAATATGTTTTTATTCTGTTAACAAAAAAATGCATGTGCCTTCCTGTATAACAATGATGTAATGAAAATAGAGGAACAGCGTCACTGTCCTTTGCAGTGCTTTGCCTATTCCTTGTTTCTCTTGACATTTTCTCAAAAATTTTAATTGTTTCATGTGCCACTTTGTCATTTCTCTGATAATAGGAGATCAAACTATGAGACATTGAGACAAACCAAGAAAATCTTTTCCTTTCTCTTTTTAAGACAAAATTACACTTTTTAAAAAAAACGTTCATACATAGCCTATTAAAAAAAAGTTCTGCATTTTATAGATTTAAAAATAATTGTTTATTAATTTTAAGGCCTTTGTCAATAATATAATAAAGAAATAATTTGCTTTGTTTGGATGTTACAAGTATTTTGATGATGGGGCAAATAATTTGCATCTGTTTCATCTCCATTTAAATTCACATATACATCTCTGTAAACAAATATCCTGTTTAAAATTCACTAGGCAACTAAATGTTAAGAAATAATCTAAGCAGCTATGGTTTAATATGGTGATTATTCAGCTGAAATACCACCTTTTAATTTTTTTTTAGAAAGAGTTTATGCTAACAAGTTATTTGATTTTTTTTTTTTTTAAATTAGATTAATATTGCTTATAGCTTGTTGATGCCCATATCTTCTTCCCAGTTGGAATGCATTTTTTGGGTGAAAACAAAATCTTTGCTTTTTGCTTAATTGTACCCCAGGGTGGAGTTTGGTATCTGTCAAGAAGTAAGAAAACACCAGCTTTAATAAGCATACAATGCAATTTAACAGTTCATAAAACAGTAAAATTTAATCCCAGGCTAAGAGATTTATTAAATTTCACTCAGCAAAATGGTTTTGTGGGATGTGTTAGCAAGTAAGAATTAAGTGAAATGATTTCAGGGGCAATAGATTTTATTACCTGAGGAGGGGAGGAACTAGTTTGCAAGCCGTTTCTTCTTAATTTCATTCACTCATTGTAATTACCTCAAGTAGGAGAGCTTTCTGTGAGGAGTAGTAGTATGTTGAATCTCTGGTATTTGTGTGCATGCTACGACATTTCAGGCATCATCTAACTGAAATATCTCTTGTTGGTGGTCTTGTGCAGCAGTCCTTTTAATGATTGTTAAAGATTTTTAAATCTAATACAACTTAAGTCTCTGTCTGTCTGAAGATAAAATGACTTCTATTACTTTTTTTTTGTTTTCATTTTGTCATTTTTGCATCTGTGCTTGCTTTTTAACTTTCCTTTCTTCCTTGGTTTCTGTTCCCCACAATGGTTATTATCAGTCTTAGATTTCATAGGCTACAGGAATTATGATCTTTCAGTCTCTTCTCTAAAGCCTCTGCCAGGTAGAGGATTCCCAATTTTGCTCTATTGTTCCAGGCACTTGTTACATCCCTGAGAGATAGTATGCTGACTTGTATCACCTGCTTATGTCCCAATTATATAAATGTTAACATTTAATTCAAATGTCCAAAAAAGTTTTTTAAAAGTTGGTTTCTCTGAGTACTTTTATTCCTGTAGCTTTGTATGGCAAACCCCTTTCTCAGAGTCCAAGTGTGTCCACACCTATCTTACTTAATGCTAGACTAATGTTCTTGTTATTATGCATTGATGAAAGAACTTTTCTTCTATTATTGCTGCCCAAACTGTATACAAACTGTAATATGAGTTTCTATGAGGTGCATATCCCATAGAGATATAGGATACCAAGATAACATGTCAGTGATCTTGGCTAGATTTGTTGTATTTTGGACTGATAAATGCTTTTTTGTTTTCCTTATTGCCTTGAAATCATTCTTAACCTGCTGTATGTTAAGATAACATAAAAGCATTTATTTGCTTTTATGCTTTTCCATCAGGTTGGAAATATTTAAGAAAACATAAGACATACCTATTTGCCCTACATATGTAAGGTTAACTTGGAAAGGTTTTTCTGTCTATCTGCACAGCTATTTTTCTGTATTGGTTTGCTCTAGTCTTTAACTCGGAGCCACCTGGAACTTCTGTACAACTTACATCTTGGGTTACATTCATTAGAACAGTTTCCTGATATGGAATGGCATGGAGCAATGTAGCCTTTACAGCTAATGTCTTGTCTAATTTTTATAGTGATTAAAATAACACCATAGAGGCCATGAACAGCTAGATGTTTTGTCTTCACCTTCTTATCCAGTGATTGCTTAACCTGAAAATGTTAAAGAAAAATTACTTTAGTATTAAACTCTCATTCTAGATCTCCTTGGAAAATCACTTCATAGTGCAGACTTGAAACTATGTGTAGTTTGGAGGTAGCTGATCAATAATATGTGGTGAATCAACCTTCTAGTAGGGTAATGTTATCAATATTGGCATTACACTGTATGAGAATGAGGGAGAAGTTTTTTTTTTTTCTGTTAAAATCACATTGTCTTAGTGGAATTCAAGCTCTGGCTCTTGAAATTTTCTGACCAGGCAATTGTAGAATCTATAATAAAGAAATTACAAATTTTAATAACTACATCTTAGTTTATTTTTATATGTATGCGATCATAGTTTCTTTAGTTCATATCCAGTAATTTTTAAAGGTAATCCAGTAATTTTGTCAAACAGGACAGCTTTTAAGGAAAGTAATAGTGTTAGAAATGAAAGCTTTTCTGCATGGTAGGTCATCCCCACCTGACTTGAGTGTTGTCAGACTTCTCTCACATCTTTGTTCGTACCTATTTTCCCCCCCCGACTTGTTTAAAAAGAAAGGAAGTGAAGTCAGGTTCTATGGTCAATTCAGTCTTCAAAGGAAAAGTATAATCATACTAAAACTTATACAGAGGCCTAATTCTGTTTACTGTCTTCACAATTGAAATAATCTAGAAAATAAGACTAATATGGGAAAAATGAGAGGCATGTGGTGGGAAGTTTAGTAGAATAAAAAAAGGAAATGGTTTGTTTCTTGTTGTAATATGCTGTTTATTCAGTGCTTTTGTAATTAATAGTTATGTATTGTGCCTTAAATTATCAATAAGGCTAAATGAGAGAAAATTAAGTAACTATCAAAGGAGAAGTAATCTTTATCAAGTTAAAGAGATTGATTATGAGACTTCTTTGAGGGTTTTGAAATGAATAAATATGCCATTGTAAATCCTTATTGTGCAGTGCATCCTAAACAATGTTATTTCTTCATGACCAGGTTATAGTGGAGAGGGAGGACTAGGCTGTCCTGTTCATTGTACTTCCAGTATCCACTACTTGCTCAGGCTGTTAGATCAAAGAAACAGAGCTGTTGTTCTTCCCATCCTGATTGTACTTTGTCATCTCTGTCCCTCGTAAAGCTGACTACAAATAGTCAGATATATTGGGAGTTAAAAAAAAATAAATAATCTGACAATTGCATCCAGTATCCTATCCAAGGCATTACTGTTGTGTAAAAAATAAATTACAATTTATAAGGGCCAAAGGAAAACTCAGTCCTTCTGGAACATACCCTGCCTTTGTACTTACATTCCTTTTACCAAATGGAAATGAAACATTCTTGTGTTATAAACTCTTGAAAGGTCAGGAACCATAAACAAGCTCAGTGATAGAATCTTGTTGTCATATAAAATGAGCACATTGACACTTTGTTAGTGACCGTAGTCAGTCTGAACCAGGTTTATTTCAGAAGATACTATGGTATGAGGTAGCTGGCTGTGTAGCTAATGGAAGTTTAGTACAAATGATTTTATATGATGAAATAAATTTTAGAATGCATTAAAGACTCCATGTGAATTGCTTTTAACATGTTCACACATTTTCAAGGACTTGGCTAAAAATAAAGTGGAAAGTGGTCTTTCACTTCTATGCATTTATCTGGATGCTCTTGTCATGGTCACCTAGGAAACAAATGTAGATATACATTTGCAAGCTTTTGCATTCAGCTTCATTTCATTTTTTTGTCCAGCTAATGAAGTCACACTTGAAAAGAATTTAAGCCTCAATTTAATGAATGCACAAATTTTTCCAGAATACATTAGTGACCATCAGACACTAGACAGACCTCTCTGAACTGTTTGGTATTTTAAATGTATTTGGAGTTATTTTACAAGGGCAAAATTTGACTGACTGGATACAAAAAGGCAGAGATAACCTTGAAGAGAATAATGAGCTGCATAGGAAAAATATAAGCTACCCTGCTTAATGTAGTAGTACTTATTCAAGTAATATGCAGGTAAAGATAGCATAAGAATTAAAAAGTAGAAAAGTATATGCCTACTTTACTAATCAATGAAAAAAGCTTGACTCATTCAATGCAGTATTTCAAGTGAACCATACAGTGTCCTCCCTGGAAATTTTTAGTGAGTCAGTTCAGTTTAACACAGAACTGAGTAGAGAATCACAATACTACCTTTCAAGATTGTTATTTTTTTTTTTACTTCAGTTTTGTTTTTTCATGGACCATTTTGTTTGTTAAAGAACTGTTTTTAAAAAAAGAATTCTAACAAAAATATTTGTCATTGCATAAAAATCTAGATATATTTAATTCATGATGTATTTGTAATCTGATACTAATGACAGTAGTGACTGGTAAATATGCAGATTTAAACAAGATGCAGATCTCCATCTTGTGATAGGACAGGATCTGTCCAGGAATCATGGAACTGTCAGAGTTGGAAGGGACTTCTAGAAATCACCCAGTCCAATTTCCCTGCTAAAGTAGGATTGCCTAGAGCACGCTGCTCAGGACTACATCCAGGCAGGGCTTGAAGATCTCCAGAGAAGGGGACTCCAAAATCTCCCTGGGCAGCCTGTTCCAGGGTTCTACCACCCTCACTATAAAGTTTTTTTCTCATATTTGAATGGAAATTCCAGTGTTCCAGCTTGTGCTCATTGCCCCTTGGAACCACTGAGAAGAGTGTCCAGCTCCTTCTTCCTTCAACCTACCCTTCAGATACTTGTAAGCATTAATAAGGTCTCCTCTCAGCCTTCTCTTCATCAGGCTAGAGTCCCAGCTCTCAGCCTTTCCTCATAAGGGAGATGCTTCGATCCCTTAATCATCCTTGTTGCCCTACACTGGACTCCCTCCAGCAGTTCCCTGTTTCTCTTGAACTGACGAGCCCAGAACTGGACACAGTGTTCCAGTTGTGGCCTCACCAGTGCAGAGTAGGGGGGAGAATGACCTCCTTCAATCTACTGGCCACACTCTTCCCTTTGCAGCCCAGATTCCATTGGCCCTCTTGGTGACAAGGGCACATTGCTGGCTAATGGCTGATTAGCCAGCTAATAAT
>VZRU01010127.1:9438-24478 GCA_013398155.1 Pedionomus torquatus | reverse complement strand
TTTTTTTTTTTTTTTTTTTTTTTTTGTGAGATGAGAGAAGATTGGGGTATGGGAATTATGTGCCATGTTATGTGTGTAAATTTTTGATACTGTAAATAGCTGCTATTTCATCAGACTTCTCTCCAAATATAGGGGTAAATTTTTTTAATAGGTCAAAGTTCAACCCAACAATTTCAGCTGGAATCTGCAATGTTTCTGTGACAAAATGATATAACTTGAGGAGAAGAATATTTATGGAGGGGAGTTTTGTGAAATGTTTCTAGAAGAGCTATTTTTCTCAGATTTTTTGAAAAAAATTGTCCTAGATAAATTTCCTGGTTTGTATAATGGGAAATTGCCTAAATTGTGTATTTAAATATCATGCTGAAGTCAGTGACAACAGAAAAATTGCTTATTGATTTAAAAAAGATGCCATGTGTGATCTCAGATTTTATATAAACTACCTGTTCCTGAAACTCTTGAATGAGAGGTGATAATCAAGCATCAATCAATATGAAGTATGTGTTTCCAAATAAAAACTCATGTCTGACAAAAATGATAGCTTCTTGTAAGATGAGAATGATAAAATTAATAGATGATTGGAGTGCTGCTAATGTACAACAAAAATTGGTGACAGTTAGTCTGGACACACTGGAGCTATTTATGGTTAAGCAGAGTGAAAATCCCAAACTGTGACAATCTGGTATAAGAAGCAGATTATCATTTAAATTACAATCAGTCAGTATTTACAATGAAGCTGCATCATGAAGAAAATTATTTTATACTTCAGGTAGATAATAAATACCTGAATTTGTCATTTAAGAAGAACCATATTTTTTGGTAAGAGATGTTAACAACTAGCTTAAAATATTGTTCAGGAGCCTACACACAGGATCCAGATAAACAACACAAAATCTGTTGTGATTTGTTGTCCAGCATGTTAATGTAAGAGCTTGTTTTATTTAGTATCTGAATTAGTGGCCAGGGGAGAAAACCCAACAAGTGGCTTAAATAGAGCTTTGTAAAAATTAGAGAAAAAAAGGTGAGATAACAATCTATCACAGTCAGAAGTATTGAGATTAACATGTTATTTGGCAAAGAAGACAAGCATATTAGTATTTCTGAAGAAAGCAAAATAAATGAAACAATTCCCAAATGGGAAGTACATAAATAGGAAGTAATAGTGTTACTTACACTGGAGTATAAATTATTATTTTCTTGATGTAATCACCACTATTAATAACTACTCGACAAAATATAATAAAGAAAAGATGGTAAGCTGTAGACATGCTTATCCGTTCTTCAGGAGTTAAATACAGCTCTGATTTTGTCCATCTGGTTAGACAGTACCACTGCAGAAAGGCAATGATCTTTTCTAATACAGCACTTGTGGCACTTCACTATGAGTAGTATGTACAATTTTGGTTGAATTGCCACCAAAAAAAGTTACTCTTCTTAGGAGAGTTTTGAAGGAAATTAGCAACAAAGAATACTCGTATTCTTATAAAGAGAAATTTCTTTTTCTCAAACATGATTAAGTAAGAATGCTACTTTATTGGATTTTTGTTGATAAAATCTCATGAGACTGATGCTCAGTAAACTACATTATATGTAAACTCGGAAATTTTAAGTTTCAGGAGTGTACAATACTACTTTTTATGGGGGTGTGATGAATTATTGTACCTATTTTGTCTGGGATAGAATTAAATTTCTTCCTAATGGCTGTATGGGGCTGTGTTTTTGACTTGTACTGAAAATAGCATTGATAAAACAGGGATGTTAGTTATTGCTGAGCTCTGCTTACACAACATCAAGGCCTTTTCTGTTCCTTGGGCTGCCCTGCCAGTGAGTAGGCTGGGGGTCCATGAAAAGTTGGGAGGGGACACAGCTGGGACAGCTGACCTCAGCTGATTATAGGGATATCCCAGACCATATGACATTGTGCTCAGCAATAAAACTGCAGGGTGGAGGCTGGCAGGGGCTGCTGTTGTTCAGGCAGTAGCCAGTCAGCAATAGTTTGGTGGTGAACAATTTTCCTTTTTTCTTTTGCATCACTTGCTTTTCTTGGGTTTTATTTACCTCTCCCTTTGTTGTTTCCCCCCTCTCCTCCATCTCCCCTCTCCTTACAGTGTGTGTGTCTGTGTACACACATATATATAAGTTATTTAACTATCTTTATCTTAACCCATGTGTTTTCTCACTTTTACGCTTCCAGTTCTCCCCCTATCCTTGTGTGGAGGGAGTGAGCCAGTGGCTGTGAGGTGCTTAATTGTTGGCCAGGGTAAAATCATCGAAATTACATTGGATTGGTCTTGATAAGGGTAGTAGCTTTGAAGAAAGTCTGGGTGTTACTAAGAAGAGACTACAAATTTTATATTTTACTTTTTGTAAAGAACTTTCTGAATTGTTATTGGCCTAAGTAGAACCAGATTTTTGTTGTATGGCAAATCACATTTTTAGTTTAAAGAGGATATATGTGTTTTAGACATGCTGGAAGAGATAAATGGATTCCTGCTGTATCTTTGAAAATAAATAGGATAAAAGGTGGCTACCACTTCTTATATTACTGTTAAATTTACATAGCTATGTCTAAATATTCAGCTGTGAACTTTTTATTTTAATGCAAGCTTAATTTATACTGTAATCTATAAAAATTGCCAAGTCTGAATATGTCTTTTGAATGATATTTGTGCTTAACTTCATAGATCAACTCAGAAATGGATTATGTTAGTGATCAATAATCTTGAAAAGAAGATAATTTTGAGAAGCTTTATGTCCTTATTCTCTTAACAAATGTATTGTTAAATGTCACAAGAATCCATCTAATATTTCAGAAGAGACTAGTAACTTTGAATTGAAGTCCAACATAGCTTTTTTATCAAATTGCTGAGCAGACTATTTAAATTTTATGTAAAGAGTTACTGTAATCAGCAGTCTCTGTCCTAGATAAAGGTTCAAGAATATATTGTAATTATCTGTAATTATTCTACTATATGAACCTATTAAAGTTTTAAAAAAATATTACTGTACATATTAACTGTTTTAGTTTTCAGTATTCAGAATATGAATTATTATTCATTCTGATATTTTTACTTAGTTTTTATTAATTGGTAAGTACTTTTTCTAGAGTATTATTCATTCAGAAATCATGCCAATTGCAATTTACTCTGAAATTAAATTAATGTTTTTGGAAAGAAATACAATTGTGTGATTTTTTTTTTTTTTTGAGATTGAATAAACAAAATATTTGAACCCAAAAGAATTTAAATAATTTTAAATTTGTGTGAATATTAGCCAAACTTCAGTATTTGGTGAATTCTGTCCTTTAGTAATGACACTGATTATTTTTAAAAACTTCTGGTGAGATTTAGTTCTGAAATCATACTATTGAACTATTGAGTAGTAAATAGTGTGAAGATTGTTTAAGAGGGTTTTTTAAGTGCCGTGGTATTGATTTACCATTTGGAAACCTCAGGGTATACCTGCCTAACGGTGGATGACGAACTTTTCTTGTGCTGGAGAAAAGAATCTATAGATTCATCTAGTCCAGCATTCTGTATTTGAAAGGGGCCAGTTGCAAAAATCTAGGGAACAATATAAGAAAATGGCAGGCATGTTGTAGTACTCTGCCAGAACACTCCTAGAAACTCCACTTAGTAAACTCTAATGGGATAGTGTCTTCACAAACCCAGGTAATTTTCTAGTAAGTACAGAGTTCTGAAAAAAAAAAAGACTTTACAATCAGAGCTTAAGGACATATTTCCTAGTTTTTCCTTTAATCTGACTTTCAGTAATGATTGTCTCAGTGGTGATAATCTCAATTGAAAGGAAAAAAGATGAATTTGGTGTTAATTTCCCATTAGTAAGATGTCTGACACTATCACAAACATATTTTTCCATTTGGATTACTGGTTCAGAACTTGCTCCATACTGTTGCCATACAGTTATGTTGCACTGTCACCATTGTCTTAGATCAGACCATACAAATTAAGAGACTGCAAATTACTTGAAGGCTTTTTTTCTGGAAACTGTTTTACTAAAAATAAAAAATACCAGCTAAAAACAGGCTATGGTGTTTTATCAAAGCCACAATAAAAGAATGAAAGCGTCTGTCCAAACTTTCTACATGACTGTAGTAACCTGATAGTTACATAATAGTTAAATACATGGAAATATGGATGCAATTTTTTAATTATCACTGAAGTGTAGTTAGAAAACTGTATTCCATGTCCTTGAGAAGCACCCTGATTGCCACATTACACAATAAGCTATGATATTCAATGATGAGTTTTTAGTAGCTCTTGGAATTGTTTCATCTTGAATAAGCTGATTCTGACTAAGCTAGTTCTTTGTATCACAGAGGTTCTTTGTCTCAATGTGACACACAATGTCACCTTCATGGGAATACCCAGTTTGGGTCCCACACTATGGATTATATGTATTAACATGTTCAGATCGGCATGCTCCCTCCAGAATAGTCTAGCTGTTCGTTTAGGTGACTTGAATGAAAGAATGAGTGATCAAGGGCTTGACAGCCTCCCTGTGACTGTTTACTGTGTGAACATTCTCTAAACAGTGTGTATTAGACTATCAGTTCATTTCACCCTTTAGGAAAACTTGAAAATTTGTGGGAAATAAATGTAGTACAGTGAAGTATATTGCAAGTTGTTTGAATTGCAGTTGTACATAGTAGAGTACATTGATTTACTTTTTCTACATTTTTGGCATTTAAACGTTTCTACTGAAAGCACATTAGCAATTCTACTGTGTTCAAAGGGCTCCTTTAAGGTACAAACACTGTGCTTAGGTAAATAGAAAAGAAGGAAGTGGCTGCACTGTTTATGCATAGTTTTCTCTAGAAGAAGCGGCTTTGAGATGTTTGTGTGATTTGGGAGCTATACATATCAGTGAATCATATCTGAATCTGTGGCAAAATTGTTGAGTTTGAGCTCATTAATAAAGGTAATGCAAAGAGTGCCTAATGTGAAATATCTGACTTCTGTTCCATTTCTTAGATTTTTGATTCACAAAAGTATCAATATAAGTACAATTAACCTGGTTTAGACAAAATGCGATAATATATCAAGGCAGACATTTTAAAGCAATGTTGTTGTTAGTTCTTATAAGTTTAGGTGGATGTAGATAAATAAACTGCAAATTCTAACAGTTGATACTTATTTGCTTGTGGCTATTGTTATGTCAAAAAGTAGGGGACTAAGTATTTAATTAGCAATGTGTTAGCTTTTGACAACATAATTTTGAATTATGAACTTGAACTTGAATAAATTACATTATTTAACAAATTTAGGATTTTAAATTGATCAAATAGAGTGATAGAAACTTTTGCGCTAGCTTTGTACCTGAAGTTGAACCTCGGAGGAGACTAGTGCAGCTTCAATTATGGGAAGAAACAGCAGGGACAGGCTCAAACTGAGCATTGGAATAGTACTAAAAGAGTAAATGAAGAAAAGTTTTTTGGTAGTGAACTTTATTTTCAAGACTTTGAAATGTTGTGTTAGATGTTATTTTCCAACTGTATTTTTGACATGTGCAGGTTCCCCTTTCTTCCCCTCATGACTCTTTATTTATCCCATACTGAACTGCATCTTGAACTTACTTGACAGCCATACTGCAAGAAATCACTTAAAAGTCCATGAACATTTTCTCAGGAGTCAGTTTGAAAGATTTAAGAAAAAATATGGTTGTGTGTTTTTATGTATACATGTATGCAAACATACATATATGTATATTTACAATCAAAATTAAGAATTTTTTAATTGCTGTTTAGATTTTGTTTTAAAATAACTTATAGATATTGCTCAGTGTTTCAGATGACATTTAAAATACTTTTTAAAAACAAAGAATAAATGTTTCTGGGTTTTCTTTTTCATTTTTTGTTTGGTTCCTTTAAACAGTGGAGTAATACAAATATTCTGTTGTCTAAAAATAGTTGTATTTGCTCCCTACCCATTTTGGTTGTATGGTGATGAAATTGCAGATAAATCATATAATCATAAGACCCATTGCTTATTACTTAGTATGTGAGACAGTCGTTGAACCTTAAAGTATAACCCTGGACCTCCTGACCTGGGTTAAAGTCCTATTGACTTTACTGGAATAAGAATTTCAAGGCATAAAATGTCAAAAGAGCTATGTACTGAACATTTATCTGTAAACTAGTTATTAAACTACATTTAGTTGTCTCTGTTACGCTTTCCCAAAAACATCCTTTTGCTCTGCTGTTCTCTCTGAGCACAGAATATGGTTCATCTTTTTCCAGAGACAATGCTTGCTGCTCTGAAAATGAATTTCCACCTAACCATTAAGTTATCTTCAGGTGTGGTTTAACTTTAAGAATGCATGTTAAATGGAAAATTAAGCATTCAGAGTAGCTTCAGATATTTTTTGCATCATTTTTCCACATATCGCAAAACACAATTTGAGGTATTGTGAATCACATTGTAAAGAAGCAAACTTTGAATGAAATGACAGAGAATCATGGAACAGAGTTTAATAATAATAAATTATATTAGCAATATTAGCAATTTCTTTTTTTTTTTTTTTTTTTTTTTTTTTCCCCTGTAGAAATCTGTTTTTCCTTATTGTGCTCTTCTCTAGATGCTGAAATGTAACTAATGGACAATTTACACAGTAATTTACTGCTTTATAGGTTGGAACTTGGGATCCATTGAGTGGCCTTAACATGACAGAGAATCAGAAAGGAAAACCAGCAAACATCACAGATTCCCTGTCCAATCGCTCTTTAATCGTTACCACCATCTTGGTAAGCAGTTATATTTGCATTTCCAGAAATACAGTTGTGCAGGTAAGCTAATAGAATGCATTGTACTAATTACAACAGTAATGAACAGTCTATAGTATACGTTAGAGTTACTTAGAAATTACTGTCATGAATGAATTCTAGTTGTTAAGCTAGTCAGGGGTATTTACTCTTAGCTAAACTGTAAGTAAATTATCTCAATTTTAGAGTTATGTCAGTCGATTAGTAATTTCACTTTCCTTATTCTTGTCTGAAATGTTTGATTCCTTTGCGAAGCTGTTGAGTTCAGCACCATATGAAAGGACAAAAAGTGTGTATTTAAAGAAATGGTTTGGCTATTAGCCTGATGATTTTAGCCAGCAAAATTTATGGCTTTCCTTTGCTAACCTAGCACCATGATATTACCTCTAAAGAAAGTACAAAGTGTCTAACATTTTTTTCATCACTTTTATTATTTGACTATTAAGTTGAATTTTTTAATTATACAGAAATTGAAATGAGATATCATTTGTGCTAGATCAGAAGTAACTTCTTTTTCATTGCCATTGTTGACAAAGTCACAGTGGTGAATGAGACAATTTTTAGTTAAAATTGCATACATTTAGTAAAAATAAAAGTTCATTAATTTCCACATCATAGTCTTGAAATAGTAATTTTAATTTCAACACCAATAAAAAATTTTCCGTAAGTGTATCTCCTGTGTTTGTCTGCTGTCACCATTATCAAGAATTTGCAGGTATTAAAAAAAAAAAATTCACTTCCAAAGATTTGTTCTTTAGTAAGAAGCTTTTACCTATCAACATATATTTTGACATTTCAAGCTAGAGTGAATTTTCATAGCTACAAATACCAGTGTGCTTTCTAACCTTTATGTAATGAGTGACATAATTTCATCCAGCTGATAACTTTTTGGTTATTTTTAAAGTCTGTTTTTATTTGAAGAGTCTGTTTTATTATAGAAAATATTCTGAAGTATTTTGTTTCATTTATTCCAATAATTAAAAAATACATACCTGATATATAACTGGAACATGGCCGACTCACTTTCAAATGTAAGTTCTTGTTACGCTAAGACCAGCACAGTTTTACTACAACTTTCTCATGCCATTGATTACAGTTTATAAACATATGTCTCGGCTAATAAAATGTAAACGAACATTTTCTAGTCTCTTAAAGCATACTTTCTGTATGCTACTTTTCTTAATTTTCTTAATTAGCGTTTTACTTAATGCTACTTTGTGTAGTATTAGATTGTCTTTTTTCTTCTCACTGCCCTTCACAATTTTTCAAATGATTTATATATAAGACCTACTGTATTATCAAGCAATGAAGACCCACCGCATTATCAAGTAATATTTTTAAGTGATTCCACTTGACTCCCCTCCATACTCCTGTTATTTTGTATCCAGATATCTTGTCTGGGATTTTCTTTAAGCATTCCACTGATACATAAAGATATTTCACATGCACGTTTTTCCTAGTTGCTTTCTAGAGTTACTGAGTTTCTAGAGTTAAATGCAGTCTTTTTTTTTTTTTTCTTCTTCATTTTGCATTTTTTCTCTTCCTTTCTTTTAAACCCAAAGGATATTTAAAATATGAGGCTTTAATGGCCAAATTTTAAATCAGTATATTAAAGAAGAATAACTTTACCTTTTATCTTTAGAAAGATGGCTCACTCATCTCTTGGACACAGAATTGCAGATTTGTAATCTTTTAATTTTCACTTTTATGGTGTATTTTGATGAAAAATACCTGATGTGGGCACTTATTCACACTTATGGATTTATCATTCTAGAATGATTCAAACAATACTTAAATTTTGATATATTAACAATTCAGTAATATTTGTTTTCTGCTGATATTATAGCCTTAAATGATAATTTCTATTTGAATTTTGTGTACGGAGGTGAAATAGGTGAATCTGGTTTTGTGTAGCAGAAAAATGGTAAACTTGATGGTTTTTCTATTTCTAGTTTACTCAGATCTGTTAATTATTTTCTTTGGGAAGGTAAAGGAATATACAATTACTTACTTTCCTGTTTTAGTACTTTTCTTATCCCCTTTTGAAATATTTTTCTGTCATGATCAGTGTGTGTCTAATTGCATGTCCCAGACTTCTTATACCTACTTAAACATCCAGGGTCTTCACCCTCTTTTTGCTGAATTTCATTCCCCTTGTGTCTCAGTTGCACTCGTCTGTCTTCAGCCACCAACACAGCCTGTAAAGTCACTGATTTCTTGAAGATGTAGTGGAAATATAAAACAAACTAATGTGTTTCAGGAATTTTTCCACTGAGAAAGGTAAATTAGCTCGCTTTATAATTTAAGGTGCTCAAAATGCAAAAGAGTTTATGTTGAAAATCACCCTAGTCCTGAGATCTATGACAACCTGGATAACCTTTGGGACCTTCAGGGTTGCAAGGTATTCAGAAATGTACTTGGCCACAATGCCTGTTTATGTTTCAAGCAAAAAAGGAAGTGGTGTTTATCACCAAAAAAAGAGATAACACTTGAAGTGAGTCATAGTATATGAATCAGTACAGTGGAATAGCACAAGCTAAAGTTTGAGTTAATAGAAAAAGGTCAATAAAACTACTTTTCTCCTGGCTAGGTGCAAGCAGAAGTAGCCATGTATTTGTATCTCTGGATAATGATTGAGAAGTACTCTATTTGGGTTCTAAGTTTACAGCACCATCCTGAACAACTTCTCTGAAGTAATTCTCCAGTGCTTCAATTCTGTTCTATTAAAATGTTAGTCATAAAAATATACTTTTACATAGTAATGAAGAACAGTTTGTAAATCCGCTTCAGGATTTGCACTTATGGCCACCAAGGACCATCAGTCTAGGATAATGCTTGCTGGATTTGTTAAATGCCTAGTCTTTGCATTACTTGTTGGTTGGTTGGTTGGTTGGTTCGCTTTGTTTTTTCCACAGTCTTTTGAAAGTTTGAGATACATAAGAATTATGTAAGAAAATAATATTTTGCTTTCCATTGTAGTAAGACATAATAAAGTCATTGATTTTATTCATGTATCTTGAGGACAGTATGATTCAGTTCACTTGAAAAATAGGTTAGCACAGCCTGCAGAGTTGCAACAGTTTAATGATTTCACGTTCTGTGGCTTATTGAGTCAAGGGGTTTTGTTTGAAATAGGCATCCATTCCTATCCATTTTGCTTTGCAAGAATGGAAGCCTAGTTCACATTCTTGGGATGGAGCTGAAGTAATTTATAGTCTGGCCAAAGTTAAGAGTAAACTGTGGGGGAATAAAGAAAACTTTATTTTAGGAGCATGACACAATGAGGAGTGAAACTGCAGAAAGAAACTCTAGCTTATGGCTTTTAGGCTGTGATTTGTCAAACTATAGTGATAACTATATGTTTCATGACCCAAAAAGTCATGCTGGGGAATCTTTCAGAAAATATCTTAAGGTTATTCATAATTAATTTCTGTTGTAGATAGTATAGTGAAGGAAGATGACTTTGGTGCTTTCTTGTATCTGGCCTTAGTTTCTTCTATTAGAATATCCTGGCTCAAGTGACTAGTGAGATGTCTAATATATTACATTTTTTTTGATTGATTGTAACTAGTGGATTGCTTCACCTCTCCCACTTGAATTTTGACTGCCAACTGTGAAACCCCATTGTGTATTTGTTACATCTGACATAAATGTTAATTAGATCTGACAGCCTTTTAACTCCAGTGTCCCTGGTGAACAGAAGCTAATGATTAAAATTGTCTGTTCTAACAGTGGCAGATTTTGAAGATGGTTTTCCTCTTTTCATCATCAGGGCTTCCTTTTTTTTTTTTTTGGTTTTGTTTTGCTTTTTTCAATGCTGATAAAAACAGAAAAGTTCTAGTTCTAGATTCTTTAAAAATGCATATTATATCTGTTAAAAGTATTAATGAACAATCAATATGTTTGATAAGCATCCTTAAAAATTAAAATTAGAATAATTTGAAATGTAGATTTTATTGTTTATCATTTTAAGTAATATATTTGTAGTTCAAGTATATTCCTGAACTCACAGGGATAATTCAAGTAAGTATTTCTTGTCCAAATGTAAAAATGAAAAAATATAGATCAAGACAACCAAATACAACAAATTCTATTGGTAAATTTTTTTCCATACCTGCATTTGAATAGATTAAGTGTTTTTTTCTTCAAGTGTTAGTTGCACATTTTAAACACTAAAACAAGTCTGAAAAGCTACAATATTAATTCAACATGTAGAAACATAAAACAGTAATCTTTTCTTATGTTGGGAAGCTTTATTTTTTTGATGCAACTTAAACATTAAAAAATGAATAAATTTTGCAAATAGGATACATGAAAAAATGTACTGGAAAAGCTGTTATATTGACATCTCTAATGAAAAATAGTTTTTGGAGATAGTATATCTGCTCTTTGTCATAGAATCATAGATTTTTCCAAGTTGGATGGGACTTTTCAGATCATCAAGTCCACCTGTCAACCTAACACTGACAAAAACCACTAAATCATGTCTCTAAGCACTATGTCTATCCATCTTTTAAATACCTCCAGGGACGGTGACTCAACTACTTCCCCGGGCAGCTGGTTCCAATATTTTATAACCATTTCAGCATAAAATTTTTTCCTAATATCCAACCTAAACCTCCCCTGGCACAAAATGAAATGATGCAACTTAGAGAGTTATTATGAGAAATCCAATTGTTTACATTTATGGAGGCTTAGCACAGAAAGTCAGAAGAAAACATTTTGATCACTTAATCTGGTCTTTAATACAATACAATTGAAACTTGATTCCTTCTCCTTTCTTTTTGATATCTATCCAATTTTTATCTTATTTGATTTTTGGACTTCAGAAAACTATTTATATCAAGAAAAGGATTTATGTAATCTCTCTGCTTCTTGATGTAATCCTCTTTTTTGCATCCAGAAGGGTGCTACCCCCTCTGATGATAGTGTATGACAAATGACTGTTGTTTTCAGATTATTTTAACTTCACTGTCCCTGGAAAGAATCATTGTGATTAAAGTTCATCATGCAGCCGGGAGGACATCACCTTATCAATAAGACAAAATGTCTTTATTCATCAATGGTATATGAACAGAAAGTTTGTATGAAAACAGCAGTCACTTGAGGGTCATACCATGCTTGAATAAACTTCTGTAATTCTTTTTATACTACTCAGTAAATACTTTTCAAGGGTTTATCTTTTATTTACAGATATAATTTTTAATCTACCTGTTACTTTACTTTTCCTTGTGACCCCATAGTTATTTACAGTAGTTAGTTTACTTCACAGTAAATTTTCTCAGAAGCATGTTTGCTTTCAATTACTTGTTTATCTTTTTCACTTTTAGCACTTATCTGGCTTGGGGAGGGGGCGTCTGTATCAGTCTTCACTGAAGATATTCTAGGCTTATGACACATTAAATGGATGCCTGGATCTTACAGTTTAGTAGCAAGCTGACCTAACTCCTTAATGAGGGTGCTCAGGCTAAATTTCTTCCTATGCTTTTCATTATTATTTCTGAAAACGTTCCTTTAAGGTGTTAAACTATACACGATTTTCTTGAGTCCATCTTAGCAAAATCTTTATCTGCATGACATTTCCTCCTTGTTACTTACTGTTCACCCAATATTTGTGTTTTTAGGAAAAAAAAAAATTCTTACAGTTCAATGTAAGAAAACAGGTCAGTATTTAAAAAAATATATACTGAAAAGAATCACAAATACATACTAAGTAGATGCCCAGAAAGGTTTTAACACTTTGCTCTTTGGAAGGGATTACTTTATTAGCACTAAACTTTGGCCAGCCCAGTTTTAATGAATTTAAATGTGTGTAAATTTCACTACAAAATTTTGTTTGTTCAAGAAGCCTGTGTTTTGCAGTCAAACATTGCTTAATTAGATAAGACAGTTATAAGATTAATTTCTATGTATTGTGAGAACTTTCTTTGATCCCTTTCTATGTTTATTATCAAAAGATTCGTTATTTTGCAAATGTTCCATTCAAGCATGTTTGGCCTTCTGTCAGTTTATATATAAAATAAGTCATGAAGTTATGACAATTATATTTAAATTATCTTGTAATTCTGTAAGCATTTGTCACTTGTATCTGATAGGAAAAAATATTTCAGTGCCTTTAAGTTAGGTATTTATATTTTAATAGTTTTTTATTTAAGGTAATTTTAGTATTGCATCTGTCAGTCTGCTATATATTTCAATCAGATCTGTGTCTGTTATAACAGTCCGATTTTGCTTTCTGTTACATAGACATGTATAGTACCATTTAGTAACTTGCATAAATAGTGTCTCACCCTTTCATTTATCCTTTACAACATTGACCAAGAGTTAGTCAATTAATATATTACATTTGGACAAGAACTACAAGCATTTTAGCTACTTTGGTGTTTTCTTAATGGTTGAAACAATAAATTTAAGTATTCTGAGAATACAAACTTTCCTGCGAGGCTTATCATTATGATAGTAACTCATCTCAATATTTTTCATCCTGGAAATTATCATGAGTAAATTTTGAATAATTTTTTTTTCTACCTTGTATACTCTCTAGATCTCATTAATTTTTTTCATAAGGTTTTGTACTGAACTACTTATGTCTTTCTAGTCAACTGGGTACTAGTTAACTGCTTTTGCAGATAATGGATTTTCCTCATGCTGAGATAAAGGCCACATAAATTAGATGTCTTTTTAACTAGACATATATCTGCATTTCATGAAACAAGATTCCTTTGTATTTATGACTTTTTCAGTCACTAGAATTGACTGTCTTTCCTTTACCTTCTTTTACTAGACTAGAATGAGCCCTGAGAATAAAACCCTATCCCCTTGTGATCCTCTGAGAGTTCTGCAGAGTTCACAGAGTTATATTAATCTGATTTTAGAGACTACTAAAATACAGAATAACATTTCTAGAAAGGAAAGATTCCATCCTGCTATACACTTGCTTCATATAGAATTTTTTAGATAAAAATCACTCCAAAATTAAAAAAAAATTCTTTACTCTTTAGATATCTCTTTGCAAAGGTGATGGATTTTCTTATGTTTTAGGCTGAACAGTTGTTGATGAATGTGTTAATTTTTTACTTCCTTTGACATGGGGGATTTTACAGGGCAGCTTTCCTTTGCAAGACACAACTTGCAATCTAATAAGGTCTCCCAGGGCAGGAAAAAAACTTAAGTCCCAAAATCATTGACACTCAAGACCACCATTTCATAACTAATCATGAAATCTTTTGCACTTGAAAAGCAAACATCTTATTGCAACGTACTACATTCCAACTTCCAAGCTTCAAGAAGAGGATACAAGAATATACAAAGCTTTAAAGATATAGTTCCCTTTCATGTTATTTATATGGTACTTATATCAGAACTACAAAATAGTATCTGCATACCCTGTAATTTCTGTTCTGGCACTGAAACGTAATTTCTGTTCTGGCACTCACATTTTTTTGTGGCAATCTAATACACAGATTAAATATGGCTCTTCTTGTGTTAGCAGCAATGAGCAGCATTGGTGATATGGTATATATGGTCAAGTGATCCCCATATGCAGGGCTTTTTTTCTTACACAGCCTCTAAAAATATGGTTATGGTAACATACACTGATGCTTTCAAAGAAAAGTATTCTAGTCACATAGGTAATGCATTTTTGTTCTGTGGCCATTGAATAAATCACATATGCATGTGATGAGCTTGAAGACAACAGCTAATAAATAGTAATTAGAGTATGTAGTTGGAGCTAAGAATTCCAGAAAGTGTTGCAAGATTATTATTTTCTTTAACAGTGTCAAAAAGCATTACCAGAACAGATAAAGTGATTAAGGATTACTGTAATGCTCTTACAGGAAAATATACAAGAATGTATGGATGAGCTGGGTGGCTCAGTGAATACTGCTGTCCTTACTAAGTAAAGAAGACATAAAAGCATGAATTGGCAATTATACTTCCACTCTGATATCACACATATTTAAATTCTGCCCCACATAATTCAGGATTGCATGGAATAGACACACAATAGACACAAAACTGTTGTCAAGAATCTTGACAAAATTCCAGAGAGATTGGAGAACATCTGAATCTGTAAATATCTGAACAACTCTGCAGGTATCTAGGATCTGTGTACGTGAGAGTTCCAAGCTACATAGCAATTTCATAATGCCTACAGAGGCTTATATAGAATGTTATATTTGCGAAGCACAAATCTGATTTTTTTTTTTTTTTTTTTTTTTTTTAACTTTAAAATGTTTTTTACCCTTTCCAAAAAAA
>VZRU01010126.1:50828-63486 GCA_013398155.1 Pedionomus torquatus | reverse complement strand
GAGGGAGAACAAAGCTGCAGAGCTGGGGTCTGACTCTGGCCCAAATTGGGCCCTTTCTGATGCGGTGGCAGCTTTTGAAAGCGAGTAATAATCATAAAAAACCACCCAAAGGTGTTTTTTCCTCCTTCCCTGGCCGTGCCGAGGGGCTGGTTGTGGCCCAGGCCGCTGCCCCCCCTCCCCGCGCCACCGGGGATTCATCGCCTTAAATACAGGGACGTTTATTTCAGGAATTGATGTGACTTCACTGGGATTCGGGCGTTGTTGAAGCCACGGAGCGGTTGCGTGGCTCTGAGACTGAACGTTAGTCTGCGATGTGAAAAAAAAAAAACCAACAAAAAAAAAACAAAACAAAACAAAACAAGAAAGGAGAAGTATTTGGCACTTTGATTGTGTTAGATCGGCTGAGAATGAAGTTTGTTTACAAATGTGAATTTATAAGTTTGCCTTATAACAGCTGAAAGTCACCCACGTGGCGGCACCTCTGGCCACAGCTGCCCCCAGCCCAGGGGCTTCCGACCCCAGAGCTGGTGGCAGCGGGTGACGGTCTCACGGCTTTGCACAGTAAATGACAACGCCTCGGCCTGGTAACAGCTGGGTTTCCTCCATCCCTTCACGCCTCCTCTCTCTGGCTGCCAAGCCTTGTCTTTACTAAAACTGCCGAAATCCTTGGAAATAGCGTAACCTTTTCTGCACATCTGTCAAATTCTCTGCCAAGTGTCTGACTCTGCCCCTTCAGCTACAGGAGATTTCCGCCTTGTCCTTCCCTCTTGAGTGATGTGACCTCGCACAACCTTTCATCTTTCAGAGATGAAAGCTGAATTGTAAGTTAAAAAAAAACCAAAAAACCAAAACACACACCAAAAAACAAACCAACAAAGGATGTGTCAATTCTTCAAAAATTGGGCAGAAGTTCTCAGGAGCCTGACTGGTTCTTTTCAGGGGCTTCCCTTGGCAAGGTGGAATTCCCCCTGTCTTCTGACAAACCTGATTTCTATTGTTTCTGTTGAATGTTGCTGTTTGGGAGCGATCTCTCCTGGTGTTTGTCTTGCTTTGTGTAATCTTGTGTAGAATGAAGTGCGATCAGTGCTGTCACTTAACTCTGATGTTGTCTCTTTTCCCTCCCTTTCTGCCTGCCTGCTGCTTTCATTCTCTAGTATTGGTATTTGCCATTCATTTCACCTTCTGCATCTATGCATCTCATGGTAGGTGATAGGCTTTTAATCTGAGATTAGACTCTCTCTAATGTTTCTGAATGCTTAAAACTGAAAACAGAACTAAATTACGATGGTTTATTCCTGAAAACAATGCCCGCAGGGTCTGTGAAAATCTTCAACCTAATGAAGCTTTTTGTTTTGCAGCCTTCCATGACCGTGTAATCACGGAGAGCTTAACAGTTCTCAGGAAAATGCCCTGACACAGTTGTGTCGGGTCGAGGATGGGTGACAGCGGTGGCTGCGAGAGGAGAGTCTCCCCTTGGTGTTTTCTGCAAATCTGGCAACTGCAGAAAAAGCCCAAGTGACTTTGGTCCCGGCCAGGCAGAGTGGGTGTGCACAGCACAGATCTGCTGACCTGACCCGACACTGTCCTTGCTGTCCCTCTTCTGGGTCCAAGGAGCTGATTTTAATCTATGAAGCAAATCAAGTGCCTAGATAACCTTCTGGGGACCAGATGAGTCTTGGTTTGGTTTTTTTTCTTGGTAGTAGAATGCAATAAATCTGTAAAAGAACGAGCGTTTTTTGTCCAGTTGAAAGGAGCAGAAATGGAGCCTGATGAACTTGGAGCAGAAATGGAGCCTGATGAACGTTGCCCATTTGCAGCACGTCCTCAAACCACAAATAACAGCGTTTAAAGCAGTTTCGTCTCTAGGGCAGTGGCTGAAATAAATTGAGGTCCCTGGCAACTGCAGATGTAGCCGACTGGGGGGGTCGGTCAGCAGCACACAGAATGACCTGGGTGTCATTCCCCTTATCTGGGGCTGTACTTGTTAAAGCGGAGAGGTGCTAATTGGCCGCTGACGGGAGCTGGTAGAATGGCTCAGAGCAGCCTCCTCCTGGCTTCCTTCTCCGGGGCAGGTTCAGGACCTGTTCCTGGGAAGCGCTGTGTGTGCGGAGAGAGGGAGAGAAAGAAAGTGCTCGGTCCTTCCTAGTCGAAGAGGATTTCTCTTTCCAAGGAGACTGAAGTTGCTGTGCTAGAATGCAGACAAGGATCTGTCCTCATTAAGCAGCAAATTCTTTTAAGACAGCAGGTTTCTGTGCCCCTTCTCTGGGCCAGGGGCAGCAGCGCTGGACACAGATGCAGCAGAGCTCAGTCGCTTCTGTCCTTGACTTGTGCTAAATCGTTTTTGTCTCTGTCTAGAACTCGGAGCTCTTCACGCTGACGTACGGCGCTCTGGTCACCCAGCTGTGCAAGGACTACGAGAATGACGAGGACGTCAACAAGCAGCTCGACAAGATGTAGGTGGATCTGCTGCCACGGAGCCTGGTGGGAGCTGGGCTTGGAGCGCAGCCCCCTCGGCGCTGCACAAAGAATGAAAGCCTAATTATATTTAACACTGATATTTCTCAGATCTAAGTAGTTTTCTGCAGTCTCTTTTATAAACATCAGCTTTCTTTCTAAAGCTACACTCATCCCACGCTGTAGCTGTTGCTCTTTGGTGTGTTCACAGGGGTTACAACATCGGGGTTCGGTTGATAGAAGACTTTCTGGCCCGGTCCAATGTTGGGAGATGCCACGATTTCCGTGAAACTGCAGATGTTATTGCAAAGGTAATTGTCAAAGCACAGCTTTGTCCCATTTTGCATGGGAG
This sequence comes from Pedionomus torquatus, assembly GCA_013398155.1. Lineage (NCBI taxonomy): Eukaryota > Metazoa > Chordata > Aves > Charadriiformes > Pedionomidae > Pedionomus > Pedionomus torquatus. The sequence goes on along the minus strand of VZRU01010126.1, from coordinate 60,680 downwards.
GATAGAGCCTTTGCTACTCACAGAAGTGTTCTGAGAGTTTGACTGAGGTTTTGGGGAGGAAAAAGAAAGAATTAGATCCCTGACTATTGCTGACTGGTGGGAAATGGGAGAAAGGAGCAGTGTTTTCAAAACCCTCTAGTGAGTTGATGAGATCAAAGCTGTGCTGTTGCTCCGTGGGATATCTTCTTGTTCATACTCTCTTTGCCATAACAGATAGCATTTAAAATGTACCTGGGCATCACTCCAAGCATCACCAACTGGAGTCCTGGAGGTGATGAGTTCTCCCTGATCTTGGAGAATAACCCCTTGGTGGACTTCGTTGAACTCCCTGACAACCATTCATCCCTCATCTACTCCAACCTCCTGTGTGGAGTGCTGCGAGGTGCCCTGGAAATGGTGAGCCAACATCTTCTCTTCCAGTGAGACACAGATATGAATGACCAAGGTATCGGCAGATACTTTAATGTCTGGTCTGTGTTGCTTTGGACTTGAAACCCATTCCCAGCAGAGCAGGGTCACAGGAGTGCTCAGCTGCTGTGACTCCTGGAGGTGCTCCAAGCTCCTTCTTCTGGTCCAGGTGCAGGCACCGATATCTCCCCCCATTTTTATGAAGCTTCAAAAGCCTCACTTTGTAACTACAGTGAGCCCTAGCTGGGAATTTGCTGGAACAAGAGGACGGCTGTGTCTCAGATTTAGGACTCTCTGTTTAGACTTGGTTGTCTTGTATTATCTTCTGTTGAGCTCTGCCTTGTGTTGGGTCCTCAGAGTTCTTAAGCTGGTGCTTCACAGTCAGACAGTGGAGAAGCTGCTGCTGAAGGGAGGTAACGGCTCTTCTTCCCTCTTCCCAGGTTCAGATGGCCGTAGATGTAAAATTTGTCCAGGACACGCTGAAGGGTGACAGCGTCACAGAAATAAGAATGAAGTTCATCAGGCGGATTGAAGACAATCTTCCAGCCGGCGAAGAGTGACTCGTAGCCCAGTCTCCCTCTGGGACTGGCGGGGACCAGCTGGGTTTGGCCGCTGGCTTTTGTCACGGATGTGGAGGGATGTGGTGCCCCTGCACATTCAGACTGACTGACTGTTTAAGATGTAATTATCTTCTACTGTTACTCCCATCTTCTGTAGAAGACAGTTGTCTGGTCGCTGTTTATTTCACAGGTTCATCCTGAAGCTTTTTCATAGGTGATGTCTCTTTCATATTTCCTCGGGGACTCTTTCTACGCTCCGTTTCTAATTGTGACCTTCTGTTGGGCGAGAACTTCTGCTCAGACTCCAGATGAGCTCCAGTCTGTTCAGAGCTGAATCCACCTTTTATTACCAGAATTTGAGACCAAGCTGCCAGAGCCCACTGATTTACTGCTAAACGCTGTCCTTAGAATAACAAGAGGAGTTTAAAATTCATTCTGAGACAAGTGCATAGTATTTCTGTAGAACAAACTGGGTTTGATTCTGAAGTTACTAGTAAAATGCAAGCTTGATAAAAAAAGGGTGAATTGGGAGATGCGTTTGGGGGCTGGCACCCGGCAGGTTCCCGTTGTCAGAGAGTGGTGGCATCGCCAGCGGTGGCAGGTTGACGAGGTTGGGGTGGCCAGGGCTGTTCTGCAGTTTCTCTAAATTCCCTGGGCTCTGCAGCGAGTTCAGCCCAGGGGACAAACCCCGAAGCTCAGGCTGAGGGCTGGGCGGTCTGAAATGCGTTTCAGCAGGTAGAGCCTGTCCCCCCATTGCGTTCTATGAGCACCGTGCAGCCTGGAGGTGGTGCTGGGGTGTATTCTCTTGTGTTCTCACCGATGTTTAGGCTACGGCAGAATTCCCCGGGTGGCTCGGGGTGGTGAGCTCGGGCAGTCTGTGCCACCTGCCGCTCGTTAAGTAAATACACAACGTAGTATATCTCAAAAAGTAAGATATTGGAAAATCAGCTTCCTCTGCCATCCCATCCAGCTGCGAAACGCGGTCAGACCTGCAGTTCCCCAGCCACTTTACAAAGCATGAAGGCACAGATCCGCAGAGGTGATTAGAGCTTCAGGTCCATGATGCTCTCCCTCAACTCCCCCAGGGGCCGGTGGCTCGGACACCTCTGCTGGCGTGTGCCTGAGCGTGAGGTGAGAGAGAGGGAAAGCTCCTGCTTGTGCTGCCGCTGCTTTGGTTCTCTATGAATGCTGGGTCTCCTGGACGCTGGCTGCCTCGCCCCCTTCCCCTTTTTTCCCCAACGGAGTCCCTTGGGAGGGAGAGTTGGGGTGCCCGGTGCGATGCGTGTCCTGGGAAGGGGCAGCGAGTCGCTGTAAAAGCAGTTGGAGAACACGGAGGAGCAGCGGGGGCTGACGGGGTTTGGAGGCAGAGGTGCTGCCTGGCCGAGTTGCAGAGATTAAAACGTCTGTTGTTTGTCATCGTTGACCATTATAATTCATTTTAAGCCTGCATTTTGAAAGGGATTGCATTAAAAGAATCCTGGTGTTGACGCTTTGGTTTCCTCTTGCTGCTTTTCTCTGGTGCCACGGGTGCTCTCGGGCTGGCAGGGCGACGGCAGCACCGCGCCAGGAATGTCTGGCGGCCGAGAGCTGCCCAGTATTCAGCACACGGCGGCATCGTGGATGGGGGTGGGACTCGGGGGGCTGAGGGGCAGCGCTGGGGAAGCACAGTCAGTGCCTGCTTGTTGGACCATGGCCCTTTACTGCCCCGGGTGGGTGCGTTAGCAGGGGCTCGCTGCTGCCAGCCCGAGGCAGTTGGTGCAGAGAGCTAAGACATGCTTTTTATGGTCATTAATAGCAGCAAAAAGTCACCTCGAGAGGCATCTGTGCCAAGTCACCACATCCAGGCCCACTGAGAGTGGGGGCAGCATCCCCCTGGACTGGGGAGTGCCCCACAGCCTCGCACAGGGCACCCAGGGCTGCACCCCAACCGCTGCCGCCCCCGGGGATGGGGAAGAGGCAGCTTTTGCAATAAAGTGGCTTTTCTCTTTGGAGAGCATCACGTGTCACCAGCCCAGCCGGTGACAAAAGCCAGGCTTTGCCAGCCAGAGTGGCCCCAAACAGCCCCGATGCTCCTGAGACAGCAGCTGTCCCCGAGGACTGTCCCAGGGGAGGGACGGGCCATGCCCTCCTCGCTGGTGTCGCAGCTAAAAGGGGGTGATTTTGCAATGGTGGGCTCAGGCCGGGTCATTCCTTCCCCTTCGCCCCCACAGGGAGGAGGTCCCAGGGTCCCCCCTGCTGCCCCCAACCCCCCCGGGAACTGCGGAGCTGCACCATAATTTGCTGGGGCGACTGGGTCAAAACCAGCCCAGACCCTCTGGAAGAACAAAAAACAAAAATTGCATTAAGTAAATTAAAACTGTCTACTACCGAGTAGCTCATTGTAGACAAGGGAGAATATGCAAAAAGCTCTGTTTGAAACCTACTAAATATTACCATGTGCTGTTTATAGGAAACAAATGGGGAAAGGCATGCCGCACCAATAAAACCCCGAACATGGTTGGAGTTGGACTAAAGCCTTTCCACGGCTCTAGGTTATTGAATACCCTCCACTTTCATGTAGTGCCAGGCCTGACCCCTGGACACATACCGCGGAGGGGAAAGTTGACTTGTGGGAATAATAAGACATTCCTGGTGAACAATTTAACCTGGCAGGAAAAGAGGCCACTTTCGGCCTTTGATATCTCCGCGTGATATTAGAGATGACAATAGCCACGAGTCGAGGGGGGGGGCGACGCTGCCGGACCCCGGCAGACAGTGTCGCGTGGGGCAAACACACCCTGTGTCCCCCCTGCCCCGTGCCTGGCCCCTGCCTGCCCACACTGGCCACTCGGCCACCCCGTGATGGCAGCAGATGGGCTCTGCGTCGCCCAGACCACGGCTCCCAGCCACGGTGCCACATCCCAACCCCATCCCGGGCTCCCGGAGCCACGGGTCCTGGGAGATTTATTCCCAGCGGTGCCCGCAGAGGGTGGAAGGAGCTTTCCCAGCCTTTGCCTCCCTCAGGCTCTGTTTTCTCCCACGGGAGAGCCGGGACTTCGGACGGTGCTGAGCGGGAACACGTCCCAGGAGCGCACGCCGGTGGGAGCTGAACATCCCCCCCCAAGGACAGCTCTACCAGGGTGTCGCTTGAACCAGTTTATCCTCCCAGGCGCTCCTGCTCCCAGCCCGTTGCCTGCTTTCCCTGCAGCTTGCTGCCACCCTGCTCCGGCTGTGGGGTGTTTTGGCTGCTGCGGGGCTGGCAGCGAGCCTGCAGATGGCCACGCTCCGCACCGACTGCGCCCGTGTCCCACCCTCACACCGGCCCGCAGCCAGGCTGTCCCTTATCCCCTCGCTGGGGAGAAGCAGAGCTCCCAGCCTCTCTCCTGCCACCTAAAAACCAGGGGCTGGGAGGGGCAGCCCCTCGGCACCCTCCCTCTGCAGACCCCACGGCCCGACACCCGCTAATGGGGCAGGGATGGTGCCGGGAGAGGAGCCCAGATGGGGATGGGGGAATCTCTCCAGGGGGGAAGAGTTTCCGGACTGGTGTCCTCACTGCCGGGGCAGCTCCCACAGCTTTCAGCCAGATGTGCTTGGCCGGGGCGCCGGGTGCTCGCTGGAGCCGTGAGAAGGATATTTCACTCACGAGGGCTTGTGCGTCAGGGATGGCAGCTCCTTGGCAGGGCTGGCACTGTGCCGGCGGCCCCGAGCAGCTGAGGTATGGGCAGTGCCAGGCTGGCACCACCTCAAACAGCCTCCTCCAGCCCCGCACGCCCAGGATGCTCAGCCCCAGCCTCTCAGGGTGCTCCAGCCCTGTGTCCCCTAGTGCCCACACACTGAAAAACACCCAGCACAAGGGCAGGGTGAGAGGATGCTCAGGGTGTGGGTTCCAGCCAGGCACAGATCCAGCAGGCACAGATCCCCACCACTCCCAGCTCTGGACAAGCATCTCCCTGCACTTGGCACCACACAGGTACCACATAAACGTGTTCTCTGCCTGATAATGGTCTGGCAAGTTTGGGTACGGGGATGCTCTTACAAACCTTCCTGGGCCAGCTGTGAAGCACATTGAGCTGACCCAGGGAGTCCTTTCCCAAAGCACAGCCATGCTGCAAAAACCCTGCCCTGGCCCAAACGTGGTCTCCAAAGCCAGGAATGCCCACCAGCAGCAGAAATGGGCCAGGGCAGCGCTTTGGCAAAGGTCCTTGGCACCCACCCTCCTGCAGCACCCTGTGTCAGGGCTGAGGAAGAGGAGGTTTCTGCAGCATGGGACGGGGGCTGGGAGCTCTGCCATAGTTTGGTGGCATTTGGTATTTCGGGTGAGGGGAAGGAGGCTCCATTGTTCCTCTTTTATTGTTCTGTGTTTCTTAAGCGGGACAAGCACCCTCCTCCCACGCTCTGCCCGGCTGCGGGGCTGCTCCAGCCCTTCCAAAGTCTCACTGCAGCAAAGGCGTCTGTCAAAGCCCCGGGTGAACAGAAACCAACGTCCCCACTCCCAGGCACAGCCTGGCATCAGCAGCACGCACAGGGATGAGGGGTGTCCAGGGCAGGGACCCAGTTTGTCTCAGTGTCCCCCTTCCCCGTGCACCCACTGATGTCCCTGCTCCCGTGTCACCGCACGGAGATTTCCTTCCATACACGGCTTCAGGCAGCTCGTGCCAAGCTGTGAGGGGAAGGGACGGCTCTGGGGGACAGCACGACAGTCGCAGAAGATGCTGTCACCAGCCAAGCCATCGCTCCTGTCCCGGTGTCGTGACCCGGTGAGGACACTGGTGTTGTCCCGGCCACATGATGGTCCAGCCGCCCCCTCCACGCCTCCTGCCAGGCAGCCGGCCAGAGACCATCCTTTCTGCCTTTCTCCCTGCGGTTTCACCGCTCTCGGTTTCTCGTTCCGCTTCACACAACTAAACCCCAATAATTAAAACCACAGCCGCTGTTGTCCTGCCGGCAGCAGCACCGTTCCCCTGCAGAAGCCGTTCCCCAGGACGTGGCACAGGGGTGCCCGCAGGACGGGGTACAGCCGTTCTGCACAAACACTGGAGCCAGGAGCTCGCTGCCATCCCAAAACACAGAGACCCTGGGCAGAGCAGGGGAGAACCGGTCCAGCCTTTTCCTACAGAAGGTGCAAAGTTTCCAAGGGCTGATTTCCAAGCGCAGCCAGAGCTCCGAGCGCCCAGCTCACGCGGGTTTGCCCGGAGGCAGCCTGGGAAGCTGCTGGTGTTGAGCAGCCTTGGCCCGTGACAAGACCCTCAGCCGCGGGCCAGGAACAAACAGGCATTCTGATGGGAAATGTTTGTTTTCTTTTAAAATAGTTTTAATTGTGGCTTCCAGAGAAGGGAGCTGCTGGGATGGCCTGCGTTCCCCTGAGCTGCAGCGAGGCAGGTTTCCAGAGGGCATCCAACCCCTCCCAGGGCTGGGGCTGCTCTCAGCCCATCCCCGCAGCGCCCGGGCTGACCAGGGCTTACCGACCCCGCGATGGAGCTGCAGCCCCCGCTCAGCTGCACCCAAAAGCTGCCACGTTCTGGATTAAATCCTTCCTGCAGCCACTCAAGCCTACAGCATCCTGCCCTGCAGTGGTGCCAGGGAGAGTGGCTTGGCTGCCAATTCCCCCTTTCCCCCGCTGCCAGCTCCCACTCCTGCTCTGCCACCACCGGCACAGACAGCACCAACCAGGGGCCGCACAGGACCCCCCCAGGACACAGCCCAACCCCATCCCATCCCCATGGGGAGCACTTTGCCACAAGCAGGATGAACTAGATGCCTGGATGGCAGGGAATGGGCTCCGGTCAAGTCTTCCAAGCAGTTCATAGAAAGAGGAGCAAATCGACTTGAAAATTTAAAGCCAATCCCCTCCTCAAATGAAGCAAAGCCCCAGACTTTCATCTCAGTCCTGGGATCCTGTTGGCTTCTCCCTGCCCATCACGCACGGGCAGCCGAGACATGGGAGCTCAACTCGGGCAAAAGTGCTTGCCAGAACAATGTCTCTTTTTTCCAACAGAAAAGTACTGATTTTTGTTTTAATTAGTGCTAGCACTGACATTCAAGAGCTCGGAGAGAAGTTGCCAGGCACGGGGCTGGCTCTGTCCCAGGCTGTGGCTCCACATCCCTGCCCCACCGCTGGGCAGGGAGCTCCCCACGGCCGCCCCTGTGCCCTGGCTGGAGCCAGCATCTGCCCGGGGCCAGAGCTGGCACCGCGGCCTCTTGCCCAAGCTCCCCGGCCGGGGCTGTTATTGCTCCCCCGGCCCCACAGCGGTGAGCCATTGCTGGGAAGGCACTTGAGCAAGATGCCACCGAGGAGACGGAGGGGCATCCCCTGCGGAGGGGACAAACACAGTGGCTTCCTCGAGCACAGAAGCGACTCAGTGGGACCTCTGCTTGTCCAGTGTGAGGAGCCCGGAGGGAAAAGAGGGGTGATGGGGCTGCCCTGGGCTCCTGCATCCCCTCAGGCTTCAGCATCCCCCCACCCCACACTCCAGCATCCCCCGAGCTGCAGCATCCCCTTACCCCGGGTCCAGCATCCCGGCGGTGCCGCAGGTGCCGGCTGGGCAGGAGCTGGGGAGCAGAGCGTTAACTGGGGCAGCCGGGCTGGGGAGCGGAGCCCGAGGAATGAGGAAGCCGAGGAGCGGGTACCCGTAGTGGAAAGGGCTTGGCACGGGCTGTGGAAAATGGAGGCCTAGAGAAATGTGACAGCAGGCTGGACTGGCTGGGAGTACCACACAGGCGTATTTAAGCCTTCAAGCCTGCCATTGTTCTCCCCTAATTATTCCCACTCCCTGAGTATTACACCCCATAATTCAGGAAAGCTGAGTAATGGAAGAAACAACAGCAATTTTAATCTCTCTGTACCGGTGGTCTCCACCAAAAAAATGCTTTCAAGAGCTCTACGGTTGCGACTTCCTCGGTTTGGTGGGCAGCAGAGGGGAGGGAGAGCTCAGCCACCAGCCCATGGGTGCTCAGCTGAGGCCAGAGGCAAGTGGGGACAGGACTGGGATCTTCCTCCTGGTGATGGGAGAGAAGCTGGAGGAACACGCTGGGTGCTGGGAACATCCCCGGCAGGTACCACGAGAGCCCCCTGCCAGCAGCCAGGGCAGCTTTGGGGTGATGCCAGCTGGTGGTGGGGGGCAGCCCCTTGTCCCTCCACATTGGGGAGCACTGGTTGGCTCAGCTGCCATTGGGGAGGACCAGAGCCAGGCAAAGCAACCGCCTCACATCACCAGCGCTTTATCTTCTGCTCTCAGCTGGACCACAAAGAGAACTGGGCATCAGCTTTTGGTCAGAACATGTTTTTCTAAATAGGAACTGGCTTTTGGGAAAGGAAATTCTGATCTCCCTAGAAATGCTCTTGCTTTTCGATGAAAGCCACCACAGATTTACTCCCTGAGGAGCAAGCTTTGGGTAAGCACATTCCCACTCCTGCGAGGAACGAGACACAGAGTCAGAACCACAGCACCCAGGTGGTCTGGAGGAGCCTGCGTGGGTGGGAGGGACCCCCAGCCCTGCCCTCACCCCTCTGCCTGCTCCAGCACCCCTGGCTGCACCCAGGCACCTGCATCTTCCCTCCAGCCTCGCTCCTACCATGGCCCTGAGCATGATCAGAGTGAGTGAGGGGTTAAAACGAGCCTCCTGGCTGATTTAGCATCACTTCCCCAGCAGTTCTCAGGAATGGGGAAGGGAGAACAGGCAGCAGCGCCCACAACGGGGCCAGGACATGTGCAAGGAGCGTGGCTCTGCTCTGCTGCCCTGTCTGAGAAGCAAAGCACCACGTGGCAGGGACCCGGCATCCCTTGAGAGCACCCCAAGGGCCAGAGCACCACGTTCCTGGGCACACACTGCTGGGAGCAGCCATCGTCTCCATCCATCCCATCTCAGCTTCGATTTGGGAAAGCACCAAAACGCGCCCGGGTCCACCCTGCCCCAGCTTCCCGCATGCAGCAGCCACCCTGTACGAATTACACCAACCATTTTCCCCTCCCACTGGAAGTTTCAGCAGTAGCCACGCTCAGGCCAAATAAGCAGTGAACCAGCCCACCGAGCTGGGCAGCAACCCGCCGTGCGGAGGAGCCCACCGCACCCCACGGCAGGGGTCACCCCAGGAGCTGAGGAGACGGAGCCAGGGGTTTGGAGACACAGTCTAGCATCACCTCTCCTCAGCTGACCTATAGTTTCAGCTACACAATGTCCCATTACATTTAGCAAAAGCTTCACTGGGGGTCTCTTCCTCGCCGCAGGTACAAGCCAGGGCGATGGCTCTGCCACAGCATCCCTTGGAGCCACAACAAGCCACCAGCCTCAGGGGACAGGTCACCCTGCAGCCACCCATTAGGGTAACCTTAATGACACAAAGCTCAACCCGCCGCATCCTCTAGCGCTGCCCCTTGTTGTGTCCCAAAGGCCCCCCCAGGTCCCCAGGTGAGGTGGGACAGGGTGGCCCGCAGGTGGCCGTGCCGGCGGCAGCAGAGCGCGCCGCCCCTGTGTGGTCTGCAGCCATCTGGATGTACTTACAGCAATACTGCAGCAATTGCTAAAAGATCAAAAATCTTCAGGCCAACCTTGATTCCCATTGCATTTTTTGCATTTTTGAGGACTCGAGTCTAAAACCTGACAGCAGGGAGGGGGTGTCGCCTGCACAGCGCTTGGCACAGGCTCCAGGAGTGGTGGCTGGGCTGAATCACCACGAGACCCCACAGGATCCCGGGGAATGACCCCGAGGAGATGCCCTGTTGGCCCCTTGTCTGTATCCAGCACCATTTCTGCTGGGGGAGTCAAGGTCCCCCAGCACAGCCCTGCTGAGGCCCTGCTGCACCCCTGGGGCTCCTGTTTGCAACAGCAAGAGGGGGCACATCAGGTCTCCCTGTTCCTGAAGCCATGGAAGACGCCAAGAAACCATCAACAGCCTGTCCCCAGCGAT
>VZRU01010126.1:30689-42206 GCA_013398155.1 Pedionomus torquatus | reverse complement strand
GGGATGAGCCATGCCCCAGGATGAGCCGTGTCTGGGGACAAGCCACTTTGGGGGTGGCAGTGCCTCCAGCAGCTGTGGCTGTGTGCTCCCTTGCGGGCATGCTCGTCCCCGGTGCCCAATGTGTGCCATTTGGGATGGCACCGTGGGGACATCGCTAAGCGTGGAGCCGATGTCCCTGGTACTCCTGGCACAGCTGGGCAGAAGGAAGGAGCTGGTGTGTGGCCGGGAGGGGCAGGGTAGCCAGGGCAGGGTGGCACGGCTGTACCCCAGGCTCCATCCCAGCGAAGGGGCAGGCGTGGGGGCTGTGGAGGAGCGCGCCGACGTGGGGGCGATGACAGGGGGGGAGAGGCACAGAGCGAGGCTGCAGCCGATGGTTTGCTCTGTGGGACAGAGGAATGTCTGTGCTGGCTAATGAGTCTGCGAGCAGAGGAAATGCTTTGCCAGTGAGAGCTCCGGTTAAACACGACGGGGCCGCTGCTGCGGGAGCCGGCGGAGGCCCCTCCATCCTCTGCTTTTCACCTGGGCTCCTCAGCACCGGGGGCTGCAGGTGGGACGAGGGCAGTGGCATGAGCGCTGGCACTGCTGGGGCCAAGACGGTGGCAGAGCAGCCTGTGCCACCAGCCGTCCCACTGGGGCCACAGCAGCAGGTGACGGTGCGCTGCCAGCCGGGGTCACCGTGGCCAGGAGCAGCCTCAGGGATGCTCTAAGTTGCTCACCATGACCTGTTGGTAGGGACCAGCGGTGACAGAGCCCCCAGCCCTGCCTGCTTGGGGTGCAGAGGGGACCCCCACTCCAGCTCTGCCCGCTCGGGGACCCACACTCTCGCCCCAGCCCGAGCACATCAGCATTCCTGGGAGCAGGGTCCAGCCCCGCGGCGGCCGTTCGTTCGTGGAGGGAAGGCATTGAGGGGGGATTAGCTGTCTGATGCCCCCCCCCGCCTTGCTCAGGCGCTTAATACAGAAAACAAACACCCTTGTGCGCCCTGGCGGCCTCGATCCAGACGGGCTTTCTCTGTGCCCGTTGCCTCAGCAACCCTAATCTGCCTCTCGGGGCACACCGGGGCCCTGCACCCCCGTGCCCACGCACCCCAGCAGCTCTGGCAATGCCGGTGGTGTCCCGGCCGTGCCTGGCACGCGGCTGCCAGCGGGATGCCACAGCTCTGCCGTCTCTGGAAGGGGCAGCACACGGTGGCTGGAAAAGCTGGAGGCAGGGGCTGTGGGCACCCCGCTCCCCAGGGATTGGGGCATCTCTGTCCCAGTGCGTGATTGAGATGGTGATGAACCTACAGGCAGCAGGGCCTGGCTGTACCAGCCCCACACTCCCCTACCTTTCTGCTTAGGGCAGCAGGATTTTTGGGGTGGAGAAGCCCCCCTGCCATAGCAAAGAGGGGAGCTCCTCCTGTTCGGACTGGTCCTGTGCCTGCAAAGGGAATGGGTGGGGGGTTTGGGGGAGCGTAGGAGCAAACCACTCTAGCCCTGGGCTACCAGACAAGCCAAGAAAGGGAAGGAGGGTTGCACCCCAGCCTGCTTCACCCCATGGCAGTGCCAGCAGCGGGCAGCACCCAGACCAGGGCGGGCAGGGTCCCTGGGTGCTTTGCAGATGAAGTGGGCTCTTTTCTCACCGCTATGGCTGATATTGCTGCCATCAGCATCACCAGGGCATTGGGCATCCCTGCCAGGGCAAGGGCAGAGCAGGCCCAGGGGGTGCGTGCCATGCCCATGGGCCCTATGCCCACCCCGTGGGCTGGCGAGGAAGAGGGGAGAGCCCTCTGCTCCCCCCCCACCCGCAGGCCAGGGGCCGGGGGTGGGGTGGGTGGGCACACCTTTACTGATTTATTTTGCCTGCAGTCTCCCTCCTGCCACAGAGGCACAGAGAAGCGCTGCCGGGCTGTGACCTCCGCGGAGGGGGGAGGAAGAACTCACAAACTAATAAAGAAGAAAAAAAAAGAAAAAGAAGAGCGAAAAGGAAGACATCGCAGCAGCCCAGCCCAGCCCAGCCCAGCCCGGCCCGGCCCCGCAGCGCTGCCCGNCCCGCTCCCCGCCAGCCCCTGCCCGCCCGAGCCGCGCTCCGCACAGGTAAGGGCTCCGCCGCTGCCGCTCCCCGCCGCTCCCCGCTCCCTCCCCGCTCCCCCCCGCAAACCTGGGACCCCCGCGGGTCGCGCCGGGCGCGGGCGGGAGAAAAATCGCTTGAGTTTCTCAGTCACGAGTCCCTGTAATTCTGATGACTTTTCCCCATGCAGAGGGGACATCGCGAAGGGCGCTTCCGAACGGCCCTTTCCAGGCGAGGTCCTGCCCTTCCTGCTGCTCTTCATTTCTTTTCCCCTTTCCTCATCCCTTCTTTTTCACCCGACCCACTTTACTCGGGTGCCGATCCCAATGGGTCGTACCCAGAGGCTTCGCCGTGTTCGGGACCCCGACGGACCGACCCCGTACCCTCACGTTGGGACCTTTCTTTCTGCCGTTACGAAATGCGTTTGGGAGAACAAAAGTGTTTTGGGGAAAGTGCCGTGACCTTTGGGATGGCCGCTGCTGGCACGTCGGCCCCGTCGGGAGGTCGTCCCCTCCCGTGGCCGCAAACATCTGCACCCCACGGTTCCGGCGGGATCAGGGCAGGTCGCCGCGGCTCCTTCCACAAACACTTTGGGAAATACAAGGTGCTTATTTTATTTGGTCTTTTTTATTGTTTTTTTTTTTAAGAGCGTTGCCATTAATTGGCTCCTGATCTACCAGGTTCCCCGGCTTTGAACATTCCCAATAAGCCGGGGAAGATCCCCCCTGTACGGTAGCCCCAGGCGAGGCAATAACCTACCGGAGATATTTTCTCATCTATGGGCAGCTTTGCTATAAGGAACATGTTTAATAAATCATAAGGCCGGTGAATTCCTGGGATTTTTATTGCTTCTGTAAAAATGCAGTTTTGATCCGTCTGCGAGGGCCACTGGGAAACAAAGCTGCTCCTTTCAGAGCTGGATCTGATGAATTTAGGACACAGAGCTGGCGGTGGGGCAGTGCCGTGGTGGGCGGTGGGAGATGGGGGCTCCCAGGGCCGTCCCCGGCTGCGCTTGGCATTTCTGCCTCTGCTCTTTTGAGGGACTGAATGTAAACCGGGTGCCTGGAGCCCCGTCCTGGCTTCCCTTGCGCTGCCAGGGCTGTGGACGCGACGGTGTGCACCGAGCCGAGGCAGCGATGCCAGGGGAAACATCCCAGCTGGAAACCCAGCCAGCCCGCGCCAGGCTTCCTATTACATTTTTCCTCCTCGCCCTATTGCCCAAGGGGAGAAGAAGCAGCAAAACCCAAACTGCTTGAAAGAAAAAACCAACCACCAAACCACGGGAGAGATTCTTGCAGGAAGAGTCTCGCCCGGTTTCCATCAGCCGGGCTGACCCGATCCCCCCCCGGCAGCGGGGCAGCGGATTACCCCGGCGTGTTTGGGCAGAGGGATGGAAATAAAGCGATTTTCTTTACTTGCTTGCTCCGAGCTGAAAACTGGCGTTTAAGGGTGGGGGCTGAGCCGAAACGTGAAAGGCACAGGGAGACGCGAACTTGGGAGCTGTCAGGAGCTCTTCGGGATTTTGGGAAAGAGGAGAGCCGTGGCCGGGGGCGGTGGTTACGGGTTGAAGTGGGAGGTGGAGGGCGGCCGGCTCTGCCCCCGCTGCCTGGCTCCAACTGAAAGCTGGGTCTGCCCGTGGCCGCCGAGCTCCCCGCAGAAGCAGTGGTTTGGTGATGGGGATTTGTCCCCGTCCCCTTCCCCTGCCATGCCTTTGTTTTAGGCTGCGCGGAGCCCGGCCGCAATAGCAGAGGCGGGGAGGGAGCTTTTCTTTGTACAGGGAAGCATTTAAATTCTTTACAGTGATTCATATATTCCATTCATATGAAACACAGTCCTGCAGAGTGTGAATGGGGGCTGCTGGGGGATTTTTTTTTTAAGGCAATAAGCCCTAGAAGTGTCAAAAGTTATTCACACCTTGGTGAAATCAAGGATATTTCTGTCCGTGGCTCTTGGCAGGGGCTCAGCGCAGCTCGCCTTGCGCCGGGTTTTTGGTTTCCCACTTGGATACGGTGCGGGGGGAGCGCGGGGGCAGCCCTCTCGCTCCCACTGCCTGGTCCTGTGTTTCTTGCTGCTTTCTTGGCCCCTGGGAAGGGCCCGGTGTGGGCTGTGGCTGGGGGTCGCGGGGCAGCCCCCAGCTCCACAGGGGTTTGGGCCCCCGTGGGTCCCACAGGCAGAAAGCCCCTGGGACTGGCAAGCAGCCGTGGCTCGGTGATGCTGTGGGTGGGTGGGACGCTGCCCCTCGTGTCTCACCACTCCTGAGGCCGTCACCAAGGCTGTGACCAAAGCTACAGGTTGGCCCTGTCGGGGCAGACCCCAGCCCTGTCTGCCCCCCATCATAGGGGCCAGGAGCCAGCCCAGTGAGGGGACGGGCCGTGTGAGCATCCCCGCCTGGCAGGAGCTGCAGGGAAGCTCCACGCGCCCAGCGCAAGCGGGCACCCCTCCACCCGCTGCTCTGTGATGGCTGTGCCCGGTGCAGAGCCAACAAACCCCTTCCCTCCTGCGTCTCTTTTGGGGGGGCAGCCAGGCTGGGACCTCGGCGAGAGGCTCCGGGGGTCAGGCATGGCCCTGGGAGCACTGACCTGGTCTGGGTGGGCTGCCAAATCCCCGCTGGGGAGTGTTAGTTTGGGGGGGAATCAAGTGGAATGGTTGGGGACCGAGGGGTGCAGGGGCAGCGCCCCACTGCCGGGATGCACCCCAGGGGTGGGGCCAGCACCCACAGGGGGCTCTGGTCTCCGCCAGCCGCTCCGGGGTGCTTTGAGCCGCTGTAAATCCTCTCCGAAGGAACTGGGAAGACAGTTTTATGGCTGCTGGGGAGGAAGATTAGCAGGGTGTTGTTTTCGGAGCTGATCCATCACGGGATGCAGGAGCTGCGTGGTGCATCGCGGCGCTTCGGCTGCCGGCGGGCGGCACAACCTTCCCTGTGAAGGCTGAGAGAAAAACGCCTGGTTTTAATGTTCCGTCTGCTCTCGGGGTCTGTGATGTGAGTGACAAAGGCGCCTCCGCGGGCCCCGGGCCCCAGCCCCGTGCAGCAGCCGGGCTCCTCGCGGGGATTTGGGCAGTGGCACCTGCAAAAGGCATTAACCCCGGCGCAGAGGGCGAGCGGGGCCGGTCCCTTCCCGTCCTCACACACTCCCTCTGTCATTCTCTCCTATTTCAGCTTGTCCGCAGCCCGGGAAGGAGCAGAGTTTCCATTCCCCGGCGCTACAGAAAATGTCTGTGTCAATAAAAACCTAATAGTTCTGGAGGGGAAGGGATGAAAAGACATGGAATTGCATTTGTCTTCCCCCCGTTCCTCCCTCCCAGCCCCTTCCCGGTGGGAGAGGGTGCAGACCCTCGGCTCTGTTGGGCACACGCTGGGCTTTGAGCCTCCCCGCTTCCCCATGTGCTCAGTCACTGCTAATTAGAGAGACTAATTAACTGCCTTAACAAAGGTGGAGGGGGCCATTGATTCATGCCCACTCCTTCCTTTGTGCCCAGGGGTTCCCTGTGCTGGGTTTTGGGGAGAGGAGCTGGATGCTGCTGGAAGCTGGCGGTGTCCTGCAGCAATCCCGCAGGAGCTGAGCCCTGGGGAGGACAGGCGATGCCAGGGGTGATGCCCCATGCCCCTGGCTCCCCCCAGCTCTCCCCCTCCCAGCCAGGGCTCAGCTGCATGTCGCTTCCCCTGTGTGGGGACTTGGACGCCGGTACAGACATAATAAACCGCTTTTCCTTTTCCCATTGTCACCGGAGCCGATCCTGAGTCACATCCCTGGACTCTTCCCCAGGGCTGGCTGCTCCCACCGCGTAACCCTGTGCGTCTCCTGTGGACATCAAAGCCGTGGGATCCCGTCCGATCCCACCAGGAAGGGCCCTCCCAGCTGTTTGGACGACCCCGCAGTGGGAAAACATCTGGATGGGGTCCTGGGTTGCTCTGCAGAGCCTGGCTCATGTGGGCATCGCCCAGCTCTCCCCAGGAGCTGAGCAGCCAGACCCTTCTCCAGGGCCACCCTCTGTCCCGTCCCCATGTGTCCTGGCAGGAGCATCCCACCAGGGACCCCACGGCTCCCGCTGGCAGAGCCCCTGAGTTCGGTCGGGCGCGTGGGAGATGGGTGCTATCAAACATGGGGTGGGAGAAAAAGGGAGCTGAAGGCGGCTACGTGAGGGTTTCTGCTGTACCCTGAGCCGCAGAGCGCTCCTGTGGCCCCCGGCCCCGGTGTCAGCCAAGTTCACGGAGGAAAGCTCCAGATCACAGGCAGAAACTACAGCCAAAATCTGCAGAGCAGCCGGGTCTCGTCTCCGCGACCTTCCCTGGGGCCGAGACCGTCCCTCTGGCCCATCTGGAGATGTTTGTCCTCAGAGGCTCTTCCAGGCGCCGCTGTCCAGGACAGGGCTTGGCAAGAGGCAGCCAGGGAGGAAGACAACCATCTCCACGTCCACCTGCTGTGGATGCCGAGGCAGAGGCGAGGGCTTTCCCAGCTTGGATATTTTGCACGAAAAAAAAAAACCCAATCCCTGTTTCTTTCATGGAAGTGCAGCTCTGCCAGCACAAGCTCTGCCTTCCCTGGGCAGGACGTGGCCCCGGGAACCCCTCAGAGCAGCAGAATTCTGCAAAATTCTGCAAACCTGCTGCACGCCCGGGCAGCCCGGCAAGGGCAGAGCCCTGGGACCTCGCGGCGCTGCCTGTGCCTGCCCTGCCGATCCCTCTGGCTGTTGCCGAGAGCCTCTTTATTGTTCTTGCAGAGGGTTTTGTTTCACTGCTGCTTTCCAAGTTCCCAGGGATCTAAATTCTAAAGCAGGGTCTTGTAAAGAGCCCCGTCCAGATGGATGAGATGATATTGCCGGTATCAGCGGAGATCTATCCCCTGTCTTTATCTGCAGACAATGCAGCAGTGGGAGCAAACAAGGATACAGCCTTTCTTCGGGGGCACATTAGCCAAATGAGAGCCTTCTCTTTGTTTTGTGCCGAAACCCAAGACCCCGCGGCCAGACCACCTTGTGTAGCTGCCCTCGGCCCCGCAGCCACGCCAGGATCTACCCTTTTTTGCTGCTAAATCCCCCGTGCCCGAGTTGCAGGCAGGGCAGGGCAGCCGGGAGAGGGTTTCTTGGGCAGAGACACAAACCAGACACCTGCAGGAGGTGGCAGTTGCTTTGGTTGAGCCCCATCTTTAAGGGAGATCTTGAGCCCGTTCAGCCAAGGTCCGGTGCCGGTCCGGTGCCGCCGAGCCCGCTCTGTGCTCAGCGCCCGCAGCGACGCCGGGAGCCTGTGGCCAATCCACCTGCTTTCACATTTCATTACAAGCCCTAAAATTCAGCCCAGGTTTGTTTTAAGAAGTTACCGGAGGCTGAGCGAGCCTGGGACTGATTTATGGCTTCCCATCAGAATCATGTGGTTTTACCACGAAACTTGGAAGCTTCTGGCTGCATTTTTATTTTTTTTTTTTTTTTTTTTTTTTCTCTCTTCTCTTCTCCTTCTGAGATTTTGGCTTTGCTCCAGGCTCAGCTCGGAGTGGGGGGCGAGAGTGTGAATCCGGGGTACGCAGCGGGGCTCAGAGCTCTCGGGTGCTGCAGGTGAAATGGAGGAGATACGGGTGGCCACAGAGAGAATATTTGATGTCGGGACGACAGAACCATCTTTTTCAGGGAAGCTCCGATAAGGCGGCGGGAGGCTTGGCACGGCCGGCAGCCGCGGCGGTTCCTTCGCTTTCAGCGTAGCTTTAATTTCAACACTCGCCACTTATCGCCCTGGCATCCTGCTCGCTCTCCAGCGGCTCCGTGTCGGCAGCCGAGAGCCACGGCCCCCACGGTGCCCGCGTGCCCGGGGCCGCTGCTGGCCCCACTGCCGGACCCGCAGGGCGAGCTGCTGGTGCCCACCAGGGTTAACTATGTGGGCTTTTGCCAGAAGAGCATATTTTCGGCCTCAAACATGCATTGTCAATGACTGCAGAGAGGTATTTCTCAGCTGCTCCAGTGTCCTGTAAGCCAGCCAGGCCAGCGGAGGGAAACAAGCCTACTTTTATTGCTATTTCTTCATATTTCCTGATATTGCCAGTCTGGCACTCAGTACCCACGGGCAGATCCCCGAAGGTTCTGGGTTTGGATTACAGCGGCGATACTTTTGTCTTTTCTTTGCCTTTAATTTCAGATCCCTCGGGCCCCAAAGGGGTCAGGCTGATAAACCCAGTTGTGGCCGGGTGGGCAGAGATGGCAGCCTCTGGGGGTGAGCAGCCTGGACACTGAGACCAGACCTCAAACTGGGCGACGTGGGGCTGTGCCCGGGCACCTCGGTGCAGCTGGGGCTGGGGTGTCCCCATGACCGCGGTGGCAGGAGGCTCCTGGAGCCCAGCAACTGCTTGTGTGCCCAAGGAACTCTGAGGGTCACGTTGGGAGCCTTGGCTGCCGGCTCCTGGATGATGCGAACAGATGAAAATAATGCTTTTCGTTACATAAATCCCAGGGTCAGGGCGGCTGCGAGCGGCTCTGGCCAGGAGCGAGGGCTGCGTCCTGCCGAGCATCCCCGGCGCGGGGCCCGGCGGGACAGCAGAGAGTGGCTCCAGGGCTCGGGTGGCTTTGTGGTTTTAATTTAGTGGCTTTTTAAAGTGGAGATGAAAGGGAGAGCTGGGCAGCGTCACATCAGTTCCCCCGTCTGCCGCCAAAGGAAGCTGGCGAGGTCGCGCCGAGCACCAGCTCCCGAACCTCCGCTCGCTCCTTCCCACCCCTGGCACAGAAACGTCTGCGCCGCAGCCGGACCGTGTCGGTGCCAAGCGCAGCACCGTGCTGTGCCATGGCCCCGGTGTGAGATGCTCAAGGTGTTGGGCACCGCTCCTCCGGCCCGTTGATGCCGCTCGGCACGTCCGCCGATGCTTTTTTTTTTCCATTACGCATTCTCCCGTAGCTGTTCCTTAAAGACCACGTGTGATGTTGTTGCCAAATGTAAACTACGAGCTGGGACGAGACCCCAGAGCTCCTCCGAGCAGTTATAAGCAGAGCTATACAATGGGTTTGTAATTATTTTATACCAAGCTCGGTATTTTCCTCCCCCCAGGGGAAGGCCAGCGGAGCGAACAAGAGCAGGCTCGTGCCAAACCGTGCCCGGGCAGCACTTTTATGAAATCTTGGGTTCGTAAGAATTAATTTCATTTAAAACATTCTTTTCGTTTTTCATAAAGCACAGCAAATCCGCGGTGCTTAGGGCAGGAATGCAGCGAGAGCGCTGCCGGGCAGGCAGCAAATTACCCGCGGCAGATGGGCCGTGACGGCGGGGTCGCCCGTGCTCCGGGGCTGCGCTGGCCCGGGCGGGCTCCGGGCATCCAGCTGGGAGGAAGGGAGATGCTGGAGCGACTGTCTGGGATGCAGCCGGGTGCGGGACCCCGGCAGGACCCCTCCTGTCCCGCGAGGTGGGAGTTCAGGCGTGTTTGTCCCCCAAGGGCAGGCAGACGCCAGCCGGGCCATTTGTCAGCCCAGCGCCCACCTGCTGCGGGGCCGTGCCATCCTCCGCGGGTGGCACCGGGCGTCACAAATGGTCTGTTTGGGTCCCCTGGCTGGTGGCGGCTGCTCCAGGGCTGAAAGCTGGCCCAGAACCCATCTGCAGGCTTGCTCAGGTGACAGGCTGTAAAGAATTGAAGTGAGTTTTGGGGCTGGGGGTACCTGACTGGATGGGGGCTGCACGTGACGGTGTGAAAACCAGGGCTGTGGGAGAAGCAAAGCTCTGCCCACCTCACTGCTGGGCTGCTGGAGACATGGCAGGGGACACCTTTCCAACGGCAGGACCCCTGTGGGGCCAGCTGCTGGGGAGGCTTTGGGATGAGATGGGGTTTGCATCCCCATCAGAGAAGCAGCCCCAAATCCGGCTATTTTGGAGGGCAGTTCTGCTGGGAAGGGTTCGACTCTCCTCCCACCACCTATTTTCTCCTCTTGCAGCTTCCCGGGGCAGGACCCAGATGGGGACCTCCTGTAACGTGTCCTCTTAGGATGCCAGTGGGCACTTGTGCCCCCGGGTGCACTTCGCCGGTGACCTCGGGGGTCCGGCTGTGAGCGCAGGCGGGGATGTGGCCACGGGATTTAGGACCAGGAGGCAGCTGATGGCTCTGGCTGGTCCAGGCGCCGGGCTGGGACTGCTCCTGGCCGCGCTCCCCGCTGCTTCCAGAGAGGCTCGCTTGCTGTAAATCTTTGCCTCCCACCCGGCTGGTGGGCTCCAGGCCCGCTGGAGAGCCGATAGCGATGAAGAAGGGGAGGATTAGAGGGTTTAGCAGGTGTCAAACCTCATCTTTCATCCCGCTGGGCTGCCCTTTCCCTTTGCTGCTGAGCCGAGATGGGGTTTGCAGCAGCTCAGGGGGAGCTGGCAGCCCCCCGGGCCATGACAGGGGGTCTGCGATGTGCCCAGAGCCCCGCGGGCACCGTCCAGCCCTGAGCAGCATTTTTGCTGGGTTGATGAAGGAGGGGTCAGCAGCTCTCGGGCACGGAGCGGCTCGGCACAGCCGGACGGCCAGGGCCACGGGGGTGCCCTGGGCACAGGACGAGCCGGGCCATGGAGTTTGCCGGCCGTGGCATCGGGTCGAGCCGCGCTGCTCCACGGTTTGCTGGGGAGAGCCTGAGAGCACAGAGCCGGGCACGCTGTTTATTTTGGTTAAATTGAGTTTTCTCTAGGAGATTGGGGGGCGCGGGGGGCCTCCAGACAAGGGGCTTTTGTGAGCCGGGCTGCAAGCCGATCCCCTTTTGTGGTTTTGCTTTTTTGGATGATACAATTTGTTTTTCCAAGAACTACCCAGCAAATGGACCCCATTAAGCCAAGTCCCTGAAGTGGCTGGAGCTGGCGCTCCCCGTCCCTTTGTCTGCGCCCACCTTGGCCCTGATGGGGGCTGTGGTACCCCAGCACCTTTGCCCTCAGATGGTGCCTGGGGCGAAGCGGGGGCTGGGGACATCATCCCTCCGTTCCGGCTGTGGGGCCGTGGCCGTGCTGACGGGGCATCTTACGGGATTAGCCTGGGCTGGGAAAGCCAGAGGGACAGGCAGAAAGCACTGGGTTTGTTGAATTCCCTGTCACACTCGTGTCCCCGTCGGCACGCTGACAATAACCCGATTGTTGCCACGCTGGGGTCCACAGCCAGTGCCAGGGGGACCCCATTTTCCCCCCTTGGATGGGGCTGGACCCTCACCCTCACTTCCAGCCACCCGTGCTGACAGCTCAGTGTGATCTGCGGGAGTTTGCATCCCTCTGCCCTTGGGCACGAGGCTCTGGTCCCCCCTCCAGCATCCCCCGTGAGCGGCACCGAATCTCCCAGTGAAGTGCTGGGGAGCAGGGTGGGAAGCTGAGGGGGCAGAACTCGGGGTCCTGGCTGCAGCCCCCCACGTGCTCTGTGGCGTCCCCCGCACACGTGGGGCTGCACACTTGGGGTGGGAGCCTTGTGCTGTTGAAGGCTGGCCCCGGGGCCGCGGTGCCAGGGCATATCCATCCCGCTGGGCAGCCCGGGGACGGGTGCTGCAGCCGGAGCA
>VZRU01010123.1:177374-196429 GCA_013398155.1 Pedionomus torquatus | reverse complement strand
AAAAGGAAGTCAAAGGGAAAAGGAGACAAAAATATTAAGTGCCAACTTGGGGTACATCTCTGAACTCCTGCCTAAAGCATCTTTCATGATGTACCTCTGTCTCCTATGTTTGTCTATCTTCAGCACATTATGGCACCAGGCTGGATAAGAAGATGTGGGATCTGTGGTAAAATGAGCTGTCATCATCAGAGCAAGGTTCTGTAAGTTACACTTTTGCTCCTGAGTTTATCTCCTGAAATGTATTCACACTTAAACCATTTTTGTCATTGTGCCATCTCTTTGGAACAGACCTTTATTTACATTGTCAGGGAGAATCAGCCTATTTGCTCTGTTTTTGAGGGTGGTGATCATTGATGAAGCTTGCTGGATTTCATACCTGATGGAGTCTGGTACTTGCAATACTCACCTGATACTTTTGTTTCTTTCATACTTGCAAGCTCTGTCATGTGTCCCTCCGGTTGCTCTGACTTTTAAAGCTTTTACTTGTTTTCAGTGCTCTGAAATGTCGGAGTTCATTACAAGATTGTCAGAAAAAACAAAAGCTGACCTATGTCACCAAAACTGTTGAATGGTCAACTAATATCACATGGCTTGTTCTGAATGACTCACAAGAGAGCTATGATATCTCAGAAAGTGAGCTCTGGTATAAGAGATCCTTTCCTGTGTACTTAAATATAGTTTGTACTTATGATACTTAACCATTGTTTTTGAGTTTGCAGTAACAATTGAATTTTTTTAGATTTTTATTATTATTATTATTTTTTGAGTGAGGGTTTGTGGTGAAAAACTGTGGTTCCTGACAGGATTTATAAATAAATGGGTGAAAACAAAACCACCTGCAACCAAAATGTTCAGGTAAGGCATGTTGGTGTGAATAAACATCACACAAAGAACCATCAAAACCCAACAATTTAAGAACATCTTTTTGCGTGTCTCATTCTGGCCTACAGCAAATACTTAACTAATTAATTCACAGTCTATTGAGTTTTCTGCTCAAAAAATCACATGGTGGGAACTAGTGCTTCCCACCAGGAAGCAGGAGGCAGAATTTCAGCCCCCCAAATAGGCCCATATTCAAGTTCAGAATGAGTTCCCTAAAAGAAAAACAATGAGAATTCAAAGGCAACAGAGACTGAAAAGAATCGGTGATTTCCCTCACACTGTACAAGCAGGTTGGAGACGATGAAAGGACATATGATTCATGATGGAAACAAAGCAAAGTGATGGAAAAGTTTTTATGGAAAGGGTGTTCTTGAACTTGGAATACATCAAGGGCTAGAACACCTTACTAGCAATTGTGCAATTTGGAAAACAGGTTCAATTAGAGCAGCAGCTTCTTATGCTGAGAGCTGGAAGCTTGTGAATGGGGCAAGAGCTGTAAAACAGTAAATGCATTGTAGTTATGGATTGAAGAAATTGTTTGAATTTGGTACTCTGAAGAAGATAAAGAAAATGCACAGTGGAACAGTATTTGAATCATCCTTTGGGCAGAATGAGGTGACCTGAAATCATTTAGGTCCTTAGTAAAATGTGATTAAGAGAAGTATACCCAACTCTCCACAGTACTCTAAGAGTAACACTGCTGAGATGGGTATGGGTCCTTTTGAAAGAAAATAATCCCTTTGCACCACATAGTTATCTTATTTGTTTTCATTTGTAATTGTAAGTTTGAACTTATAATTGTTTAATTAGGTAAATTGACTTTTTAATTTATTTTTTTCAAAATTCAATAATGTTTGGCTATATTTTATCTGAAATAATGAACTCATACTGTGATAATAATCATGATAAAATGAAAAGAAAACACATTTGAGAGATTCCTGTTATCTGGCAACAAATTCCATCCAGTGGATGTAAACTTAATTGCAATATATTTCCTTAATGATCTGGCCTAATTGGGACTCAAAGATATGGTATCTTTTGAATGTCGCCTTTCTTTAACAAAGTGTTTGTAGTCTGATCTATTTGAAGCACCTTTAAATGATTAGGTTTATGTATAAGTAATGATTTTTCTGAATATTTAATCAAGACTTGGAGAAAAGGACTGGCAGGAAATCATAAAAATTAGCAATGGGAATGACCTTTTGGGTCATCAGGCTTTTTTCCTTTCATTTCTAGTCACAGAAGAGTGTAGGTGGTTTCCCCACAGTACATTTTGTAGCGCTTTTTCCATTCTTTAGAACTTGAGCATTTCATGTTGAAAGAATGGCTGGAATACAGAAGGCATGCTGGAACCAAATTTTTCTTTCACTTCCACTGCAGTAAATTAAAAATCTCATCACTGCTGAAATCAATGCAATTGTTCCCTGTTTCTATTAAGGTGAAAATTAGGGTGCAGACTGCAAGCAAAATCACCAGTGGTCTGAATCATCCCTTTGTGGTGTTTATTTCCTTTGACGATAAAGGAAGCATCCGGTAACTGCTTTCCTAACTTAGATTTACTGTTCTTATGTTAATTCAAAAATACTTCTACTGATCATTCATACATATGTACCCGTTAATACTTCAGTCACACACACATACACTAGTAATAAATACGTTTCATCCAAACTGTGCCAAGAAGAGAAATAGTTGTGACTAGTAAGTTTTCAGGACTTAAGAAGAAATGAACAAAAGGTGATGCAGGTGACATAGTGACACCAGCTACTTCTGCTGCTGCTCAGGATGTTCTGGAATTTGAAGTCCCCTTGAAGGGGAAGAAATGGCAGGAAAAGACACAAAACTGGGTACTGCAGCTACCCACTCATCTCACATTGGATGGAGTAGTATGATTCCAAATATTTTTGTCTTTTCATTATGTTTTTATGTTATTTTATTTTTTTAGAAGCATAACTTGCTCACTTTTGTGTTTCTCCCCATCTCCCCATGCCCTGTCTTTTTTTTTTTCTTTTTTGTCTTTTTATTCTTTTCTTCTTAAAAAAAAATTAAAAAAAATCTTTTTTTAAACCTGGAAGAATGTTAAAAAGATACTTGACCCTAAAAAATAATTGCACTGATATTTCAAACCATTACACTAGCTTCTGCTGCATTCTCACTAGCTGCCAGCCATGAGCAAAACACTGACACACTGAGGCAACTTTAAAACCAAGTATATATCACCCAAACTCAAACTGTCATGTACCTTTTATTGTAGTTTATTTTTTCCCCTGTAATTGCTCATTACCAAAACATGCATTCATGTAAGCAGAATCTTTCTTTTCCTTTATTGGCCTGTACCTCTGCCTGATTCATGAGTTATGCCAGAGACTAACTTTAGTAACATCACTTTGTTTTTTTATCACAGAAGCTGCAAGAGGCCTGAAGCAAGCAAGACCAATCCCCAGCAGATTGGAAAGAATAGACATTGTATAAATGCATCACAAATTAAAAAAGCAAGGGAGAAACAGAACATAAGATGTGGGCCAAATGCATGTTTTTACAGGGAGAATCCAAAGCCTGGTTGATGTGGAGATCCTTATGCTGAAAGATATAGGGTGGGCCAGATACCTAAACAAGCATCCAGAGCCCATGGTATCCCTGATATCCAAGTTATCCATGGGGTCTGGCATAGCTGGTAAATATGACACGACACCTCTGAGTTGCCTGTGGTCTTCTGAAATTAAAGCTGAACACTGACAGCTACTGCTGGATGTCTAAAATCTCAGTATGTTCCTCTATTTTGGCACATGTATTACTCCTTTTTTAGACTTTTAAATAGACTCTTGTTTATTTGTGAAGCTGATTAAACACTGCCTTTTTCTTCTCAGAAATGTGTTTAGGTCATGCAAAACAAGCACACTAGCTGGTTTACAATTTCATGATCTTTGCATTTAGTTTCTGTCATACCCCATTGATTTTTTATTCAAAGCTACACCGTGATCAAGATCCAAGGTACACATGGGTGCCTGCATCCCTCCCTTCTTTGGAGATGTTTAATTCTTTGTTGAATCTAGACAAAGCCTATGTAGCCAGCTCTGGGAAGTACAACTCTTGGTGTACTGGGGTTGGAAGTACCTCTGACAGCTAGGTGACTCTGAACTTCATATATATAATGTATTTACCCAAAGCTGCAATGAAAATCTTGGAGAATGTAACAAGTTGAAAATTGATCTCCACAGTCATCAAAGTCTCTCTTACAGGAAAGAACTTTAGGTGTTTCAACATATTCATTTACAACAATGTCAAATGATGCACAGAAGGGGAAGATTAGACCAGTTTTTACAGTCTTTATATGATTTTAAGAA
The DNA here is from genome assembly GCA_013398155.1 of Pedionomus torquatus. NCBI lineage: Eukaryota > Metazoa > Chordata > Aves > Charadriiformes > Pedionomidae > Pedionomus > Pedionomus torquatus. The sequence goes on along the minus strand of VZRU01010123.1, from coordinate 192,206 downwards.
ATATTAAAACCAAAAAACTAACCAAATGTCACCCCCCCAAAAAAAACCCAAACAAAAAAAAATCCCCAAATTCACTGCCAAAACACAAAGTAGGGAATTGCTGAAAAGAAAATAGAGTGCAAGCTATTACCAGAACGCTGTTCCTACAAACATGTGGGTACCATTAAGACTACGGATTTAGTCTTCACGTTTTCTTCCCTTTCCAAACACCAAGCAGATGAAGGATGAATCTCCCAAATGACATATTTTAATTTGAAAGTAGATTAAAAAAAATGATACAAATCACTCATAAGTGCTGTGGATGGGACCAACTTGCTTAAGGATCCTTTACTTTTACCTCTTTTGCTTTTCACCTTAACTCTGCATGAGATTTTGAAAAGGCATGTCTTCAGTTTGAAAGGTGACTTTGTGGGCCAAGTGTCATACTTCAGGTCTGAACCTCACCCAGGAGAAAAAAAAAAGAAGTTATTTTAGTACGTAAGTAGATAGTGTTATTCTTTGCCCTCATTTGCCACTGCAAATATGCTCCACTTTGCCTGCAACCACAAGACAGTCGATGATCCTTGCGTCAGTGTCAGGGCTGTTCCATAAATCAGCCAGCAGGAGGTGGTCCGAAAGCCAAATTCTGAGTGCTCCCCTGGGGTCTTAATGGGTTACCTTTGAATTGGAGCAAGCCCTCATGGGTCCCAGGCTGTTTGAACCCCATAACTGGGTCTTCCACATAAGTAGCTATCAAGCCAATGGGTCTTCTGGGTTCTTACTTAATATGCTTAGAGCTTTTGCTATTAGAATAAATTCCAGTTCTTTTTGTTACTAGATTCCCCAGGCTTTCAGACTACGGTTTTAAGCACTCTAAATGCCACCAGTACTCATTATCCCACCTCCTACTCCCCAGTGGAATTCTTAAGTGACAAGAAGCTGGAAAAATACAGATGGCATAATTATATATTTTGCAGTTGATTAATCACCACAAAACATTAATCACATTTGGTATAACAATATATAATCAAATTCTTTATAGTAGAAATTAAGTTTCTTTCTGATAGGGAATGGATTCCTTTAGGATATTGACATGGCTTTTCAGCATCTGTTTTGCGCCAATTCCACATCTGCATTTGATTTAATCAGCTTTAGGGCTCTGCAAAAATATGGCTTTAAGGTTTGTTTCAAGTTTCTAAGTGCACATGTTAATAATAGCAGAAGTGCAAATAGGGATATATCTGCTGTAACGAACTACTCTTTGTATGATACACTTACTCATTTTCTGCCTTCAGTGAATTTTTTACTTTTCTCCTTTTAAGTTAGTTAAACAGAGTAGAAAATTTCTTTTGAAGCTATTCAAATTGGTAATATATTGACAGAAGAAAGAAGGACATGCACCAAAGAATGAACTCCAGATAGCTTATTATAACTGTCAAGATCAAAGGCATGAGGAATTGTTGTTGACCCTTTGGCCAAGGCATCATGCTATGGCTAGTCACATCGGATACACTTACCAGCCCGTTGTGCTGTCTCGGGCTCCCTGTTCTTGATGGCCTGTAACATACAGCTGTTCTGCCAAGAAACAGTTTTTGGTGTTTGTTCAAAACCATCACTTTATACGACTGGCCTGTAGTTTGTATGTTGTCCTGGGTTATGCTAAATCTGATTTCAGCTCTTTCTTCAGATGTGGGTGAAGGAGGCCACAGCTTTCACTTCCAAAAGTGTGCTTTACCAACCATATTATGGACAGCCAGAGGCCGGGACATATTGCATGACTGCTGCTAAATCTAGGTCATGGTGCAGTAAAGCAACATAAAATGTGTAAGCCAGAGGCAGAATAATCAAGCAGAATTTGGATTTAATTGCCCACTACTAAGGGATACTCTTCCCAAGATAAAACATGTAAACATAACTAAGAAGAGACTATAAAATCTAGGAAGATAACTAAGAAGAGACTATAACATCTAGGAAGATAACTCCATAAGATTAACTCACTCTTGCTTGTTTATGCTTTAAATCCAACATGAAATACATGCTTTTCTGGCAGATTAAATAATTTAGCTGCAGCAAGTAAGCTACAGAACCATTTCTGTTCAAGCAAGCATAATGAAGTTTACTTAGGATGCAGAAGTCAAAGAACTCAAACTCATTCTGATTGGAGGCTTTTGAGGATGATTCTCCCCATTTCTCAGGGAAGCATTCTGGCCACCGAGATAAACTGGAAAAAAGATTTCATTTTCTATCAGTCTACTCTAAGAAGAATGTTGTCTTCATGTGGAGAGCGGTATTCTCTGTTCAGCTTGAATTTATATGTCTTTCTATTTCTCCCACATTGTCCCTTTAAGTGCCTGTCTTGTTTGTTAATCCCATGAAGATACATAAGTTATCTGTATAGTCACCGGCACTTAGTTTCTTGGAATCACATTTGGAAGACACATGTTTTCTCTTCCAATTTATGGGAGAAGTCTGTACCACCATGACAGACTCAACACTATTAGCTAAAAAAGCTATATAGAGATGAATGACCTGGTTTAAATATGAAACCACTGGTTTCCACTGGAGTTTTCTCAACCGAGACATGTATCATTGGATAAAATGGCTGCAAGGTTATTTTTTAGAGTTAAAAGATAATTTATACTGAATTTATACCTCAAGACATGAACTGTACCACTTGTTTAACTAAGAATATTGTGCCAGCAGATTGCTAAGGTAAACAGTGCAAAGCAAAATCAATAAGAAGCTGTATTTTGCATTCAGTGTATTCGGCTCTTGATTTTAATACCTAAACATAGCATTGAGAATACACATGCATTGTAAAAATAATCGTATTTATCATAAGTTTGTATGAGGGACAGCAAGAGAGCAAAGCAGCATATTTTTTTGTGTAATACTATTTGCAGCTACATGAACATTATTTGTAAATTTACCATGCAACTTACAAAGAGCTATTAAAAACCAAACAAATATAAAAAGAAAAAAAAACACCCTACTTTAAACTAAACTACATCAGCCAGGTTTTGAAACAAAGAACTGAGACATGTTTTCTGAACACACAGTCTGTCAGCTGGTGCTCAAAATTAGGATGTTACTGGCTTCTATGAAACACTTTTAGAGCTATGAAGAGCGGTGCTATAGAAATAAAGTGACTGATGTTCTGCCAATAGAAACCTCAAAAGGAGGTTGAAAAACACAGCAAGAGTTGCTTCTGAAGCTGGAGATAGGGAAGCATTATGTTTTATTTTGCCCTCTAATATAAGCCCCAAAGCATTGTTTCACTAAAACGGGTCTGCTACCTGAACTGAGTCCAACTCAGTCTCTTAGCACAAAGGCAGTGATGAAAAACCCATTCAGCGTGTCACTGTAAAATTTCCTTGCTTATTGCTGGAGTGAGCAGACCACAGGGTCTTCACATCCACAGGTTTCAACTTCTATTTTATTGCATACTGAGGAGATGTAGAACCAGCTGTGCACTGCTTATTCATACCAGGGAGCCGCTACTTGCCCAACCTCCCCACTGATAACAAGAGAACTGCTTCAATTGTAACTGTTCACAGTTATGAGAAAGCATGTCTGAATCCTTAAGGACACACAAGGGTACTGCCGTGATCAATGGTAGATGCGAAAATTGCTTACTTACTTTGGGAAAGCTTTTGTTTTGACTGTCCATGAAAAATTCCCTTGTCACCCCAGTGTGCTCTGGAGCCTTTGAATGTAAGAACTTTATTCCCTAATCATGTTTGCCAATGAGTAAGGAGAATTTCAGGATCATTATTTTAATACTGGACGTATCCCTTTGTCCCCAGGAAGCCTCTACCAAATAGAAGCTGAAGATCAGGCCAGGACCTGTCTAGGAAAGGAAGCATGATGCTTCCAATACAGTGTTGTTAGAGGAATACCTACAGAATCTTGTAGAACCTTAAGAAAAAGACAGTACCTTAAAAAAATAGATAGCATTTAATCAATGTAGTTTAGTGCAAGTCCTTTAGCATGTAATGTTGATCCTTGTTAAGGGGAATTTTCCTTTCTAGTGCACTTCAAGCAAAGTAAATTTGACATTAACACTGTTCGATAATCTTTCTGCCCTCAGTTTGAATATTTAAAGCAGGATACAAAGTATCTTAAAGGGAAGAATCGTAGTCTGTAAGTAAAAACGAATGAAGGAACAGGTGTTTCTCATCTCTGTTCTTACTGTCCAACATTTCTAGGGAGAGAGACAGAATCTATTTTTTTTATGTAATTGACATAGATATTAGAAACATGCTCTTCTGATCTCTGTGCTCAGTACGTACTGTAGTGGTTTTACATATTCTCCGTTAGATATTTATGCCTAGAAGCCCTAGTAGTCTTAGACTTCATCATATTTACCTTAAATTTCTAAAGGTCTAAGTGAATAACATATGTAATTGGATGCTATATGATCACAGAATGCTGTTTACTCTAGGGAATGACAAGAATATTGTTAAAGAGAAGAATAACAGTATATTTCAACTGCAGCTGCAGTTGCATTTATACAGTATATATATCCAAACTAGTGCAACTCCAGTGCAGATAAAAATGCATCCTCAGTCTTCACTGAGGGTACAAAACTGTAGGTAAAGAACAATGGAGATTAAAATTATGTGTGATAGCTTGTTCCTAGGTCAGATCTGTGATAAAAATAAAAGCTGTGAGTCCATTCCTTAAAAGAGTTAAGTTACAACAGGCAACCAAAATCATTAACAAGTTGAGGAGAATATTCATTCTTTCAGGAATCGAAAAGCTGGTGCTTCTAAAATATTTTGAATCTACAGCAAAGGCCTACTTCAACTATTGAAATGCTTCAACTACTTATTTCATTTAAGTAATTTACAAAAATCTCAGTATTGCAACAAATAAATTTTGAAGCCCTCCTAAAGTCAGAGGAGAATATTTCAAAGCTGAAAAACTCCAGGCCTATTTCTTTAATATGCCAGCTTTATAAATAATATAAATACCTCATCCTAAAGTACTTGGCATTGTATTTTTGAAGACTAGCTTATTCCAGAAGAAAATGGATTGCACTTGAAAAAGTCACATACTGGTCAACATTATGCAAGACATCAAAGAGGATCTTGAAAAAGGAATTGTAGATCTGCCAACAGCATATGAAGTTCTAAAATACCAAAAGTACCTTGCTAAAATTATGCCATGATGAAATATCTTCCCTTAATATGGCTGATTCGGTCTCCATTTGATGCTTAAGTTACCTAGAATCGTGTGAAGCATAGGTCTTATTCTGTAAAATAATGACTTACGGTAAAAGAGTATAGAGGCACCTACACAATTCAGTGTTCATTTGAATGAGCAAAATATCCACATACTTCAACAACCTTCAGATAGCTGGTAGCAGATAATTTTTGTATCACTATAACATGATAAATTTTATTCCAAATTACAGTCATATTAAATGGACACTGATGTCTATATAAAACACATGACCAGATACCTCAGACCCAGTGATCTAGGAAGATATTTATTCCATTTGGCTTTAGACATAGGAGCTGATCACAGAATCACAGAATTGTTGTTGTTGGAAAGGACCTCTGAGATCACTAAGTCTGACCATGCACAAAAACGCAACCCACTCTCTACAATCTTGGCCACTAAAGCATGCCCAGTGCATGAGCATTCTTTCAGTAAAGTAATTCTTCCTGATATCCAGTCTAAAACTCCCCTGCTGCAACTTCAGAACATTCCTCTGGTCCTGTCCTTATTCACTTGGGAGAAAAGGCCAACACCCATCTCTCTACAAACTCCTTTCAGTTAGTTGTAGAGGACCATGAGGTTTCCCCTCAGCCTCCTCTTGTCAAAACTAAACGTGCCCAGTTTCCTGAACCTCTGCTCATTCATGTTCTCTAGAGCCCTCACGAGCTTGCTGACTCTCCTCTGGACATGCTCAAGCACTTCATTTTCCTTCTTGTAGTGAGGGGCCCAGAGTACCTGAAGTGAGGCCTCACCAGTGCCCGGTACAGAGACCCCATCACTTCTCTGCTCCTGCTGTTCCTGATACAGGCCAGGATGCTGTTGGACTTGTTTGCCACCTCGGCACACTGCTGGCTCATGTTAAGCCGGCTGTCCACCAGTACTCCCAGGTCCTTTTCTGCTGGGCAGCTTTCCAGCTGCTCTTCCCCAAGCCTATAGCGCTGCATGAGGTTGTTGTGACTGAAATGCAGGACCTGGCATTTGGCCTTATTGAATCTCATGCAATTGGCCTTGGCCCATTGATCCAACCTGTCCAGGTATCTCTGTTGATTGTTTCTGCACTCAAGTAGATCAACAAAACATAGTTTGCTGTTGTCTGAAAAACTTACTGAGGGTGCACTCAATCCCCTTATCCAGATCATTGATAAAGATATCAAACAAGACTGGCCCCAAAACTGAGCCCTGTGGGACACCACTGGTTGTCAGCTTCCAAAAAGATTTTGCCTCATTAATTGTCTATCTCTGGGCACGGCCATACAGACAATTTTTACCAAGTCATGAGTACACTTGTCTATGCCATGATTCACCAGCTTCTCCAGGAAAATGCAGTGGGGTACAGTGTTAAAGGCCTTACCTAAGTCCAGGTAGACAATGCCCACAGCCTTTCCCTCATCTAGAAGGTGGGTCACATGGTCATAGAAAGGGATCAGATTGAATCGACTCATCACTCAGCCTATTCAATAATCTTAGGATAAAAGGAATCACTCTCTGAAGTGGCACATCTCTTTCTCCATTGACTACAGAAGGAGGACTAATGTAAACTGAATGACCAAGTTTTAAAAGGGTGAAGGTAGGTGAAATGAGTTGCACCATAGGAAAGCTTTCACAAGAAATTTTCGATGCACAGGACATGCTGAGGATACTAAACATTCAACAAATGAATTTTCAATAGTCCTTGGTTGATCAAAATCATAAAAAAGCCTTTTGCCATAATTTTGCTCTTGCAGAGTCTACAGCTGGAACTGAGGCTTTTATACCTCAACATTTAATAAGTGATTGGAAATTAATGTTTCTGAATGCATACCCGCAGATCTGAGAAATAATTGTTAACATTAAGACATCCTCTAAATAAATATCAGTAGGGCAAAAGGTAATATATTTAAATGGAAACAATTTAATTTAACTATTTGAACAGGGGGAGAGGAAAACAGGTCTGAGATACCCATCTGTTTACGTACCCTGTGTAATCTTGTGAGGTTGACCAGATTTAGAGACCTGCACCTGATTTGGAGAAAATATACAGTGATAATAGCATGATGTCAGTGAGAAGACTGCAGTGTATTTATACCCTCAAGAGTCCACTTCAGTGATATCTCTGATGTAATAGACTAATATATAATCATATGCTAATACTCCTGCTCACATTTCCCCCAGTTGTTTCACAAACTAAACTTCCCTAGACACTCATAAGAGTTGTACCCGAGCAAGGACCAAGCAAAGGCAGAATCAGCAACTCAGGAATAAGTAATTTTAGGAAAGTACATTGATTAGCTATCTCTATTCTTGTTTAAACATATTCCTGCTACATTGTTGACTGAGAGGATTTGCATATGAAAGCAGAATGTGCTCCAGTGTTGAGGAAAGGGTGAGGTGCTCACTGTATATTTATGGAAAATAAACTGTTAAGGAGTGACAGCCAGCTCTGAAACTTAAGGGGTAGGAAGAAAGGAGAGGGAGAAAGAAAGAGAGATAGAAATCTTGCAGCTTTTGACAGGTATGCATAAATCTTCCTGAAGGGTAGAGTCACCTGAGGAAAGAGAGTGAGAGACCATTAAACCTTAAGAGTTTTGCAAGATTCCTGAGGAAAGTGTGAAAGTTTGCAAGGCATAGACTGGTGTCTCCAAATTCAGAATTAAGATCATTAGGAAATCTCTTTGTCTATGAGGTATTTGGCTCAAAGTACCCATGTTAGGAGGGATATCTCTCAGGGTCAGATATCAGTAAAGGACAAAGTCATGCTTTTTCAGGTTGCTGAGCAGGTGCTGTTCATGATGGACTGTTGTTGTAAACATTGCTAAACAGTACCATTTAAACTTCCTGCCTTCTAAGAAACTAGACTGGATAATTCTTACTGTCGTGATCCAGACCCAGCTTTCTAGGCCAATCTTCTCACATGTGCAGCAGTCCTGGGTGGAGTGATAAATGAGCATGGCTATAGTTCATCTGTGTTGGAGGAAGATAAACAGCTTGGCGTCTGCTAACTCCCTTCCCACACAGGGAATGGAGTAATGTATTAAAAGGAGAAAAGGGGGTTACTTACCTTTCATCCCTCTATTGATTGGTTGTAATTCTCAACCTAGAGCCCTGAATTGTCCCAACATGGCTCATGGTAGAAAGTGAAGAAAAGATTGTTTCTGGTTTGAGGGAATTTTGTGTGTTTGTTGTTATGAAATGGGGCAAATTAGAAACAAGGAGGGATGGGACTAAGCAAAGTGGCTGTTAATTGCCTGCTTTGCCCACTTTCTCACTTTTCAGTATTCTTGTGGGGACAACCAGAAAGGCAGCATTGCAATCCTTTCCCCAGTATTGAAAGCTTGCCTGAAGATACATATACCATGTTGTTCGTACCTTTCTCAGGTTATGTTCTTGAATAGCACCTGAAAGATGCTATTTTGCCTTTCTTCATGAACTTCATGCTCTGAGGAAACACAAAACAAAAGAACCCAGTCCTTCACTCCACTATGGACCACATTTCATGATCAAACACAATGACCTTCACTTCATAAATCAGGAAAGACAGAAAAGACAATGACAGTGCAGAATGAACAATTTAGAAGCTATTTAGCTCTAAGATTTGGCTTATGTTTATTTTCTTCCCTAAGAAAATAGATTCATGGATAAACCAGAGATCATATAATTCCAATTTTCTCTTGTTGCTCTTGTAATATCAAACAGGATCATACTAGCAAATCAATAAGGAATTTCAGAAACTGCAATGCTTATAAATTTTTTTCCTCCTTATTTCACAGGTTCTTTAGCCATTCCTTACCATGACTGGCAGAGAACTGGTGATTTCTGCTGATACACGTTTGGTCACAGGGTCTACTCAGTAGTGTTGATGTTTAAATTAAATAGTTATGTTAATTTCATAAAAGAAAAACTTAAATTATGCTATCATTACATATGAGAGGAGTTTGCATGCACTGCTGCAAAACTGAATCACCAAACATCTCAAAAATTCCAGCCTTTCCTTGTCTCTATCAGCATAGAAGTTGATAGGACAGTAAACCTGTAAGTAATAGCCTCTTTCTCTCCAAAAAACCTAAAGCAGAAAATAAATAAATAGAGTACACAAAACCTCCGACCAAAATGTGTTCCCAAAGTACAAAACTCAGATTAATGCCTTCCTAAAGTCTTAGATGACAAAATGGGAAAAAAAATGTTCCACAATGTCCTCTTTTCTCTTTAAAGTAAGCATAGTCCACCTCTGAGAAAGAGCTAAATCCACAAAGAGAAGTAAAGAGATTCACCTCTGCTGATTTTAGGTCATTATACATTTTATGTTTATTACTTGGCTAGTTTTAAGGTTACCTGTGTACTCTATGCACAAAACCAATAAACCCTCACACTTTCAGAAAAGCAGTCTCTCTTGCTGATACAATGTAGATTTCTACCTAAGAATAAGGTATATTTAACCCTAAAAATAACTATTTACCTCCTTGCTTCTTAAGGGAGCCAAAGGAGCACAACCTCAGGGGTAAGATACACAATTAATCAGCTGAAGCCTGTCCTTGGTAATGGAAATAATGATAACATCCATCATTATGTGGTAACATCAACTGAACTCTTACAGCTACCATCAGTTGCCTTAGTTTCAAGGCAAGAAGGGTCTTTGTACAATGTTTGGGGAGAAATATATAATAAGAATGGGATCTTCAGAAACTAAAATCTGAGTAGTTTACTGAAAACTTTGAATGCTCTAAAAGATTTGCCTATCTGCTCTCATACAAATGTCTAGCCCTCAGCTAAACATTGCCCTTTTCTGCCTTAGACTGCAAGCTATGAATTTTGTCTAAAATTTGGAACTACAACAGGTCACGTCATGTTGCTTTTTTCCCTGTAAAGATGCAACATGGAAAAGAAGTGCAAGTGTGTGCCCTGCACCTTAAATGTTTGGTGGCTGTAGCACGTCCTTTGAAATAACTTCCTTTAAATACTCAAAGTGTTTCATTTGCAAGATCAGAGCTCTCATACTTCAGGAATGAGAGAATCTCCACCATGTAATTAGATATTCATCCATTCATTTCTATCTTGGTAAGAAAGAGCAGAAAAAGGAGTGAGAAAGACAATGGAAGAGAGGCATAAAAATCAATGAACTAAGAAGGAGGAAGTGCTTCATTTGTATTATGTTTTACTTGTGTTGTTTTAAAATAGGCAGTTTATCTGATTTTCAGTGGGAAAGTTATCTATCAGTCCAAAACTGTGTAAAAATGTGTATGACAGACCATTTATAGCCTCCTGGATTTATAGGCATTTTCCATATCATAGGCCACAGGATCATAGGATAATTTGCCTTGAAAGGAATATAAGGATGTTCCAAACTCCGGCCCAAAGCAAGGTCATCTCTGAAGTCAGACACAGTTTCTCAGGTCTTTACCTAATCAAGTTTTTTCTACAGATGTGCTCCTTGGCCAGTCTGTTTTTAGCCGTGACTTCTGAAAGGTGAACTTCTTTCATCAGTGCAGGACTTCACATTGATTTCATAAGATTACTGTCAGCCTGTTCATGTTCATTTGAATCTGGGGTTCTGACTTCTCAGATAACTGGGTTGTGCACAGTGGTCTTCAGTGAATGGAAAAAGGACAAGCAGAACATTTCTGTAGTACCTGCTGAAGCTCACAGGTCATGCAGGAGACAAATTTTCATGGAGAAATTCAGGCAGAACTGAATCCTTGTCTTATGGGATGATGACACTTAGAACGTAGACTTGTTGAGTCCAATAGGTTGACCCAAACTGTAAGACAACAATATGGGTAGGAAATAGGCAAAATGACAGTGTTAGATGAAGGAAATCAAGCTTACTGTTGCTTTGGAGGCTAGCTTTTACAGGAACCTCAGTGTGGAAATGACCAGTCATCCAGTCTGTTCAATGTGGTTGTGCTATCCCCAGGAATCTTCTGTGTAAGACTGATTCAACAAGCACTATCTGAAAATGATGAGCAGAATGGCCTGTATGGAGATAGGCAAGACACATTTAGCTAGATTTCAGATGGCTAAATAAAATTGTCTGAATGGCTACCTTACAGCATCTAAGATCTTAGGTTGGAAGATATGATGCAGGAGCTATAGGGGTTCTGTTTCTGTACATATATGCAGTTAGAGGCACCTCAACCGATCTCCTAGTTTCAGAAATCTTCTGGAGTCTAGGTATAGGCTGGGATCCTACCTATACAGCTACACGGGCTCTTTATTTTGCATACATCCGCAGGTAAAAAACAAAGTTTCAATTATTTTGGTGCCTATAGTATTTAAGCAAAAGCAAAATAGGGATTCAGAGGATCAAAAAGCACTTTGTGAAGTAATTGCTGACTCATTTGCCCATTTCTTTGAAAAAAGCCATCAAAGAACTGAAACCAGATCTTGCAAACTTCATTCCAAAGTGGCCTCCAAGGTGGCCTCAAAAGCCACCTGGTTTTGTGTGGCTTTATAATATATAATAAATAGATTTAATGAAATGGATAAAATAAAAATAAAGCCAAAGCATTGCTGGTTGCATAAACTGAAAGATTTAAAAGGTTTCCTTTTATTCTATCTGGGTCATCACAAAAAGCAATAGCTGTTTTTCCTTTGTGGGAAATAAGTCTGAACTCATTGGCCATTGTTTCAAACTGAAAAGTTTAAAATTAGAAAGGAAAAGAAGAAGAAAAAATAAGTAAGTTCAGCAAACTTTTATAGTGCAGAAGAAGAGCCACTAAACATACAGCCGTGTGTTCTCAGAGTAAATGACATGTGCTTTTTGCTCTGGTGAGCGATCCATATTTTAAATGTCCCCACATACCATTATCATGCATAACAACCTGTCACTATTATTCATGTCTTTTTCCCAATATCCATATTTTGACATTACCACTGAAAAGATCCAATGGGCTCAGTGGCTTCTTAAAAATAAATAATTGAAAGCTACTGTAAATTATATTAAGCCTCGACATGGCTGACCCTCTCTTGCCTCAGTCCATTGCTATCTCTTTAAATGTATTCCCTCCTAAATTATATTGTAATTTAGAGGTGCTGAAGTCTTAAGTTTTTTGACTCAAATGTAACTTCCTTCCCAATGCATAATTCATTTTCACTTTGTTCTTGGTGCTGCATGTGCAATCGCATTTTTGGCAGCCAAATGCAGGCTGAAATCAACAACTTTGTAAAGGGTGAGAATGAAATCAGAATGGACGGCTTGGCGGAAGAAATATTAAGCATGTCACAATGTTTTGTACTCTATTTTGTGAAATGGAGACAAAAACCTCAAACCACTGTGAGTTTAAAGGGAGAGAATGACATTTAAAGTCTGAAAATTATCTACTGCTGATGTCATGCTGTTGTTGCATTTAATTACTTTTCACATCACAAAAACTGATGGCTTCTGAATGTTTTCAAGCCATGAGATTTTTTTGATGAGTAACATACTCTCCTACTTTTCATTTTTTTTAAAGTGGAATAAATCAGTCAATCTCTGTAGACTCAAATGAGGACCATCAGGTTTTTCTAATAAAAAGGAGTGTCACCGACTTTAAAATTCTGACCTTATTTTCTGAAATAAGATCCATGAACAAGTCTTGGTATTAATATGTTATTTGTACCGAATTTCAGCTGCTTTAAGGCAAAATAGTTTTGCCAGCTTATGTTGACTGACAGTCATACCTTTGTTTATATCTTTTCATTGTGAATAAGTAGTACTGATGATAACAGGCTCATTCAAAAAATAACATCCTCCAGTATTACGGTTTTCTTAACATATAATTATATCTGCATGTCAGACAGTGGAAAAGATAGCAAATTAGACAGAAGTGCAGTTGTAACATGATGGATCAATGACAAAAACATGTCATATTGACGTGCACTCATGAAGTCTTCACATGATCAAACATAAAGACGACAAGGTTTTTTCCTTGTGAGATCACACAAAGCCTCAAAGATAGAAAGGTGAAGAGAAAGATGTGAGAATTCAAAAGAGTCTAGGAATGTGAGTGGTATAGAAGGACAAATTTACAAGAAGATGGTAAATGATGCAGAGATGACATGCAATGACTCAGGAAGACTTACATAAAAGAGAAAAAGATGGTGGATAGGGACAAGCAATTGTAAAGAAAGGACTGAAGATGGAAAACATGATATGAAGGGTCCAAAATACAACTGAGCGATAGAAGCCCCCCTGCTCAGCAAAAGATTCTTAGAAACTTTTAATTTACTTGAATGAATTCATATGTCAATACATAATAAACAAGCACCCCTGTATTATGACTAAATCTTATTGAGCAAGGCTGACAATTTATACTGATGACCCCAGACCATGTGCCAGTAATGGCAGCCCTCCTGGCCAACACAATCATTCCTTTTCTCACATCTTCCTTCTTTGCCTCACAATAAGACTTTGATACTATTCACCACAGTATGTTCAACTTTGGTCTGTATATCTGAACCATGACACAACTGGGGCCCTCGAGAGCCAATTCATTCCTTAAGTGACCAACATCTTCCTGCCACCCTCCTCTATCCCTGACCAGTCTTACTTCCTCATAGCATTAAGAGAATGTATAATTCCTCAGCAGAGCTCAAGATCAGGCTGTTCAGTGTCATGTGTGACCCATACCTTTGCTGTTTGTCTAGGTTTTCCTCAATTCCAGTTTATGATCTTTGCTTTTCCCTCCTGATTTCTCACTATCCATCTGTCCCAGCATTGCACCTTGGCTCGTTGTTACACTAGTGAGGCAAGCGTTGTTTGTATGATAACACCTCCCATCCTGATCTGCCTCTGTGTTTTTTCTCATGTTGTTCTGCAGGACTAGAACAGCTGTCCTGAGGAAATATGCCAAGCCCCTTAACCTTGCATTATTCAGATCTCTCCCTAGAGGATCAAGAAAGTCTGTGAGCATCCTCCACTTCTGGGAATCTTCTTTTGTCAGTTTATAGGGTATTATCTCAGCCCTATTCCTCTTGCTAGACAGAAGAAGCCTATTGCATTAAACAGGTCATTTTTTCATTGAGTCTGTTCTTCTGAAGAGACTGAGATGCTCACCCTGACTCATTAAGACAAAGAATGTGAAGACAAAGAAAATAGTTCAAATGGGACATTTAACTAATCTCTTTTTAAAGCTCTGACACAAAAAACTCAAAATGAATTACAGGAAAGAGAAGGAAAACGTATGAAATAGAGTCTACATCAGTAGATTTTGACAGCTGCGATATTATAGGCTGAATTAATGTTCCATAAATATACATTGGGCATTTCCATTATAGTAATGTCAGCTTTCATTGTCACTTGAGCAGGTGCCTATATAGTAAACCACACATGACTTCTGAGCCGTACATTGAGTTGTATTTCCTGATATAAACTGATGTTATTATATGATGGGATACAGCCAGACCCTAATTTTTTCTACTAAAAATTTATACTAAAAAAATTCTCGCCCCCCAAAAAATCCAAGCAACACCTGCAACAGACAAGTTTATTCAAGTTTATTATATTCATCATACCATAACATATCTTAAAGTGAAGTGATGTGATGTGGTATTATAAACAGTATCATTCTGATCAATAAATACATAAACAGGGGAGACCATTAGCTATTTTCAGAGGTATCTGTAAGGCAAAACTAAGATGAAAAGCCAGCAGTTAAAACACTGTGGGTTTTTTTG
>VZRU01010123.1:98884-122196 GCA_013398155.1 Pedionomus torquatus | reverse complement strand
TTTTTTTTTTTTTTTTTCTCTCCTAGTCTCCCTCATGCCAGAGACCTGTGCAATATCATTTTCCGCATAATGAAATCTAGAGTGACATTAATGTAAGTGTAATTTTATAGTGGGGAATGGGCCTAGCTGATCATTTCTACCTGCTGTGTTTTGATGATAGACATTGGGATGTCACCATCTGTGTAATGAAATTTCACCTCCATAATGGTTCAGATTATCAAACGTTCTTCCAAGCTGTCTCACAGAAATTTATTTATTTATTTACTCAATAAGGATGGCAAAGTTGCTCATCTCTGGGAAGCAGAAGGAAGAAGGGGGAAGGGAGAGTAGGAGGGGGGCTGAAAAGCAGCCATAACCAGAAGAAAACAATAATAAAAAAAATAATAATCATGCCAGCGAAGAAAATGAAATTGTCACCTTTGTGTTCAGTGTTGTGTCCACATTCTGTTATTCCCTCATCTCCCCTAACAAGAAAGAATAAGATGCCAAAGCCATATGCCCAGCAGAATATGGGCATGTTAAACCAGCAAGTGGGGGTTCTGGAAATTTTATGGCTATGACATATCTTTGCTTCATTCATACTCAACTTCCCCTTGTATTAGTAAGACCTGTATAACATGACAGAGTCAAATTAGCCTTAAAATTCACACTTTCTACCTTCTACATGTCTGATGTGGTGATCAGGAAGCTGAGTCACTCACATTTAGGGGAAACCGAGACACACGGAAAACATTTTAGGTAATAGTAAAAAGCACTTCTACATCTTTTACTCTTCAGGAGCCAGGAACTAGTCCTGAACATAACTTGGTACTTCTTGGGATTTCTGTTCTATCACTTCTATATCTCTCCTTCAGAGGCTATTAATTGTAGACCCTCCGTTTTCCTCCCCATTCCTCTTAATGAAAATGCCTGAATTGAGATTTCATCAGACACTGGAAGAAGCAGAATCATGTCTCATTGTGGAGACTTTTTTTTTCATTTCCTCCCTCTCTTCTAATGCCCTCATATATCTGCAAAGAGGAAAACTCTAGGTTTGCAGTGAAAGCTGTCCTGTCAGAGTCCCAGATGGAACGCTTGTTCTCTTTTCCAGCTGAAATTATATCTATGTAGTTATATTCTATATTTATCTAAAACTTCTGGTTGTCTCACAATCCCAGCAGATCAGATGCTTTTAAATGCATGTGATACCTTCAGTTTACTTGCCAGACTCCAGAAATCCCACAAAACAAGTACGCTGTAGCTGCCTGGCACATACTTTAGAGAAATTGCAGAAATACTATAGTATGAATTGCTGCATTTTGACCCAGAAAACCTGAAATATCTAGGGAACATTAGAAAGTTAACTGTGCAGACACTGCCCATAATATAATATGCTTACTACATATGCACATAAAGGTGTTATTTTTTTCCTGTAAAATCATAGAAATTTCTGTTTGTAAGAGCTCACACGATGAAAAAAGACAATACCCAGATGTACTGCCCTTTTTCTAGTAATTTATGTAAAAACAGAAGCCCGAGGTACCCATAAGAGAAAAGAAACAAGGTCCCAAATCCTTTTATTTGACTCCAATAGACTGTGAGATCTCACCAATTTTCAGAGATCAGTCTGAACTACAAGGAACCTGAAACTACCCAAAAAGAGCAGTTGCCACCTCTTCTGATTGGATGGAAAATTACTTCCCCAGTTTTCCTTGTTCTATTCCCCCTTCTTGGTGTCCACCAGATGCTCTGTGGAAATGTTAACATATTGCATTTATCTAGTTCTTCCAGATAATACCCCAACAACCATTTGAGTTTGATCTTCAGAACTCTGTGTCTGGAAAGTCAAAGCATTGACTGACCACATTTTCCTTGTTACATTTTCTCTCACTTCCTCTGGTATAGGGCTCTGTTTTTTTACAGAGAATTGAGACCAACTTCTGGCTCCTACCTTGTTGCTAGGGTTAAATTGGCCTGCATAACTTTGTTCAATTAGAAAAAAGATTAAAAAAAATAAATGCACTTAGTTCCTTTTGACTGTAAAACATTTCTTCTGTCATGGTATAGTTAATATTTTATCCCAACATTATGCAGAGATGAAGTAATGGAAAAAATGCTTGAAGGTTGTTTTTTTTTTTCCTTCCAGCAAATCTTGGCTGTAGAAGAATAATTACCCAATTCAAAAAAAAAAAAAAAAAAAAAAAAAAAAGTTTACTAAATTGAATAATTCTTCCCCAGATATTTTTTTTTCCTTCTCATGATTATTTTTTTAACTGGTCTAGATAATGATACCATTAGCTAATTAGTGATAAATGCCAGTAATTTTTTTTCACTGAGACCATTTGAAGTCATGTGTATACTTACGTAAAATGCAGATTGACTGGAAACTAAGGAGGTCTGAAATTCACTTCCGCCCCAGAAGCCCTGCTACGAACCAATGTAACGCACAGACCCAAGCTTCAAAGGCAGAGACGGGACCAGCACCTGAGTGGGTTCTCAAGGAAGAAATTAATTTTCCTCCGTAGAAGACTGCATCATGGTAATTCTGGGCGTAGAGAGGACAATTTTAGAAGAACTTTCATCTCAATTTAATAACTAATTAAGGGTCAGTTTGAGCATGGAACTTGAGCATTGAGTCAGTCATGTGCTGCCAGTTGTATAAGCCAGATGCTGCAAATGGCAGTGAGGTCATAATACCTCTTCTTGTTTGAGCTGGTCAGGTATGGCAAAAGGACATGCTTTAAAGTAATGGCAGATATCATGTGCTAGCTCCTCTCTTGAAAGACTCTATGTGTATGTCCACAAAAGTACCTACCAACAGCAATACAACCAACCATCACAAATACTTCTGTTATATTCCTCTAGGAATTTTTACTTTCCCTCTTCAACTTACTTCAGCCCCCCAAATATTCCTATATTTTTCAACCCAAACCAAACCCTCAATGTGAGATTGCTCTGTTCCAGGGCTTTGTTTTGCTTTTTTGAAATGAAAACAAGTATTAAGTCTCTTGATTCTTCCCAAGAACATAAGACATCACATATGAGATATGAGCTTTTGTAGTTTTCAAAGTCTCTTAAGAAGATCCTGCCAGTGTCTTTTTGCGGTAAAACAAAAGATTGTTTTTACTTGCATAATTATTTTAACTTTGTGTCTCATGTATTTCTAAAATCAAAACACTGGTGAAAAAATACCATGTCCTCCAGTATTGGCGTACAGCGGGTACACTGAATTCAGCAGGTTTTTTTTGGTCAAAGGGCTGCATGGTTAAGCAGTGTATAGTATGCTCTTTGATAATTGCACCACTTGAGGCAACTTGAGAAATTCTTTCCCCGCTGCAAGCTCAGACTCACTGTCTTAGTGAGTACCATCAGAGAAATCTGTCATTCAGAACACTCAAGTAACCATTTTTAACAGTTTTCTACTCTCTCTCTTCTCAGGTTCTTGTTTTTGTTATTTCTATTGCATTAGCAGGAAATCTGTGCATATGGCAGCTTGAAAGACTGAGAAGAGACCTATCATGGGTGGCTCGAGAAAGCCATATGCAACTTGAGAGCAACTGTCTCCCACCTTCAGCCTAAAGGGAGAAAACAAGGAATATATTAACTGTCAGCAACCTTTAACTAAAGGGCTCTGCATTTCTTATCAGGGTAGCCTGTAACAAATCGGGTAGTGTGTCCATCTCTATATAATGCCTATATTTTTTTGGTGCATAACTAGACTATAATAAAATAAAATATTTATAGGAAATAAATGAAGGGATATTTCCTGAGCAGCAATTTTTAAAGCTGTCACTAACTGTTGTAAATGCTTAGTGCTTCCTTCCAGAAATAAATTGAACCATATTAAGCATGTATATCATTGTTAGAGTTATCAGCCTCTAAACCACATATTTTCCAGTAGCTGAGAGAATGAACCAGGGGAACAACCATTGCATATGTGCCTGGTTGCTACTTTTTTTCCTTAAGTATTTGTCTTTGACCATTTGTCAAGAGAATATTAGGGTAGATGGACCTTTGATCTGACCCTGCAAGGAAGATCTTATCATCCTGAATTATTATTACTGACGTTGATTTGCAGAGCTCTTGCTTTTATTATTTTATTATAAGTGTTGTCCCCAGGCACTGTGCAACACACAGCCACAGTTCTAGTCAATTTATACTCTCTGTGGAAGTGTAAAGAAAACAGACATGAGTTAATGTTTCCATTCCTTTGGTCATTTGATTGTTGTTTTGATAAAACAAAGTGGTCTGGCTTAGTATCATGTAAGGGAGCTATATTTTTATTTGCTGCCTGAAGTTCATGGGCAGAAATGAAGGTGCGATGGGACCAATGGTGAGTGACATTACTGAGGTTTCTGTATGAGGCTCAGATTCACCCTTGCTAGCCTTAAGTGCTTATCCAGGTCACACAGTTTAGGAGACTATTTGCTTGACCTTCCTCTGTATACAGGCAGAGACTGGTCAGGAATTAACATGTTTCTCAAGCGTTGTGGGACACAATTCTTTTTCTGACAGATTAGAGGGCAATTTAGGATGATTGCACTCCTAATTTGGAGGTCTTAGTTATTACTTCATGGGATGAATTGGGAGTCTGTAACAGAAAAGAGGCTGCTGTATGAATGTTTGGAATAGAAACAGCTAAGCCAGAGATGGTACTGGAGAACAACAACAATAACATAAGAATAAATCACACCACTTTTAACTCGCATTGAAGAAACAAACTAACCCAATCCCTAATATAAAAAAAAAAAATTATCAAGTTTTATAAAAAATGGAGGTTACTTTAGTTTATTCAGTGTTTTGTTGGTTGTTTTCTTTTTAATATTTCAATCATAAAATTGTATTTTTTTCATGTTTTAAAAGTGTTTTTTTAAGGTATAGTAATGATAATAATGAAATAAAATATAGCACTTGTTGGGTTTTGCTTTCATGACAAATAGGCACTGACAAACCCATGCCACATTACCATCCTTGATTGCTCTGATGGAACTCATTTTCATCTCCTGTTCCTCTAATTACATGAAAATTGCATACTTTTTATGCATGACACATTTTCTGCAGCTTTAGAAAAAGGTTGTGAAGGCGAAAAAAAAAAAACATTTATCAGTTTCTTTTCCCCACTCATAAAGGCTATATGTCATCTACCCAGTGATCAATCCAGCTTTAAGTGCCAGTTTTCTGTGCTATTGTTATAACCAGAAAAAGAAGTATGTGAAAAAATATGGTTTTAGGTGTGTTTTTCCCCCCTTATCTCTTAAGAATGGATATCTAGAGTAGTCTTGTCATTGGTCTGTTATTCTCCTTCCACCCCATCCTTCCCTAATTTCAGATTTCAAAGCAGGAATGAATGATACAACATCAAACTAAGTAGAAAAGACTAACTTTGAACAATAGCACCTCTTAAGCTATTCACCATTCCTCAGATTTTGCTGAAGATTTATTTTAATAGTCAGATGAGGGAAGTGAAAATCACCATCATTGCTGCAGAGGCATTAAAAGTAAATGGACAGTACTAATAAATTACAAGTGCAAGGATAAATTAGATGCCACATACATAGTTTTTAGTTATTTGTTTGCTTTTGTGATGGAAAGGGGAGAGGTGGAGGGAAAAAAAAATGTTCATGCTGCCAGTCTGCATTTACCTGTAGTGGGTTTGCATCAGGTGGGTGCATTTTCATCTTTCTAGAGTAACGAGTGATCTGGGTATTTTTCTCATGGCAATAGTGCTAATGCTGAAATGCACTCAATATGTAAAAACCTCCATCCAAATGGCCAACACAAGCTCCAGCCACTTGTAAACCCCTCTGGAGGTTTGTTCAAAATCTTCAGAGCTTCAGCAGTGACCAGCACATGAGCTTTGAAGACAAAGGTGTTTCAGGATGTTGCTGCTGCTTTGTGTTTTATTTCTAAGTTATTAATTATTCATATAAATTCTTGTAAGTCAGAAATTTGTATCAGCAGGGAAAATTTATACAATTTAACAACACTGAAATATTGGGCTCCTTTCTGAAGTAGAGGCTAACTGGGACCTTGAATATCCAGAATATATTCAGTTCAGTTGTAGGTTAAAGCTGAGCATCTGACCAGAACAAAGGGAATAAATAGATACTGGCCACTGCAAAACCAATATTGAAACACCTGTTTCCATCTTCAGTTGATTTGAGTCTTAAGTTGACTGCAGAAACAAAATCTTTCCACATAATGTTAAGTAAAGCTGTCTCATCTGCTGTAATGCCAATGTTGGCAGGCACTGAAACCATACGGACTCATCCTGGCATTTCAGTATGTCTACTAATTGCCCTGCAAAAGTACTTAGGAATGACTCTTGTGCTGAGGAATGCCTCACTCGGGAAACCCACTGTCTTTTTCAAATTTTACATTCAAAAAAGTACAAGCCTTTAAAACTTTAGAAATGAAACATAGTTCTGTAGCATTTTTGAGTAAAAATGAAAAGCTGATCTTGAAGTGAAGAGCGCAGAGAGGTAAGAGTTTTCTGCACCATTAACAGAACAACAGCAAGTCAGAAAATGAAGCTGGCAAGATATGTCCTAAAGAAACAGTGCTGCTATGCCATGAGGTCATTCTAGTCTGATCCACATGCAGCTAATTTCCAACATAAAACATTCACAAATAAATAAAACTCCAGTCTGTCCCTCTTAAATGTCCTTTTGCATTACTGCAAGACTTTCCTTTTTTTCCTCAGATTTGTTTATTACACCCATTGGTTACATCATCTATTAAATTAACCCCCAATCTCATCCTTAAAAACCTGTGTAACCTTGAGTAAAGTTATCGCAGATGATAAAGGCATCACAGACAACTAATCCAACTTCACTTCAGTCCCTGCAATGCTTTTATCTTTGTAATTTGTTCTGGTGCTGGGGATGAATAAAAAAGGAACTTTACTAATACCTGAGAAAAGTTATGCATATTGTGTGTGTGCAAAACTGGGGACTAAATTTTGCATACTCCTCAGAAGATGGACTGTCTCTAGCCAGGGATGAAATTTTCAGTGAACTTGATAGAATTATTATACTCATTTTACAAGAGTCAAGATTTAATTCAGTGTTTTGTGGCTTGCATAATGTTTAGTTCACTGGGGCCTCAATACATGGTAAAATATTGTCAATTAATAATAATGAATTTGTTTATTTTCTTTTTCTGAAGCTATGAAAGGGAACCTTTAAATAATTAACCACGACTCTGTTTTTTAGAAAAGTCTTTTCTATGTGTTTTTACTAATGAAAGTAAAAGTATTAACTATAAATTAATACATATCAGAAGAAAATAACAATGAATTTTATTTAGATTTATGAAGAAAAAAATATACTTCTTATCTGTATTTTTTTACTATTAAAGATCTAGGTGCTGATACACAGAATTCATAATGACAATTGTTCAAAATTGCAGAATTTTATTTAGGGAATATTTAAAGGAAGATATTCATATTGAAGTAGTAATTGGGTTCATATTCTTTTTTATATTAGGGCACATGGATGACCATTAGACATTGACAAAAATGTCCAATGATCCCAGAGATTCATAAGTTAGTTGTAAATACATGCGTATTTGAAAATTCATGCCCCCCCAAAAAAAGCGTGTCACAAGAGCTCTTCCTTATTAATCTCTCAAAATAAATGAATTAGTTTTTCAGTAAGAGCAGGATGTGGCTTTGTGAATGAGGATTATGACAATGAAATGTTCTATTTTCAATGAAATAGAAGCAATGTTTGTTTCTGTTCCCAGCAGTAATGATTTGCTTGACCTCTGGTGAGTTCCATTGTGTTTCTGTGCCTTTAGGATCCTCACATATATAGACAGGTTCACAACTCTTGGTGAGTAGACATGCAAATGATTATCATTGTCATGAGTAACAAGTTGTTATTTCTGAAGTGGCATATAAAGCAATTGTGTTCTTAAACGTTTTCAGAAAGTTAAATAATATGTAATTGCAGGTATTAAATGTGAGGAAACAAGTTTTTTAATGATTTGTAGCAAATGCCACATTCCCCTGGAGCACTGTGAACTTCTCTAAACCAGAAACATCCTTTGGAGGAGTGATGGAGGTTTCTTAGTTCTTGCAGAAGTAAGGGTGAGTCATTTCTTCCATGTTGAAGAAAATGTAAACCCTGATGAGCTGAATTAGGTACATATCATTTGACTGAGTTGAAAGAAAATATACAATTGTGCAATTAAAGAGATTTAGCAAGAGATTCATAGGGGGTATAATTGGGAATGATGGGATGAAATCAAGGAAACAAAAGTGTGTTAAAATATTACAGCATGCACCATACTGTGAGATCTATTAGATTATGGAAATATTTTTTTCTGGAATGGATAAGCCTATGGGTCTACCAAGCAATGAATAATGAGGTCTATACTGAGCTTAAACATTAAGGCATGAGCAATACGACCTCAGAGATGATTCTACTTTTGTACAGCCTCTTCAGAAAGCAGTGAGGTCCTGCAAGTACAACAGATGGAAAAATAAAAGCTTAACTATGGCTTTCCTATAAAAACTTAGGGAACTGCAGAGATGTAACCAATGGACACAAAACCTGAAATAAACTGCTGAAATGTAACTTGGCATCAAAATATACTTTAGAGGGGCCATTTAGTGATTAACCAAAGACTGTATGACTAGAAGTCATATAGGTTGATCAGAAGATCAACATCTTCTGCACATCTCCTTAACACAGAGGAGTAAAGACAGTTCCCTCACCTCTGTCTAATTCTAAAAAGTTGGTTTTTTTCACTCAATTTTCTGTAATAACTGATTAATTACATATTTATCAAAATGTTAATATTTGACATTTATAAAAAATTACTAACAGTTCCAGAGACAAATAAAATTATATACTTTCTACTGAGGAAATTAAATAGAAAGGTAACTCATGAAGTATCATTGAAGCTGATGATAGTTTTATTTTCCATTATCATTACAATATTCAAGATAATAAAATAGCAAAAGCATTAATGAATTGACTTTTCATTGTATTTTACAGTACTATGGAATTAGAGGAGCTTTAGAGAATCTTTTTAGAGATGTAAAATGAGATTTCAAGACTGGATTTTGAACCCAAGCATGCAGGAACAAATTGTCTTCAAACTAGATCTCAGCTTTGTTATAGGATCAGATTACTTCTGAGGCAAGGTCAG
Organism: Pedionomus torquatus; assembly: GCA_013398155.1. Lineage (NCBI taxonomy): Eukaryota > Metazoa > Chordata > Aves > Charadriiformes > Pedionomidae > Pedionomus > Pedionomus torquatus. Next base: position 113,058 of record VZRU01010123.1, on the reverse strand, counting down.
AATACATTATGAGCCATAAGAAGTGATGTATGGGATGGTATATCCTGGAGAGTGTGCTATGTCTCTTTATAGTAAAGCCTTGCCCAAATAAAATTATTATATACTGTTGTTTATATACACTTTGTATAGAGAATCAGCATATGACTGCTACAGAAAAATAATTTGCAGAAGACTGACCATTTCATGTTTTGCATCAGTCTTGGCTTTCTTGAGATCAATAGCAGACAAAGGCATACCAGGGCTTGCAAGATGACCCTTTCAGAGAAATTCAAGACTAAGGGGAATCTTTCTAAATCTGGGAGCGTAAATCTAATACCCATATCAAAAAATCAACGATCTAACTTGTGAGACTGAAAATCTATTTCCTCCCATTGTCTGGAATGCTTAAGCTTTTCTGCTGTGCTGTTTTACTAACAATCAGGGGACAGAAAGGCAGACTTTAGTAGGTACTTTGTCTGTATTTACTGAGAATGCGGTTTCTCATTTTTATTAATAATAATGAAATTATTTCCCTTATTATTATATTTTATTCTTATTGTTTATTTTAGACCTCTTGTTGTCCTGGAATTCTGATGTGACATCCAAGTAGGGTACTCCTGTAACTGAAATGTTTTACTTAGTTCCTCTCATCCAGCTATTCTCAGCATTACAGCTGAGAATGCCAAATGCATGTAATTGCTGATGGTTTAGTTAAGAAAAATCTTTATTATGGTTAGAGGTGCTTTTATAAGAAATACTGTTTAGAAAAATGTAGATGGCATTACTTAGAAATGCAGCTCTGAGTGTCATTTTGTATGGGAAATTCGGTGAAAAGAGTGAAATAGTCCAACAGCCAACCCTTACCTGCATATTAATGAAAACAACAGACAGTTATTTTCTAAAACTTTTTACTGGTTTTGCCTCACTTGAAATACTCTGCTCTTACTGTATTACTTAGAGTGTCATCAAATTAAAATGATTCATTATTCATTTGTCTTTGCTTATTGTGAGAACCTACCATGGTTTGTTTCAGGGAGGCTTTAGTCTGAGGTAGCTATATATTAGAAAGCTAACAGTATGAAAAGAAAGTATTGCTCAATTTGCAGGTATACGAAGAAATGAGAATTGATGTCTGAGCCCTCACTGAGCTCACAAGGCCTGAAGTGAAGTCCCTTGTCCTGAAGGCCTAGATAGCTGAAAGACTATTTAAGGTATTATTTATTTTTTGTTATATATTTTATGCTTACAGCATTGGCAGTAAATAAACACATTGAAGAAGAAAACAGTACTTAACGAGGAGTAGATGAGATTGAATGTGACTGTTCCAGACCTGTACAAGAAGCACTGGCCCATTAAATGAATGTGTAGAGCTGCTTCTTAATGTGTTAGCCAAGTAATCAATTTCTGAAAATACCAAATAATTTAAAAATAGCCCTGTCTGACCTGAACCAGTACTGGCATCAGACCAGGTATTTCTCAGGTACCTACTTCTTCCCTTAATCAATCAGTTCTGACATTTTTTCTTTTTCATTTTATTCCTTTCTCTCTCTCTCTCTCTTAAACCTCTTTTGTAGAATTACATGGCCAGCCAACCTTCATAGATAAAATTCTTAAGCTCCTTTTAATATTCCAATAGCTTCGTAGCCCATTAGCACATTGGAGTGATTGTAAAGGAGAATCAATGCAGCAGATACCACGTGACTCTGGAAACTAGGACCCTGGAAGCCTTCTCGTGGTGTTGGCATTGCTTTGCTCTTTGAGCCAGCCACTTAACCTCTTGGTGCCTGAGTTTATTCAGCTGTAAGCAAATGTAACAGCATTTGCATAGTGCACAAAGGTCTTGAGAAATGTAATTTGTAGACCTTAGTCAATGCACAACTATTCATGCCTGCTCAGATTTGTAATTCCCTTACAGGAGTCAAGTAAAAATCTGAGGTCACTTCAGAAAATACTGCTTTTAATATTAGCTGACTGTTTTGAGATCTTTGAATAAAACAGGGTTTGTCAGGGCCAAGTGTTGAATCCAGAGAAGAAAGACTGAGATCTTGTTCTTCTGTCATAAAAAGGCTGTAACTGAATTAGAAAAAAGAAAATTATAAAGAAGGATGGTAAAGCTGTATAACTTTTTGGATTATGTTTGTTTACATGGTAGAATTCATAATTACCGGAAGTTCCAAAGACAAAATTTTAAACAGCTACAGAATACAAGTAGATATGTATGTACACATCATAAATGTCCCTTGTTATCCTAAGTAACTAAAATAAATTCATATATTCAGGGAGTATGTTAGTCTGTGTCATGTAAGCAAGTGACCACATGGAAAAATGCTAAATCAAATGAAAAACACCAGTTTTGAGGAGTGTATGGGTCTTATCCAATGCAATAATTATCGTGCTATTAGCATATTCTATTCTATACTTGTATTGAAAGTGCAGGTGAACCCCATTGGGTTAAAACTGAACCATTTACAGGACTGTGTGATGGAAGTGGTTTTCCTGTGCAGCTTGTTTAGAGGTCTATGTGCCTCACTAGAGCATCTTCATAATTTTGTCAAGCCAGAACACATCCATAATCTTTAAGTATTTTTTCATTGGTGGTTCAAAAATATAATCCTGGTTCATCAGGCTTCTGAGAAAAAAGCAAGACAAGTGTGGATTTTTTTCCAATTCACCTCCCCAAGAGAAAGAATAATTCACTTCTGTTTAAAAGTGCCAAGAATGTTAAAGTCAAAACACTGTAAGATTTTACTCTGAGAAAGATTTGAAGAATTTTATTTGGAGAAAGGTGACAGCTGGGAAACTGAGAAAAAAAAAAAAAGAGTTTTCTTGAAAGTTATATCTGTAAACTCATGTTACTTCAAGTCTTCAGTTTTTAATTAAGCTCAGATTTGCAAAACTACTGCCTCATGCTTTCTGTTGTAGCTGGACAACTGGCATGAATTTGGGAGCTTATATCTGTCAGGGAAACAGCAGCATATGAGAAGGAACAGTTAAGAAATGAACTCTTTCTATACAGAAGCTGTAGCCTGGAATGTCTGAAACCACATGAAGTGAGAATGCTGAATCCACACTCAGTCATAGTGGACAAAGACTTTGTGGATGTAGAAACAAGGAGGATGAACATGGACTAGGAGATGAGCTGACTGGGGAACCGTGACTGTAACAGTTAGCCAGTGGCTTATGGTTGCCAGATGTTTCTCTTTGGTCAGATTAGCTAGTTTAGTGAAATCTACTGACAGAAGAAACACTCTTTTTTTTTCTATTATTTTTTATTTTTTTCCCCACTTTTTCTAGTGCTTTGTTTCAGTTTCTGTGTATGGCTACCCAATACTTCCATTTTGAAGGGGTCTGAGAGTTTGTTCTCTGACACATCCATTATTTTTCACTTTGTTGGTTGCTAAGCAGTCCCTTGTTGCTAAGTAGGGTATGAGCACTTAATTTACTACATTCTTTTTTCTCGTACCAGATTTTAGAAATTGCAGATCCTGTTTAATCAATGTGTAAATGCATGCTTTTGATGTATTTTTCCTAAGAGCAATATTTTGATCATTCTTAATGATACTTAATGAAGTCACCGCATGATTTCTGATTGTACCTAATTGAAGCTTGTGACTTGCATTTCAATGCTATCATCTTACAGTTTTATGTCTATCAGATGAAACTTTACAAGGACCCAAATAAATTAGGAAATATACTGAATTGATGCATTTCTTGGAACAAAGTTGCTTGGAAAAATATGTATAATTTTTCAAATTAATTGTAGGGTAAAAGGTATCTCTTATATTGGAAATCTGAGACAGAAGAGGCACAAGAAATTGAGATGATAAGAAGTCTCATTTATTATTGTGTAGTGTTGGATTACATAAAATGAACTAAAGCTGTTGGACTAGTTCCTTAAGAACAGATATCCACATACTGCTATCAGAACAGTTAATTTCTTATTATTTTAATGAAAGTCTCTTCTTAATGCTGTCAATAGGTTGGCATTATACAGGCACAAACATTGTGACAAACTGAAGTACAGATTCTGCAAATATTTGCTCTTAAAAAGCAGTCACATAATCTGGTTCAAGTAACCAAATCTATCTGAAAAGTTTTGGGGGATCTTCCTCATCTAGTGAACTGGGTGTCCAGTTTAATGCTGGTAAGAAGAGTAAAGAATAAGGTTGGTCTAATTGAGGAAATTAGAAGTGTATAACCTCCCTCTCCTCCCAGACTTATAGAAATGTAAAGTCAGATATTTGCCAGCAGAGTAAGGTCCTGGAAATACATTCTCACAATTCCCATGTTTCAGCTACACAAGTGATTGTCACTCTTAAGAAAATTCAAACAGTACATGGTATTGCTTTAAACTCTTCCGATACGTACCTGTATCCGGGAGATCCCATGTGAGATCATTTACATTTGGCTGTACAAATAAGGTGCTGTATTGGCTTCAGGAGGGAAGAAACAGTTTGATGCCTACATCTCTATTACATTAGTGATTAAATGGTAAGTGGCAGAACTCTTTCTCCTTACCACCATAACATCACTATGTCTGCATCTATTCATTCATGTTCCCATTATTTGTTTGTTTTGCTTTTTTTTCTGCTCTCCTAGAATCAAGACACTTTTTCAATTAAAAAGGTATTTTACCAGAATTAAATAGTGAAAAGACTAAAATTTTAACATAAGAAATAAAAAAGAAAAAAAAAAACAAGTAAAAACAAAAAGAATAAAAGATTATATTAATTAAATTGTAGATGTTAATATGTAAGGATCCTTTTTACATGTTTTTAAGAGATCTTTGGCAGTGGAGTTTATAGGCTACCTGAGACAGCCTAAAGAATAAATAAAATGTCCTAGGTAAAGAAAAGCATTGTAAGGCTTTTTAATAAAGGCACTGTCAGCTGTATAATAGAAAGTGGTTAAAAGAGAACAGTTAAATATATGGATGCTCTTAAATCCTGTAAGTGACTTCTGACTCACAGTCCAAGTCAATGGACTTGCAAAGTTACTTATGATCTAGCCATGTGGCAAATTTCAGCATTGAATAACACTTCTTTTAAAGTGCTCTGTTGGCAGTATGAGTCAGAGCTCTTAGTTGGGCTGTTAGACAGTTGATGCAAGGCATTGAGTGAGTTGGCTCAAGAATATAGCATTCAAAAGCCATCAGGAGTTAAGCGAAGCTGCCACTTGCAAGACTTCATAGTCAGAGCATGGTTGTGGGGCATCTCAATGAAACAGAAACTGGAACTTCTTGTAAAAAAATTCTATATCTTCTCCTAGTTCAATTACTAAATAATTATATTTTTAGATTAGAACGTGGAATAACATCAATGGAAGAGGTGGGAGATGTCTATCTCAGGCTCTATACTAACTGAAAGATAAAAAGTGGAATGAGTGTCCTTGTCTACCCAAACCCATCTCTGCTGCCATTGGCACAATGGCATACAACCATTGCTGTAGAATAATCATTCTAAAACCAGTTATTACTTTCCCCCCAGTATTGCCATAGGAATGATTCTTCCAAAAGTTTTCTAGATCCTGGTGGATAAAATTCTATTAATGAAATAAACATAATTTATTCATGATCATTTGTACTGTATTAAAATCACCTGTAGCTCAAGTAGCTGTCTTTCCTCTCTCCCTCCCTACTCCATATCAACTTTAATTTTGCTTGCTTCAACAAAATAAATACATTCTGTCTTTCCTCAAAAAATACATGAGGAGTCCTTTTTTTTTTTTCCTGGCCATTCTAGTAACACTGCAAGCTTGCTAAAGGTATAGGATCAAATGACTTTTAAATTAATGATACACTCTCTGACTGGTAAAATGTGGACGTGACAAAAGTTCAATTTAAGCAGTGAGGAGGGCAGAAACAGGTCCTTTATTCTATTTGTGCACATGCAAGGTAATACTACTCAGAACTCAGTTGAGTTACTTTGAATTCATGGTGTACCTGAGAATATAACTAGCTGTTGGCATTGTCTCTGTCCTGGCCAAAGAGCATTACACAACTCTAATGCCCTTGATTCTAAATCGTTAAGATCTCCATCCACCCTACTCCATATTGCAGTCAAAATGATGAAAAAAAATAATTAAAGATTGGGCTCCTGCTAGTACTATCATTCCAAACATTTTCAAATCACTGCCTAATCAGCTCCCTCCTTGTTTCAGATTGTCAAACTCCTAAGCAAGCTATTATTCTTCCTTACAATACTAATGTTGCTTTCCCGATATACAGCATCAGCAAAAGCCTTGGATGATGTGAATCATTTGTTCTAAGACATACAGGGGCAGAATGAGAATAGAAGACTGAAGTGATTTTTGCTGTCCATCAGCAAATCAAATGATGTTAAAAAAAAAAAAAAAGGAATGAAAAATAGAAGGAAATGCAAAATCTATGGTAGAAGCAAAGTTTGGAGGGCTTTCTGATAGGAAAGAAGGAATTAAGTAAAAAAGCAGAAAAAAAAAAGCAGAAAAACTCTTTCCTGCCTAATCCTGAAATATTTCCATCTTCAATCTCTCTCTCGTTTGTTTTTTTTTTTTTGTTTTTTTTTTTTTTAAGTTATTTATTTCAGCATTAATCACACTTGGAAGATGAAACAGGGACTTATGGAAGAACAGGGAAAATCTAAAACTTCTCAATCTTTGTGGCATATTTGTGGAGCGTCATCAAGTGGCACTCAAGGACACTCAAGAGGAAGGGAGAGGAGGGGTAGGGACAGGAGGTATGGGAAGAGAGGAACTTTGTCACTTGCACATTTTACCATGTGAAACTGTGGATATCTGCTACTAGGCACTGGGTGAATATTTCAATCTTCCTATTCATTACCTTATGAACAGCTTTTAAAGACAGGAGGACAAGACTGTACCAAATATATGCTGGGCTTGTAATGAAGACAAATGCCCACTTGGAGCTGAGTTCAGATGGTGGAATGCATTTTATTCTGGAACTTTTATCACTGTGTAATTAGAGTGACGTTTGGTCAATCTCATTAGATCTGGATTCGGACCATGGACTTAGAGGTGAAGATCCAATACATTCTCTCCTCTAAAGCTGATAGATATTGTTTTAATTGTTGTGCTACTTTTACTGTCACTGGGCTTTGCATTATTATTATTCTTATTGCTGCATGATTCTGGCTCTATCATTCCCGAGAACAAATTCTCCATCTTTTATTTTCTGTATTGTTCCATATCAGCTGTATTGTCTGAAACTCATGAAGATTTGTGCATTGTCTAAATGCAGACAGCGCTGGGGTAGAAAATTCCGAAAAAACGGCCTCAGGGCTGTTAGGAAATGATTATGGTAATTGAAAGGGTCACACAGTTCTCTTATGACCAAAATATGGCAAGGAACTGGCTAGTTCACACACTACTGATTTGAAGTAAAATTGCTTAACATTGATAACTCTTAGTCTGGTATCTCTGAATCTTGAATTAAATTATCCTACTTTTCTGGTCTGGGGCCATTGTGATATATGACATGGAAAAGATAAAAGAAGCTACTTCAAATAAGGATTTACTTAATCAGATATAAGTTATAAACAACTTTATCTGAACTACTCACTTACAAAACATCCTCATATAATGAACAGAGAGAAATAGCCACAGCTCAGACAGAATTCCTCTATTCTAAAGTAAGCCTCTAATATAAATGATATATGAGAATTCAGAGTAATTCATTCCAAAGATTTTTAGATCAAGGAAATGAGCTACAAATTCCTACACAGACAAATAAAGAAAGATAAATCCCTCTCTAGGAGTCATTTCTAAGTAATTTTTGAATAAAGTTTTTCCTTTTCTGTGTGATGACTCCAGAAAAAAAAAAAAAAAAAGAATATTAATGAATACTNAAAAAAAAAAAAAGAAGAAAAAAAAAAAGATTAACTACATTAATGTCTTTTATAGAAATAAACACATCTTGAAGATCATTAGATGTATGTAATATATGAGTAGAATCAAGAATCATTGAAAAAATTGAAGGGAGACAAAGGTGGATGAATAAACTGGACAGTTTATTCATTGGTGGCTATATCTACAGTTATCTTAACGCAAATATAAAAAAATTACTATAGATTTTTCCAACCAGTTATGTTAATATCTCATTCAAATATAGATCCTTACACCAAGTGGAGAGTCAATTTTTAATCAGAGATTTGATCTAGGACCTCAGGCTAAGTGAAAAAAAAAAAAAAGAAAGAAAATTTCTGATACTGCATGAGAGTCTACAGTAAATTTTAGATAAAATATGCACATTAAAAAAAAAAAAAAAATTCCACACAAAAACCCCAACCCAAGAGCATTCATAAAAGCACTACATATTGTGTAGTAAACACTCAGGTAAAGTATATTTTCTATGGAGCCTTAAAGGCCACATTAACTGTAAAGTTCTTTGCTCTCTCTGTGCTTATTCAAGCTTCTATAAATATGTAGTTCACAATGAATGTGACATTTGACAAAAGATAAAGACAAGTATACTCAAACTAATCATAATATTCTTATTATATTTTATTATTACCATTACTAAAGTGACACTTGACATTGCTCATGGGGCCTGATCCATGGACAATGAATACAAGTTTGCAGAGGAGAATATTCCTCTTACCTAGCTCCTTAGTTTTACAAAGTGTGTCTGAGATGTTTCTCTCATGACAAGAGTTAAGCATTTTAGTGCATCGTTTATCTGTTCTTCCTTGAAGGTGAAATGATATAAGTTGTTATCTAAATTCACTAATTTTTTTTTTTCCAGTAAGCATGGGGAAAATATAGGCAGCTCTCAGTGAGACAGATAATGTATATAACTGGTCAGTTATATTTCACTCCTTAAAAGAACATATTTAGCAAAACACTTCCAAAATCTAAATTCCACCACTCAAATAGTTGTCAATAGGAGTATGAACATTTTAAATACACATATCATTCATGTCAAAGTGGAGTTGCTCTAGACATTTTCCAGTATAACTGAAAGAGTAGTAGGCATAAACATATCTTTTATAGCTCTCTTATTTCTTGTCTTTTAAAAAATCAATTTATTTTTAATAAAATAATAAAGAAAATTGTTTCCATTACAAGAGCAGGGAAATTAGTTCAATAACTTAACCTTTCACTTCTCCCCACATAATCTTAAACTTGTAAAAATGGCTATGCGATGCAGTTAAAGTCCTTGCAGACTACTCAGAATATAAATAATCACATCTAGTATAAATAAACAAGCAGGTATATTGTTTAACGATTAATGCCCAGCTCATGAATGAGAACACACAATGGAGACAGAAATATTTAATTTTGTATTATAGAACATCATTAGGAGCCATTTGATAAAATACAAATGTGGTAGAGACTCCTTAAAATGCATAACTTTCATGTATGATCAATTCTCTCATCGACCTGTTTCATTCTTCACAAGGAGCTTGATAATGATGGAGACTGATGACTTCTAATATTACAAATGTGTGGTTTGTGTATTCTATCACTGAATAAGTGTAAATAAATGGCAGAATTTCTTTTGTCTTCCTCTGTACTGTTTTTATGTGGAAGATCCACATTGCAGATGCATATTTTGAGCAGTGAGAATTTCTTTTCTAAAGCTGTTGCTTCTGAATATAGCCCACACTAAACTGTCAGAACTTGCATATGGAAAGGTGGTGGATGAGATATTGGGCTAAAATATTTTACTTTTCCAACCAGGATATCGCAGAATCATGGAATCACAGAATTGTCAGAGCTGGAAGGGATCTCCAGAGATCACCTAGTCCAACTCCCCTGCTAAAGCAGAACTGCCCAGAGAATGTCACTCAGGACTGCATCCAGATGGGTCTTGAAGATCTCCAGAGAAGGGGATTCCACAGGGCAGCCTGTTCCAGGGCTCTGTCACCCTGTGATACCTTTTCATTTCCTCCTTTACCTCTTTTGCTACTCACAATAAGAGGTTCTCTGTGCATGAGAAACATCTCTTATTTCTGTTCCTGTTTAAAGACGTAGGCAATTGTCTAACCACCTCTTTAATGTTAGATCCTGGCAGGCTATAAACAACTAGGTAACAGAGATCAGTCCATAAAGTTAACTTTCTAGCAATGCATAACCCTAGAATTACTTTATTCCAGAGGCTTCTCTGCCTCGGACCATAACATACTCTGGGTAAGTGCACATGACTTAATGTGTGTGATGGCTCATGGGATTCCTCAAACATTTGCCTCAACTCTTGCCTTACTGAATGATTACTTAATGAGCTTTGTAAAAAAAGATGTCCTATGTATATTCACTAGAGGCACAGCACATGAAGGAACTAAAAATACAACGGGAATTTGGAATGCTGTAAAGAATAAATTGTGTGTCCTTGAAAACCTGATCAGTAGAAATTGGGTAAAATCATAGAATCATAGAATGTTTTAGACTGAAAGCAACCTTAAAGATCATCTGGTTCCAAGCTCCCTGCCATGGGCAGGGACACCTGCCACTAGACCCATCTAGTCTGGACCTTGAGCACCTCCAGGGGTGAGGTATCACCCTGTACAACAACCTGTTCCAGTGACTCAGCACCCTCATAATGAAAAAATTCTTCCTAATGTCCAATATCTAAAATATAACTGTATCATAAGATTGTGTAATATCATTGAAAAGATCTGCTATAAGAAGGAGTTAGACTACACCTTTAGCAGGGGAACAGAGGTCCTGGTTTACAAGAGGGAATGAGAAAAGAAAGTTTGTCTTACCTTAGAATGCTGAATGAGGAAGTGATTCCTTTCTATACAGAGCAGTTAAGCTAAATGATAATGATGTCATAGAAGAACTTAATATAGCAAATCATTTTTTTTTCCCCTGAAACTTCTAGAGCAGAAGAAATTAAGGTAGATAATTCCAAAGGTAAAAGCAGTAAGATGGACCTTAGTAAATTAACAACAGAACAAAATATGCCCTTGATAGAATAGCAGGCACCCAGCATGGTAACCCAAGAGAATACTTCTTAACTCATAACAGAGATCACTATTTTCATGTTTCCATTCACCTTCTCCAAATTTTGATCTTTTATAAAGCAGTTGTAAATACATTTATGTGCAATTCTATACTATAGCTTTACATCAACTGAGATTACAGTAACATTTTTTTGTTTTGTTTTGTCAAATTTTTAACATTTGTCACAAATTTTTAGGAGCAACAAAAAAGCTCCTTAAGCACTATTCTGTGCACTGGAGCATCTAAATGAACAAATAGACATCCTCTATTTAAGTATCCTCTGGGATGTTTTTTGCAAAATCCTGACTTGGAAAGAAAGAGCTTCCTGATCTCTTCTAGACCAATAAGCAAGGTTCTAGATCTGGAATAGTCACACTTATCCCTGCTGCAGGTATATTACTTGAAGGTAAGTGTAACAAATTAATTACCTGAGATAGTTGAATACTAGCAGAAATGAAAACCAACCCACTAAGAAACTGGAAAAAACAGCAGATATTTCCCAAAACTCCCAAACTCTTTGTTACTCTTCAGTATGCAGTTTCAGCCTCTTTTGTTTCTATTTAATATCCTTTGATTCATAAAAGTTCTTATTACATGGATATTTAAAGAAATTAATGTTTAATGATGTTTATACAATAACTCATTGGTCTGATCCAAATTCTATTAAAGTAAAAAGTGAATCTTTTCTTTATTTCAACTTGTATTGGATTAACCTTGAAATTCCCATGTGTGCAGATAATTTATTATTTGTTATTCTTTTTTTTTTTTCAATGTTCATTATTTGTCATTCTTTGTATATTATTGAATTCAAATCAGACACTATAACCATACTTGGCTAATCTATTGCACACACCATGACTAATCAACTGAAAACAGTATGTGATTGTAATTTTCAGTCTTTCTTGAAGATAATGCTACTCTCAACCAGAAAAATAACTTTTCCTAGTAAATGTGGTTTTTCTTCTCTAACATTTCCTTACAGTATCTTAGCTAATTTTAGGTTTATTGTTAGTAGTATTAATTTTGTCAAAATTTGCTCCAAAGACATTTGTTGCCACTACAACCAATGAATTTTGATGACAGCAGTTATTGACTTTTACACACTCCTAATGGTGGTAGGAAAATATTTCTTTTGACAAGAAGTCTTGAAGACCCATTTTGAATCCTCAGGACTGAAACAGTGACATTTTGCACAAAGAGAAAACATAAAACAGATTGGGCTGCTTTAATTTCTTACCATAGTCTTATCTAGTGTAAACAAATTTTGTATTAGAAACATATTTAGTACAAAGAGATAATGTCCATTCCTAAAAATGTACAATTTTTGTACATTTAAGTAGTGAAAAGAGATGGTAGAGTGTAACAACAGCACAGCAAAAGTCACAAGTTAGTTTTGTGCAGAAAAATTAGCATGACGGTTATTTATATTGACAAAGTGTCTAACAATGATGAGATTAATTAATATTTATGACCTCTCCATACAGTCACTTAAATCAGAATTAGCCTATGAAAAATTAACAACAGAAATTTTGTGTGTCTATGTCTGTGTCTGTCTGTGTCTTTGTTAAATAGAAGAAAAATGGAGAAAGACAAGATTTAAAAAAAAAAAAATGGCTGGTTTAACACATCTGTTAAAAAATATGCTTTGTTATATTGTATTGGTATGTAAGCAACATTTATGCAGAATTCATGCCCAGATATTTATTTACTTTTTAAAAATGAATTTTCAAGACACTTTAATGATTTCCATACTTTCATTTTGTCTAGGAAAAAGAAAAATCACATTGATGGTGGAAATAATGGTATTTAATACTGAAAAGCAAGAATAGCTTTGGTTTATTTCATCATTTTGTGAAAGAAAAATGGAAGTGTTAAATATTGTTTGAAAACTGCTGGGTTGAGAGTAGCCCTGAGAAGAAGGACTTCGGGGTACTCGTGGATGAGAAATTCACATTAGCCAGCAATGTATGTCAGCAGCCCAGAAAGCCAACTGTATCCTGGGCTGCATCAAAAGAAAAGTGTCCAACAAGTCCAAGGAGGTGATTATACTTGTACTTCTCTGCTTTACATTTGTGAGACTTCACCTGGAGGACTGTGTCCAGCTCTGGAGTCCTTAGCACAGGAAGGACATGAACATATTGGAGAGAGTCCAGCAGAGGGTCATAAAGATGATCAGAGGGCTGGAGCACCTCTCCTATGAGGACAGAATGAGAGAGCTGGGGTTGTTCAGCCTGGAAAAGAGAAGGCTCTGGTGACATCTCATATCTGCTTGCAGTCCATAAAGGAGGTATACAGGAGAGACAGCAAAGGACTTTTTATCAGGGAGTTTAATGATAGGGTGAGTGGTAAGGGCTTTAATCTGAAAGAGGGGAGATTTAGATATTAAACAGAAATTTTTCATTATGAGCTTGATGAGACATCAGCACAAGTTGCTAGATGGGGCTTTGAGCAGTCTGCTATGGTGCTATGGTGGGAGGTGTCCGTGCCCATGGTTGTGGGGTTGGAACTTGATGATCTTCCAACACAAACCATTCTATGACTGTACAGTTCTAGAACTATAGACTACTTCATGGCCTTCTTTATTTCCTTAGCCAAGTTATTTGTTTTTTTTTTTTTTTTCTGTGACTTTTTTTTTTTTAATTCCTCAATTATTATTGTATTGAATTCCCCATTCTAATGGATATATATTTCTTCTAAGTTTACAGTGGTGATGGTGGAATATATATCTTCTTTGATGCCAATACACACAAAATATCACTTGTTACAGACAGCATCAGAAGGTGGTTCTTTTATCTTTACTTTCAAGTGTGAAGAATATCCCAGAAGAATACCATTGTAGAAAGTTCACAGACCTAAATACACCACTGCTTTAGAAATATTTTGTGTCCAGCAATTCACCAAAATACAAAGCTAGAATTGTTATGTGCTCATACTATCCATCGACTTCAGGCAATATCTTCAGAAAGGAGATCCGGAGTGAAAATTGCAAGTTACAGGACACTTCATGTCCAGCAGTAATTATTCAATACTCCCTGAAAAACAATGTAAAAATGAGCTCCTCACTTAACTGATGCAGCAGGATCATGTTCATTATACTGCAATAATCATACAAAATATTTTATCTTCTTTTCAAAATATCACAGATTTTTCATCAGCATTCCTTTTCCTTTTTTTTTTTTTTCTTTTTTTTTTTTTTTTTTGGTTGGCTGGTTGTTGGGGTTTTGTTGGATTGTTTTGGGGTTTTTTTGTTGTTT